>JAUBOD010000212.1:111235-121791 GCA_032353885.1 Nothura maculosa | reverse complement strand
TTGGGATATTTCTTCTAAATTGCATTTCTGCACTTACTATGGTCCCACAAAACAGATGGTATAAAGAAAATAGTCGTTTAAAAAAATGAAACCACTTATCAGCATCTGGAAACATGAAGTGCAAAGCTAAGGCTGAAAGAATCTTAACTCTCTCTTTGCCTTTCCTTCCTTCACTTCCATCACGGACACTTATTTTCACATGTGCAGATAACTTGCCAGAAAGCCTCTGAGGGAATCACAGTCATCGCTTGAAGCCTCTTGTTCAGAGGAACAAGAACACTAGCTCTCGTTAGCAAAGCTCTGAACCTGTCTGTTATGCACAGCTTTACATCCCAGGCTGCTGCTTATTAACACCCACCTCGGCACCCACAGAGTGAGGGCAGCCCAAGCAGAACATACATTTATAAAAGACTCAACAAGGTCAAAATAGTCATAAACATCATACTTGTTAACTGCAAAAATGACAGAGGAGCAGATTCCTCCCTAAAGCTGTAGTGGGGCAAACTCACCAGTTGTGTGACTCCAAGCCCAAATTTCAACTTGAATGTGCAAATGACATCCTTGGCATTCCCCATTGGCAGATGTGCAAAACCATGGGAGCTCAGGCTACTGTACATATTATTAGATTCAATTTCATTGCTTTTTAGACACTAGCTTACTTCAAGTTAGTGTTACCACATTGGGCATTCGGAAAGGATGTCTCAGAGGAAGGCAATACACTCGAACGTTCTGCATGTTTTAGGGATAGGTCTGAACATAGGATGTGGATTTTATGCAAAGGAAAGGATGAGGGGACTGGCAGCGAAGAACTCAGAGCTGGAGCAAATGTGATGGTAAAACAAACTTGAAATAGCAAACCATCTGCTTTCTAATGGAAACAGCTCTACTTGTCAGCAACATCTAGAAAAAATGATTTCTTAGTTGGAGTGTGTAACCGAGGGAAGTAGCTTTTTTGCTATATGAGGTAATACACTCAAATGATGTATGACTTAGATAATAGTGTGGGTTAATGATCTTCAGCTGGATCAGGGAGTAAAACAAAGTAATTTCATAATACAGAACATGATGGATTAAATCATGTTAATACTGGGTATATACATTAAAGAAAATGATCTTTCTGGCATACTAAATGGCAAAATAAAAAGCACTTTTAGTAAGTTATATGATTAATTAGTCTGCCCTTTTATTTATGTACCATGATAAAGTAAAATGTACTTCTTCTGGTTACCTCTCAGGCAATTATTCTAAAAGTTATATTGAATGCACCAGCTCCATTGTATTGCACCAGTCCATCAGGAACAACAAAGTATGTCCCTGTCACTGTTTTAAACCAGAGATTTTCTTTTTTTCCTTTTCCTTCCTCGTCCCCTTTGCTAGAGGTTTGTTGGTTTCTTGGCCATATATTTTTCAAATCATGCAAATATGAGTTAGAATACAGTATGTAACGATCAGGCAAACCAACTCTTTTGTGTGGAGATTCACTAACTGGAGGAAATGCAAAAAAATGGAAACAGAGCTTTGCCATTTCCTGCCTATGATTAACTGGATATTCTATAAATTCCCACTACATTTCTAGAAAATCAGTCTCATCCAAAACCAAACGAAAACAAGCTGGAGATGGATTTTCAAAGGATGGTCTTTCATTTCAAATGAAAGTAAAAATCTCAAATTTCAGAAATAATGGTAGCTTTAGAGGGGCAAATACTATTTTTGAAAAGACAATTATGTCCCACTCAGTCTCATTTTACATCCTACCCAGAAAGTGTAGCAAGGAGGAAAGTCCAGAAGCTTCCTGAAGTACCAGATTTAGCTGGAAGTAAAAAAATATATAACACTAGCATTGAATATACCTGGAAGTGTCGCAGTGACAATTTCTAAGCATATACTCCCCAGCAGGACGTTGTCTTCTAAATCTCATTACAGCTGTTCTTTGGGATGGAGATTCCAATTTTTCTTTTTCAGCAAAGTTTTATGAGGCTGCAGAAATTAATAAAATACAAAAGATAAATAATTTTTTTTTCATCTTGACAATATGGACAATCTGAAAAAAAACCATGGATATGAGCAAAAAAGATATGGGCAGCCCTAAAATGCTAAATTCAAAATTCAAAGATAAGTGTCTTTGACAGAAAGAAAGCTGTTTCACAGGACATTGGGCTCGGGACTTTCATGGACTTACCCTACAGACATGCATGGAGAAGCAAGTCATGATTTTAAAACACTAGGCTGAGGGAAATGCCATTTTTCTTCTTTTCTTTCTTTTTTTGGTAAAGAGAAGAACCATCTAAGAACTGCTTCCACTTTTTTTGTTTGTTTTCTTTTAGCTAATGCCAGAAATCTCTCTACTAGAGCAAGTGCTTTAAATTTCCACACAGAATAACCTCCATGTTCCAACGTTCGTATCCTCGTTTCTCGCACACAGAGTCCACCCACTGGTACCGAGTCAGTCTTTGCTGATTAATGTTTTGTTTGCAACATCACTAATGCTTTTTTCCCCACCCTGGGGTTTTACCTTCTCCACATGATGTGAAGCACGTCTCCACTGAAAATAAATTAAACCACAGCAAATATAAAATCCATATATCTTCAGCATTTGTTGTGTTGGGGCTTTTTGAGCTTATGTGCTAGCAGAGGCAACACTCTGTCATCAAGCTGCATAATGACACTTTTCATATCATTCCATCTTAGGATGTATAAGTACACTTTGGGCCTCCATCCTCTCTGTACTGCTGTCCCTAAATTTAATTCTCATTAACATTCATAGGAGTGCACTGTGCAGTTTGCTGGCATCTCAATTTGCTGTTAGTATAGTAAGAGGCCCACAAACTTTCCTCTTGTCAAAGGAATCTTGTCAATATCCTTATTTAAAAAAAAAAAAAAAACACTGACAAAATTATTGTGGACCCCTTTAGTATTCATTATTCTGCTCTTCATTTCAAGGGAAATGTTAAAGGCATTAGTCAAAAAGACATTTACCTGCTATGCAGCAATATCACATCTGTGCTACCTTTTGAAAGGTAACTACTAGCTTTAATATACCAATTTATTTCAATAAAACCTGTAGCTGCTAAATTTTTTACATATACTTTTAAGAAACTTCTGAGCATAGAAATACAAATACATACAGAAATTCATAATTAGAAAAGATCTGATTATCTATATTCAATGTGTAAATAAACCATAAACTAGAATTTTTAAAGCATGTGAATTATTAATTGGTGGCAAAGCTGCTGTGAGAATATAGCAAATGGGTGAAATGTGTCGTAGGAAAACAGTGTAGAAGCCCAGCTGCTCCAAAGCGCTGGCCTAAAATAACATTCAATTATTGTTACACTTTAAACTTTGTAGGATATAACACCATGTAGAAGTGTGATTTTAAAATTAGTGTTTGTAAGTGCCTGTGATGTAGGTAGGGTTTTTAGCAAACAGCAGGTATGACCCTAAAATTACATCAATCTATTTGCTGCGACAAAATTAAGTTGATTAGTTATTGTTCAAATTAATTTGTTAAACAAAGGAGCAGCTTTTATACAACAAAAAATATCTGAGAGAACAACAGTGTTGGTGCTCTTGTACTCCATTACTTTTCACAAGACTCACTAGAAATGCAAGATATGTATAAAGAGTAATTTTGTCTCATTAAACGACAACACTAGTGGTTCCTCTTCATCTCCTTAATTCATTTCTTATAGTTTTTCTTGTCACATCCACTTGTTTTATGGCTTACTAACTTGCAAGTTATGGTCGTAATTTATGGTCAAAATTGAGTGGTAGCAAATCACAGAATATTTTCATTGATTACCCTAAATTGTCTAATCTCCTGTATGTTTTTAGGAGTTGATTGGGTGGTATTTACTGATTGCCTTCATCTAATTTAAAAATCAATCAATAGCAACAATGAGAGGTGGTGGATAAATCGAGTCTAATGCAGCATAACTGCAGCAAATATCCATCAAAGGCTCATTCTCAATCAAATTTGTGGGAAGTTTTAATACATAAACCAAAATGTCTAAAAGCCTTACTTCTACAGCACATCGTTTTAAAACTGCTCTGCAATGTGGCATCTTATTGCTCTTATGCTGTCTATTTAGGGTGATTTTCCACTGCTAAAATGAACATATTTCAGTACAATAAAACTGCAGCAAACAAGAAAAAAATGTGATCATCTTTAGTTTAAAGGCATTTTGTTCTATCTTCCTCCATATTAGCTTTGTATTATAATAAGAATTAACATAAAATGAGCTTTTCTTATAAGCTGTGTGCATTTTTCAAGAGATAAACATTCTAATAAGTGTCTTGATGGAAAATGTATTTTCTAATTTGAGAAATCAATTAATTAAAATTATTCCTTATGTTTTTCTTTTTTAAGCATCATTTGTTTCCTGAAGTTTTGGATAGCAAATATCAAAGACACCATCTGGAAGGCACTATTTTAATTTCTAGACAATATCTAGACAAAAATATAGTATGCAGGAAAAAAAAATAGGCAGAAAGCAAATGCAAAGCTTCTTTCTCAAGTGGTGGCAACACACACTTAAAATGTATCTTTCTTATCTGACAAATTGGCTTCCTTTCTTGGAAAAATTTTAATCCATACTCAGAAATAGCTCTTTAGTATAAGAATTTACTTAGCAAATATTGAGTGTATATAGTTAAGAAGATTCAGCTTTTATTTCTTGATAACATGATAAATATGAAGTTACATAATCTTTCTGCAATGGGAAGTCCTGATTTGAGCCTTCAGGTATTAATACATGACCTATGAGGCAGAGGAGTTTAGGGACTTCTTTGTGATTTTGCAATTGTTTGATTTTAGACTTGGGGTGCTCATTCTTTTTTTACTGTACTCAACCACCTAGAATATAGAACACAGTCAGGGAACAACTGGATCACTGGAAATCAGAACTGTGTCTCACCAAAGATGTGCACTGAACAGAATTTTAAAAGAGAAAGCATATAATCTTCCCTAAAATATTAAAAGAGGACAAGGCTTCTGGATTAATCAGAATGAAGACCCTGAAATTATATACATCAAGAAGTAGAAATTCCTTGTTTTGATTTAACTTTGCAGCTGACCATTCTGAGACAGGTATCAAAACCTGTGATATTTAATTCTGCTTAGTCCACCTTCAAAGACTATTTTTCCTTTTATCTAGAACTATATCCTCGTATTGCACACATACATACATTCATAGCCATATGCCAAACTAGATTGTCTCACATTTGTCAAGATTGCTGCTATTAATTCATCCTCCCATAGATTTGGTCAGGAATTAAAAGTAGAATGGGGAGGTGCCGAGGTATTAAAGCAAAGACATTTCTCTCAAGTCTGTTATACTTTCTAATCAAAAGTGGGAAGTGTAAAGCGTTTTATGAAGTGGTTTTCTCTCTTGAGAAAACAAGGTCTAAGAGGTTTGGATGGATCTGAATGAGCTTTGGATGAATATTCTAGATTTTGGTACTTATTTAAAGAATATACAAGTTACCTGGCTATCAGCTACCATTAGTACAGACAAAACTCTGGGTGTGTACCAGGTCAGGCAAACATCAGCTTCTTTCCAACTCTAGAAAAAAATTCTCCTACTCCAACTGATTTTAAAGCATCCTTTGTTGCTAAATACCCTTAAAAAATCTCTGCTCTGAGCAAGAGATCACAGTGCACATTACAAATATAAAAGACAACCACCAAAGAGAACCCTACCAGCAGTGCACTGTTTATTAAAATTCTGACATTCTGAGGTATCTTCTTGCCAAGGGCCCTCTTACAATGACATCTGTACACTTGTCATTACATTGCAGTTCACATTACTTACATAAACATGCCACAGGGAAACCATGACTGATATAATTTTTATAAGATTGAAAGGTAGCCATTGTGATCATTAAAACAAACCTGAGAGAGCCTTCCTGATGATGGAATAGATTCAGTTACTTCTTCCTTCTCGGTGGGTCATTAGTTAAAAGGGGAAGGGGGGAGGAGGGAGAGAGGCCATATACTGCAGGTGTTTTATCCTTTGTAAGGAGACTGCACTGAGACAAATGATTCTAGCTGGCATTTTGTACACACCGGAGATTGCATATCGATCCAGATCAGAATATTCAGGCTGGCCCCGGGGAAAAGGCAGAGTATTTTCTGAGGGAGTTAATAACCTGGCAGCTGAGCTGTCTTGTCCAATTCACTGAACCTAGGGCTCTAATCAGGCCAGAGTTTCTTATTTTGAGAAATCTTGCCATATGTGTCTGCTAGCTGCCTTCCACTCTATTGGACCAGTGACAGTGATTGAAATGACAGCCTATAGATAGAGCCTAATCAAATTGTTTATTATCAGCTTAAATCAATATGTATAGATTGTTGAAACATCACTGTCATGCCATGGAAAAGTCATACTAATACTACATGCTGCAGATGTAATTCTAAAATGTATTTTTCCAGCCTAAATTACATCTGAATTTAACAACATAAAAGAAATTATAATGGCATATGAGACAGTGAAAAATATACATTTTACACGTTCCAATAAAATAACATTAATGATTAATGTTAAAATGTCATTTTGTGCACTGCTTAAATATGTGCTTCCAGTACAGAAGAAAGGCAGCAAGGCTTTAGGAAGTGAAAAAGATTCAAAGGAAAAGTATTTTGTCTTGAATGTAGAAAGGGAAGATCTCACATAGGTTTCTGTAAACATGTTCAGCAGTAATATGAAATCCTTTGGTACTACAAAATATTCCCCCCAAAAGCCTTCAAAAGAGTTTGGAGCATGAAGTCTGATTATTTCATAGAAAGATAATAGGGGCAAACTACTTGAAGTCCGGAAGAAAGAGACTGCAGTTGCAAGCATCTAGAATTTAATGCAAGAGTTGGTTTCAAAAAGAAAACTCCACCTTCTGAAGTCTCTTGAGAACTCATTTTATACAGAAAAGCTATAAGAGCTATAAGAACTATATAGGGAACATGAAAAAATTTTTAGTAACATAAATGAACCAGATTCTAAAGGCTTAATTAACACCTCAAGAGGCTCAAAAACAAACACAAAAGAGGAATAGAGGAAGAGGAGATATTCCTGGTGGCATGACATGGTACTACCCCAGCCTCAGGAGAGGCTTGGTGATCATTTTGGCCCCATGAAGCTCACCTGAGCAGGATGTGTGTGAAATTCTTCTCCAGTGTTATTGACCTGAAATGGCTAATCAGTGCAGGCTTCGTGACCCAGAAAGAGGCTGCTTTCTATAACTTTTGAAGTCAGTCTACAGGGGGAATTTTGCACTACCTACGGTGTTCTATAGAATTACCTTACTTCCTTGCTCTGCAAGAAAAGAATTGTATAAACTATTTTTAAGTACTCTACATAGGTTAAAGGGTCCTTAGCCTGACAGTAAGTTATACTTTTTGACCTGAATAATGGTGTAAAACAGTCTTCAGATTATTATTTGCAGTGTAATATACTTTTGCATATTCCTCTCATTTTTTGATGATTGGATTGAGTTACTTTGTCAAGTGAGTAGCTTCAAATGTAACTGTGAAGCATTACACCATATATGTGAAAAAAGTAATATTGCCCTGTAGGTTGTACTGATTTCAAGCGCTATGTTTTTCCTAGGATAAAATAGACTTTTTTTTTTTTCTTCAAATTGTGTGCACTCAAAGCTCTCCAAATAGCAATTATCTTTGGCTGACTGATTCTAGGAATTTTCCTACTACGTTCAAAAAAGCCTTTTCTTTTTCACTGCATTTTTGAGAAATAAAGGTACTTATTCAGCATAAAGTTTCAGCATACAACTATTTCTAAGCATGTGCTAAAGTCCCTTCTAAGTCAGGAAAGACGTTAAGCAGATGCTTATCTTTAAGCATATCCTTAAAGGCCTAAATAACAACAGAGGAACTTTCTCTTGATTACACTTTTGGACCTACTTGTGGCAAACTCATGGCTACATGTATAATACGAATACAGGTGGCTGAGTTTGATCCACAGCTGGCATAAAAAGAAAATTAAACATTTAAAGTGTTTTGACCAAAATCCAGCAAAGCACCTAGGTCTACTTACAGTACTGATTTAACTATCTCAGTTTATAGTTACACTGGTGCAATTTCCTAGCATAGATACAGTTTTACTAGTATTTATCTTGGCATAACTTAGCATGACACTATTACAAAAGTGAGTGCCGCTGAAAGTCATGGTAGGATAGGTTAAACTTACAAGAGATAAAACCAAAATCCAATAAAGTGAAAATGCAGTGGTCAGAGGGGCATCAAAAATAGAAAATATCTACTAAGTGAAATTTTTCTGTGACACTTTGTGCAAACGCATAACGAAATTCAAAGTCACATATTCTCTCTTCCCAGTGTCCACTCTTTTCCCTACATGTGGTAAACCTGCCTGGTATTTCAATGGCCAGGTGAGAAGAATGGTGTTGCCAGGACCTTTGCCTTCTTTGTTGGAAAATCTGTAGTGAATGATGCTGGAAACACCTCACGATTTTCAGCTTGGTTGCTCTAACAACGTAGCTCAACACTGCTGCTGGGAACTACATTTCCCTCCCTCTTTGGCAACAAGCTTCTTACAATGCTGCAAGAACTCTATTCCTTCTTTTCTTCCCTTACCACTGAGGGATAGGCCAAATTCTGCCAAATACAACTTCTACAAGAAGTTACTCACTAATCACGTATGTCTCTTTTCCTGGATCTCTGGCTACAGACTGCATGGCCTGCTGCTGAGCACTACTGAGACTTTATGGCTTCAGAGGAAATGATGCATGTTTTAAATAGAGAATGCTAAACTGCCTGCAACAGAACAATTTTAGTGCATCACTTTTTAGAACTGAGCATTTCCTGTGAAATAGGCATCACAATTAAACTGCTACTCCTTTCAAATTAAAGACGGTTTTAACTTTCTGCATGAAACATATTCCTGCATCTAAGCTTGTGGAAATATATTCATTACTGCTCACCATCTGACCAAAAAACTTCTGATCTACACCCAGCTGTATTTCACAAGCAGATTTCATCCATATTTCTAAAATACTGATAATAAACATGATGGTTTTAGTATGTGTGACTATCAAAACAAATCTCCTAGTTTTGCACCTTGAAGTATTTAATTATCCATTTCTAAAATCTGAAACTCATCTTTGACAATCCTTTTACATAAACATCTCAACAGTCATTGCCTTATTTGTCTTTTTGCATTATAGATTTATCGGCAATTTCCACTAGATGTATCACTCTATTGTAGTATATGGACACACTCAATAAGTGAATATTAAGAAGTATTAACCCTCAAACATACTATTTTTCCCCTAACTGTATGTAAGAATAGAAACTAAAAATAATTTTTACTTAAGTACTTAAACTGATTTTGCTTATCCCCTATGTAATCACTATTATTTTCTGTACAAAACAGTACCGTCAAAATTGAGAATAGCAGCAGTTTAGTTTGTTTTTCTGATAGCCTCTGGCAATCCACTTTCAGTTTTCCTGGAAACCATAAAGAATTTAGCAACTTCTCTTTTTGTCATATGAACCATACAGTCAGCAACTCTGTGAATAAGCAGATTTCTCCACTACCAGCAAACAAAGCCCTTGTAGAACTATTACTGGTTTTTCAGATGTGATGTTGCTAAATAAATCTAGTAATGTCACCACAAAGCCTTACTTATGCTCAAACTCACAAACTTTGCAATCTAAATGTCAAAAGTAAAAAATGACTATTTCAGTGAGAAGGGCAAATACAGTATAACTTAGCCCCATGCGCTACAAAACCTCTACACATAATCCTGTGCCACTGCAGAGGCACAAATAATTGATGCACTGTACAAATCAGGCCTGCAAATATGTGTGCCTTCCAAACTGTGCTTCAAACCTCATTACATTTAATAGTTCCGTACCAAAATGCCAAGTCCATCAACAAAAATTCTGGCTAGATTTATGTACTTCAAAAAAAATAAAAAATAGTACTGAAACAGTGCAATATGGAAAAGTGTAATATTAGAAGGTTTTAAACTCAAAGTACACTTCAGGAGCATAAAGGTGCATTAACCAGGAACTGTGATGGTCAACTTCCATAAGAAGGTTTAAAGAAGTGAAAGCCATTCCAAAAATGGTGAGTCACACTGCTAGTTTTCATTATGACACGTTGTCTCCATCAGTTGGAAAAGTGCTTGCCATGCTTCTTTGCAGGAGGTGCTGACAACCACCCTTTTCCATATTCTGCACTGCCATGCTTTGTGCAGTTATATCTGGGAGACATGCAACTCCCTGGACAGTGCACATACGCTTCTTAACCCTTAGTTTGCCTTAACATGAAACGCAGCTGATCTAACATGTCTGGGTGGATCAGCAGAAGTGCAAACAAGCCCTAAATTAGTATCAATACACTTTTGATTCTTACCAGAAGGAGCTGGGTATAACTTTGAAAATGAAAAACAGAGACTTGTGAAACACTTTGTGGAGTTTACATGTATAAACACTGTGGGGAGAACCAGGGATTTTGTCTGCAGAGAGGAAATTACCTAAATTGTCTGGAAAAAAATCACTGACCCAATCAGGTTCTGTGAAG
>JAUBOD010000212.1:90653-111135 GCA_032353885.1 Nothura maculosa | reverse complement strand
GATAAATTCAGAGGAAAGTTTGTTAGTGTGCCCATTATTATGTATCTATGGAACCTACTTCATTGAGGAACCAAGCACATTGTTCTGTGGTTCACTCCAGATAACTACCTAATATTAGGAGAAAAGATGGTCTTGTGTTTTAGAACATCTTTCAGATGAAGAAGTCATATAGGTCCATGGTCTCCAGATCTCTGGGCTCAAGAGTGTGGTGGAGCTTACTGATACCAACTGAAAATAGGACTGGTGTCTTTTCCCTTCATGGCCACAGTTCTATCACAACTGGTGAGGTAGAGCAGTGACCACTGTCAGATTTTTCTTCTTTCTTTTTAAATGCTGTCAGCAACTTAAGCTATTGTCTTCATTTCAAAAACAACTATTTAAAAATCTGACAAT
This sequence comes from Nothura maculosa, assembly GCA_032353885.1. NCBI lineage: Eukaryota > Metazoa > Chordata > Aves > Tinamiformes > Tinamidae > Nothura > Nothura maculosa. The sequence goes on along the minus strand of JAUBOD010000212.1, from coordinate 110,742 downwards.
AAAAATCATACTGCTGTCAAGAAAGTTTTAGTGAAAGGTCAGGAAAATGTCAGAGAAGGACATTGTAAAAAGAATTCAAAATAAATAGCTCCAGGTGAGAAGGAAAATTCCCACTCCAAGCCAAGGACAACACATAGAAATCACTTCACAGAGTTACCTGTCAGTTAATGCTATATTCACTGTGATGGACTATCTGGTAGGCCATTCATGCATGTTATTTATAGTTGTATCACTGTATCTGCAAACAGATGATTGCATATGTTGTATCTGAGTTTCCAAGCAAGCTACTCAATGTATTTTTAACAGGTTGTGAGTAGCTACAGATTTATACTTTCAAAATTCTTTAGAGCAAAGTAGAGTTTATCTTGACCAAGTAAGTTAAAAACAAAACCATAGACTTTCTATTAGAATTTTGATCATGTTCCAGAAAGTCCCAAGAGCACATCTGCTTTTTAGCAATTACATTAGGCACTGTAGCACTTTATTTGGACGAGAAATCTTACTTCCCAGCTCTTATCTTCTCCCCTGTTGACAGTAAGCTTCTTCAACACGTCCAGCCTCTGCAACAAACTGCAAGGGCTCTGTCCTCTGCCTCGGGCAGGGTGCCGGGCTTGTATCCCAGGCTTTTAGCCTGGGAACTACTATGTGAATCAGACTAAAATTTTTGTAGTCTTGTGTTTCTTTGCTGAGGTATTGCTTGATGCTGATATTTACAGTGTGTAGGGTGTTGTTTTCAGTGCCTCTGTCTTGCTGCTTTCTTGGAAGGCAACTTTTGCAGACCCTGAGATTTTCTGACTTTTTCTGACACTGACATAAAAGTAAGCAGGGAGGGCTGCAAGAGAGGACATGCCAGGGGTCACAATGAGAAAGCCAATTTCATTCTGTTCTTGGAAAGTCAGAACTACTTCAGGGGAGAACAATACAAAAAACTACTCTAAATTGTGTGATTCTGAGCAAGGGAGTAGAGAAGTGACTCGCAGAAAGACAGAAAAAAAAGAAAAAATCTCTCATCTAGCATGAATATATTCAAAGAAATATAGGAAGACAAATTCTTGATTAAGTTTTGGAAGTGGATTTACTTTGAAGTACTTCATATAACTCCATATAGCATATTCACACCATACTTATTAAAAATAAATGGATGAAAAGGAAAAAAATGCAACTGCCAAAGGAAAGGTTATTTATCTTCAAACTGTACTTGAGAAATTAGTCAAGGGCAATTCATGCATGTGAAAATATCATTTGTAACACTGCCAAGGTCGATAAGACCTTAGGGAGTAAATTCTGGCCATACAAAGCAAAGATGCCCAGAGGCAGTTTTGAAGGTGAGTAGTGAGGATTTAATGCTTTCAAAAAGCCTGTTAATATTCTAAAAGAACATACAACGATACAAGAAAAACAAATAACTTGTTTCGGATAGGAACAAATGGTTGCTGTACGTCTGTCTCTCCACTGACGGGCTTGCCCAAGCTCCAAATCACATGCACTCCCGCATCTTTTTTCTGTCCCACTATTGCTGACATTCCACTTACTTAAAACATAAAAAGGAGTGGCACTTAATTAAGGAACTTAAGGAGAGTTCAGATGATTCATAAGGTTTTCACTCGACTGCCTATACCTGCCCTGACCTTTTCTCTATGATAAAGTCCCATCCCACACACTTACAGCAGGAGGATCTTCACAAGGGAAAGGATCTGATTGCGCCTTCCACCTGGAGAAATGAGTAAAAATGCATCAGTGGGACTGCAGCAGAGCTGCTCACTTTTTTTAATGTTGTCGTGTGACGATATAAAAACACTTCTATGTTGTCTTCTGAAAACTCTACATAAAGTAGAAATTTCCCTGACAGCTCAGAAAACATAAGATACACATATAGTCAAAGACATCAGAAATCAAAATGATTTTTAAAATTTTTGAAGCATCTCAGCAGAATCATTAAAAATAGCAGGAATTACTAATAGGATGTGCTTGTTTCTGAGTCAGACCTTCCAAAGCAGAAACAAAGATGAATTCAAGACAGAGTTGGCAATTAGAGCCCACTACGTATTTATTCATTTCTATTAATAATTAATAGTAGGTTTTTGAATGCTCTTGTGTTGTACCAGAAACTTACTAGTTTCTTCTCAAAGAAACAAAACATTTTTGCAGTTGCTTCTGTGTAGGTCACATGTTATTCCAACCTTGCACACAACTGAATTTGTGCATGCAGAAATCAACAATATTTCTTTAGGGTACATTCAGCACTAAGTGCTCCAGTTGGCATGTAAAATTGTGTGTTTAATAAGAACATACAGGTAAAGTGAATGAACTTCAGACAAATAACCGGTCACCAGAAGACAGTCATTAGAAGAAAAAAGCTGCCACCTTCAAGGGTGGCAGTCATCAAAAGGTAAGTGTCATTGTCTTCCTACATTTTTTTCCCTTCCTGCCTGCTATTTCTGTAAGCTGCTCTGTTAAACACAGAGATGAGGTTTTCACACTTCTATGGCTCTGAAGAGGGTAAGGGAGCTTGGTATACTGCCTGGAAAATATACTAAGACACTATTATGCTCATTACAGTCACTGGTTACATGGGCAAATACATCACGGAAGAGAGTATGGAAAACCTTAGAATCACAATTGCTCACCTCTTGAAATAAGACCTGCATATAGTTTTTTCTTCACATAAAATGTCTACCTTCCTCACTGCAAAGAAAGAAGGGAAGCTAAAAAAAAAATAGGCACTCTTCCTTGAGATGTGTTGGTGAAGATCAAAGAAAATTTGCTTGAGGTTTCCAGGGAAATCTTGCCAGAGGACAAAGGGCTGTATAGGCCAAGACAAACTAGAAGCACTATAAGCGGAGGAGGACTGTGTTGGCTGTGTTTGGAAATCACTCAAAGCCAAGAACAGCTGCTTTGTTATATGCTTGGACTGGAAAAGCCAAATATAGCATTATGAAATTGAAATGCAAAAGTTATTATATTTCAGATTAGGAGACCTGTAGCTGATAAACTGACACCAGTATTCCTGTTTCCATTCCATTTCTTAGCTGGGTCATAGCACTTTATCTCCTTTGATTTAAATGCTTCAGTACTGTCTCACATTCACTTCTTTAGTCTTTTTTTCACTCCATTACAAACCAGTTGACAGCTTTTCAGCTACCATCAGATTTCATTTATTTACTATTTAAGTGAGTGCTTCTGCCTGTGGATACCCTTGGAAGGCTTTTACAGGAAGAAATTTGCCAACACATTTTGCCTAGCATTCATTTTCATAAAACAAACATCAGCTACTACAGGAAAAAAAAACACCAACCCTGCCTTGTGCTTGCACATACTCAGGCAGCATTTTGCAAGGGAGAAATTATTAAGTTTTCCAAGACATGGATTACATATAAACAGCAGGCAATCTATTAACAGGACAATCTTGAGCCCTCTGTGTCTGTTAGGACTGACTGTCCTGGTTACCCTCAAACTCTCCTCAGCAAATTTGTTATGTGCCCATAGGTCTGGTAGGTTTTCCTGTAGGAATTCCCCCACTAGGGTTGCGCTGTCCCTCCTTCCCACAAGTCTGTGAAATCCACAATCTCTTGTGCACATGACCACAGCTGAGCGTCAGTCAATGTTGTCCTAAATGCAGTTTTCTATGCCCAAAGAGGCAGGCAAAAAGAGGGATTTTTCCAAATGCTGACTTATTCATTGTTACAATAACTGATCTGAAAATGTTTCATAGTTATTTAGAATAGATTTCTAATGAATTCAGGAGCAATAAAAGAAGAAACATCCAAAAGAAACATAATAGCCTATACTTTTTTTTGCTTATTTAAGACCTACATATCACAGGATATTTTCAATAATTAGATAGGAACAATAAAACCTAAGGGGCTTAGCCAATTAAAAAGAGTACATTATTTTAAGAAATAAAATACAAATTTAGATAATATCTTAATCAACACTCTCCCATTTTCATTAGTTGGGTATTTGTCCTTATAGATTAGAGCAATAATCCCAACACTTTCTGCTTCCAGATTCAAAGATGCCTCGCTGTTAAACAGCATAGGGTGGGAAGAACTCTACTGCATACTGCTTCTGGAGGAAACACAGCTGTCACCTGCACCAACACCACTATACAATTGGTTGGCTTTTTTAGAAGGCAGAGCGAAGAATAGCCGTCTAACTATGCGCACGTAGGCAATTTTAGCTAAGTCAAATACAATTATTCTAGCTAGAATTTCATTTGGACGCTATTAGTAACAAACATTCTTCCTGAGGGAAGTGCCAGGAAATTTTAATTGACTGTAGCTATCCAAAGTTGCCATATAACACATCATCTGAAAGATGAATTTTGTGGGCCTAAACTCAGTCACCATATGACCTGCATTTTGGTTTACAAGATGGAATGATTTTGTTTCACATAACAGTTATTGGACCTATTTCTACTAGCAGTTATGCCAGTGAAAATTTGGAATAAATCCATTAAAGTCAATGGCTCAATAAAACCAGGATAAAATTAGACTCAAGTCTACCAATTAATAATAGTCAAGCCACACAATTTAATTACAGTAGATATTAAAAACTGAGCCTGTCTTCTGCTTTACCAATTGATAGCAAGCAGTACCTCAAGTACCAGACATAACCTACACCTAAGGTAAAAGTGATTGGGCCCGTCCACGGGAGCCCAGACTGACCCTCGTTGTCTAGCATGACGCGTAAGGCGCCGAGACTGCTGCTTGGCTCCCTGCTCTCAGGGAGGTTCCCTGGCACTCTGCAAATGAAAGCATCACAGAAATGCAGAAGGGCAGCAGGAAATTAGAGAATCCATATTCTAATAACACTTGCAAAACGCTTAAGAATTATAGGGTTTTTTTGTTAACATCAGAAGTCATGAGCCATGTTCTCTTGAGCTTACCTTTTCTTGTGAGGTCAAGGCTTGTCATAGCTTTACACCAGGCAGAACTTTGCCTGCTGCTTTCCTGCTTTCAGTTTTTACTTCTCTGCAGTTCAATGTCTGTCTTTTTTTTTTTTTTTTTTTTTTTTTTTCCTGTCAGATCACAACTTGGACCAAGAAAGAATAGACAGGTAATCAGCATATGCCACAGTACAGAATTACACTCCTTAAATAAGTAGCAGCAAATATATGATGAGTTTTGCTCTTAAATCAATCATAAGGTTATCAACCTTAATGTTAACATATGTGAGAACTATAAAAATACTGGTAAATGAAATTTAAATCTAGCATCTGGTAAAGATATGCCCTAAAGGTGCAAACTAACAAGAATAGTGTTTTTTTTTTTTTTTTTTAAAAAAAAAACAAATACCAAAAAAAACTATTACTTTAAAAATAGTAACTTCAACCTAGACAACTCAGTTTGGAAGCATTTGCATGGAACTCACTATGCTGTACTGTTCGTAATCTGTCCTGAACAAGCTGAACCAATTATTAGGTCATTGCACAAAACACTGTACTCAAGCACAGCTCTGGGCCAGAGACAGAAGACACAGAAAGAAGGGAGAAGGGAAAAAAAGAACCTGTGCCAAGATACAAATATAGAGATTTGTTTGCCTGCCTCAGAAATGAGCCAAGTTATTAGTGCTTTCATGGGAGATTCATATTTTGAATTGAATACAATCCAATGACTTTTATCTTCTCCTTAATGTTGTTGGTGTTTTATCATCACATATGCTTCCTACCCGAGTTTTCAGATTGTAAATTGTTGTGAACAGATTTATAAGAAACGTATCTACAAGAAAACATATTAAAAAAGTTCTCAAGTTCACAGAAAACCGGTTAATTTGAAAAAGTCAGGTTCTATATATCACACAGCACATGTACAGGTTGACAGCTTTCAAATGATCCTATTTATTTTAGAAGTAGTAAAATGATACTCTATTATTCCATTTAAAGTAAAATGTATTGAGATATTCCACTATTTTTGCTCTTCTATTTCAGTATTCTTTTAACTTGGATTTCTACCATCCAGCTAAAAGTTACCCAAAATAATTGTTGTACATTACATCCATTACATTAAAGATGATCTCTGTGTTTATAAAACGAGATTGTTTTATGAATAAAATGCTTTGAGAAAATACAGCTGTCTCAACAGCAATTTTGTCAGTTAAAAATACAGTGATATATCTAGAAATTCTACACTTCAGTGCCTCTCACGAGGGAGTGAAATGCTTATTAAATGGTAGCATACATTATTCTCCAAATCTTCTTTTATATGCCTATTTTAAGCACTTGATTATTGTCTGACTAATAATAGGTGCTTCTTCAGTCAGAGAACAGGCTATAGAAGATAGTGTAAATTGTAGCATATAATTGTTCACTGACTGCCTCTGAAAAGGCTGAGCTACTCCTGTATGACAACCTTCCCCTGATGTCAGCAGCCACTTTACCATGTAACAGCAATTAAAGCTGTGGGAATCAAGAGAAACCCACCCAGCGAGCAACTCCATCCTATTTTTGTGCACTGCAGAGAACAAGCAGGCCCAGTCTGAGCCAGTGAGAAGAAATCGTATTAGTCATGGATCCACCAGGGGCAGGAGCGGGGAGTGAAAGGGCTGTAACCCTGCCAGTCCCACAGCAAAGCTCATTCCTGCTGTTTCCATCTGCTCCTTCCCCTCTGCCCTCACCATAACTCCAGCCCCACTAGCACAGGCCACCCCACCTTCAACAGGCAGCGACTGGATGCCAATTTAACTGAGAAGAGCCCAGGGATGATGGTTCCAGTGGCACATTGTCAGCGTGCCATGGAGGAGGACCTTGAGAGCAGAGTCATCTGGCAAACACAGTGGTTAGAGGCTGCCTAGCCACTCGCACAGACAGACTCGTTCCGGGCATGAACGGTCAGAAAGCAGCATCACACGTGAAGGAATTGAGAGAAATGTTACTGTTGGAGCCTAACAATTTCATTTTGTAGCATATTCAAGAGATAATTGTCAAGGGAGAAATAAATAGAAAAAGAAATACTTTTGATTCTTTTCAACTGAAAAGTATTATGTGGCTTATTCCTGAGCCTCCAAAGATTTTAATGAAGTCATTACAGAGAGACCTGTACAGCATGAGAAAGCTTTTCAACCAGTATTGAAAAGCATCTCAGAACAGACAGATACCATCAGAGACACCATACCAATGACAGAGACCGCACAGGACATATCAGCAGACACATCCCTTCCCTTCTATCAGTGCTAACTCACAAGTTTGCCGTTCATGTCCATGATGATCTTAATTTTCTGAGCAACTACAGATGCTCAAACCAGCCTGCTCCATTGCTTCCTACTGCAATCTAACACCCACAGTATTTTTTATGGGTAATTGTACAATTGGTCAGTTGTTTATCCAGCTCTTTAGCACACAGAGAAGCCTTTTTTTCCCCCTGCAACAATGTACGAGGTAAGGTGCCAACAGATCCAAAGGGATTCCAGAATGATTTATATACCATAGGCTTCTAAGCCCCTTTTCCTCTGTATTAATACTAAGATTAATGTGTCCTATCAATGTGCTGCCAACAGGAACTTTAATAAAAGCAAGAACAACTAGTTGGCCCAGCTTTCTTTTTACTCAAGGTTAGGACATCATAAAAACAGTAGTCTACAAAGGCTCTCCTTTTATTTTATTTATTACTTTACAAAATGAAGGTTTTATGTGCACAGATTGTGTGCACCTAACTACATCACTGTTTGAAGTAAATTCATTAGTCAAAGTTTTTTGAAGGGTAAGTGGATTATATTAGCATATTTTTGAAAGGATGCATTTGTACCTTAAAAGTTCTTGAAAACTTCACAGTGATAGATATATTTAAACACAAGTAAAACACAGCCTATACAATACATAGGAAAGAAGCCAGGTATTTCATCACAGAGACTGGAACTCATGGAATAAATAAGATAAAGGCTCCATTTAAACACTAATACAGAAGAATTTGTTGGAGGTAAAGAAATGCTTATTTATACAAATCTCTTCAATTTGCAATTCCTTTCAGGTTTTCTTTTAATATGGGATAGTAGCAGGTATAGTGCTGATGTCACTGGCAGCGTGGACATTTACCCTTAATTTCACAGCCTTCAATTGCCAATGATCGGCAGCCAGCTGGGTTAGATTTTGCCCGGAGTGGCCTCATGCTGAAGGGCTCTCTCCCCATAACAGCCCTTCAAGCTACACAGCTCCTACACCCTAGATTCTCAATCTTCAATTGCAAAATTCAAATACTGTACTTGAATCCCAGGAAAATCCTCTTCTTTCTAAATGGAAAATGGTCCTTTGACAACAGAATCTGAATAACATTTAGCTTTTCACGTATCTGCCACTGGCAAAAAGGCTAATTAATATCTACATACATTTATTTTTAGAAATTTCTGATCACAATGACAATGTATGTTAGAATGGAATATTTCATGTTATTCCGTTAAAGTGAGGAAGTTCAAATTACCTCAGCATCTCAGGCACTTAGATCTGCTATTTGGCCAATATTGCAATGATAGTTGCATTCTAGGCTTGACTTATCTCCTATTTTTAGCCATTATATGTGCAGTGTGAGGTACAAAAATCTTCAAGTTCTAAGAAAAAAACACCTCCCATAATTCACCAGCATCTAAAGGTCTAAATGAATATATGTAATTTACAAGTTTGGGGGGATTGAGGGACAACCACCTTTCTGTTCTCTAAAATGTCTTGGAATCAACTGCAAAATTCTCAAATGTGCTCAAAAACTACATGCCAAATATAATCCTCAAATTGCAAAGAATTTTGATTTACAAATAGCAAATGGCTGCAAGCTAAAAGAAGGAAATTATACTATATTGGTTAGTCATGTAAATGAAGTGTTATATTTCTAGACCTTTGTTAAATATATATTCCAGAAATCAGTCAACACAGCACAAACTAAAGTATAAAAGGTAAAACTGACGTTTAGCACTGAGAAGTTCCAAATGGAGGAATTTATATAATTTCTTCAATCAAGGGGCACAAACAACATCCCATGTCACATCTAACCTAACTGTAGAGATGCAGATTTGATTAAGAATATTTACACTAAAAAGCAGTGGTCTCAGTTTATGCTGTCCTCAGTAAATATCATTAAACAGCAAATTTAGAATGTTACAATTGCAAAAAATATTTCCTGCATACATGCTGTCAAGCTTACCATTTTAACATTTTATACTGACTCCCCTATTAAGCTTTCTAGTAATTATATTAATGAAGAATGGCTGATATATATCATTGCTGGTATGAAGCTAAAAATAAACTGCCATTTTTGAACAGATTTTTAAAAAAGCAGTTTGAGACTGCTATAAAAAGTGAGATGGAAAAGCAGACCCATTAGCCGAAGTCAATTGAATTATCCCAGCTTCTACAGCAAGCTTGGGAGAATTCAGATACACTGCTCAAGAAATCAACCTACTTAATTTTATTTCCCCCGCTAAAAGTCTGACCAATAATTTCTCGTAAAATGCTATGCTCATCAATACAAGAATCAGAGAAAAGGCCCAAAGCCTTGTCTTTTCTAACGGCATTTACCTGCCAGCATTCCCACATTTTTTTGTTACAAGTTGTGTTTGGAGAGAAAAGTGTCACCTACTGTGCCCTGCTTTATTTTCATACCTTTTCACTCCTCCTCCATTTGACTTTTGCTGTTTTTACTTTTTGCCCATGTGGATCTCCCATCTGACACTACCTCTGAGCAGTCGCAGAAGAAACTTGTCTCAATTCAATACTCCAGATTCTGAGAAAGTCTGAGTGCAGATCCAGAGGTTTGTAACTGGCTGAAAACAACCAGTGGGGTCAAAACACATGACAGTCCAGGCCGAGATGCCTTATGGTGTGAGCTCACCTGCTCTTGAGAGCAGAAAGCGGTTGGCACCAATGGAATTACTCTATTTTTGGAGGACAGATCATGTAGTTATCTACGCAGGGTAGGGTAAGGGGGACCCCTGCATTTATGTTTTTCTATACTGGTTCAACTATCTCTAATTAATTATAATAGTTTCAGCTAAAACTTTCCAAATGAGTAGTTCAAGCTGGACATAGCACTGAATAATCATTGAGTTACTGAAATACTCCAGTGTATTCTAAGTCCTAACTTTTTGTTTCATGAAAATAACAAAAATGCACCGCATATGTTATCTCAATCCAGGAGATTTATAAAACACATAGATCTTGTTATTGTATTGCTACTTTAGCAGAATAAAAATTCCTTTTCATCCGCTTCACTTCAGCAAAATTCCCCCTAGCTCTGTCTTAAAAATGTCAAGTATACTTTACTGTTTCCAAATAAACACATCATTTTTGGCAGAATTAGTAGACAGGAAAGGTAGGGGCACTGTTGTTACAGGAGTTCATATAAAAACCAAATTTTAATGTTCCAAAATTTAAGACTTAAGTTTTAAAATACATCCTCCTCTACTCCATCTGTACTACTGTCAAAATCGTTATGAAGTGTCCCATTGGAAAAGTAAATTTGATTAATTAGCATCAGTCTCCACTGTAGAATTCAACAGCTATGTAAACAATCATGGACTTTGCTTAGTAAGTATTCTGTAATGGTTTTTCAGTATTGTCAAAATCTAAAATGATTTAATTTTTAACCATTGTTCCTTGCATTGTTTGGAAGGTTTCCAAATAAGTTTTCTTTCAGTGGTCTAGAAAGGGACCGTAGTGCTTTTTCTTCAGATTTGCTCTAACATCCTGCACAAGATTGCTTTTAAGTGGCAATTCAGCATATAAAGGGATGAAGGAAAGCAGAAAAACTGCAGGCAACAGATCGTGAAACTGCTGAAAAGCAGTCCTTGGACTGCAGTACCCCACTGAAAGTTGGTCATTTCAGCGAGATACAAAGTGCTGCTTTCAGAGCTGCATTGCAAGGAGAGGCTGGTTGCCTCAGTACTAATGGTTGGTTACCCTGGTGTGGTGATTTAGCTTCTGAGCTGCAGGCAATGTGGATGGGAGGCACTGCCCATAGAAATCCCCACAGTCACTACTGCTGTGCAGGCACCAGGGCTCCGCGTTCAAAGCCCAATCACGGCGGACAGCAGCTCGTAGCTGGCAGTGATGGAGCCCATGCAGGAACAGGATCCACATCTCCAGCTCCTCCTGGTGCCAGCTGAGCATGAGCCCTTAAGGAGCAGCTTACTGTACACGCTGCTCACATTGCCCTAGCTTCGAGGCTTCCATTTTAAGTGCTCAAGTTTTAATTGTTCTCAGTCCAATGGCTGCCTTTAGTATCAACCACATACTAACAATTTCAGAAACCACCCCTAGCATTCTAAGCAAGTCCAGGTAGCCTATAATACTGGTAACAGTTAAGAAAGGAGAACAAATATATGTGTATATGTCCACCTTCCTGCAACAATTCTTAGTGTGATTTTTGTAACTGTAAATCTAAATCAGATGCAAAAAGTAAAACCAAAAAAATAACTAGAAAAACTCTCCTAATATTTGCTCACTTGTAATACATAAAGCGGGATCTGAACATCCATAAGAGCAACCATAAATAATATAGTCATGCATAACTTGGCCTCCAATATCTGACCAACCTTGATTTATCCACAGACAAAAGCAAGCACCTCTAATTTGCTAACCAATCACCACAACTCTTTTCTTACCAACCAATAATTCTGCCATCTCTAATTTACCAATAAATAATTCTGCACTCTCAAATTTACTAACCGATAATGTGACCAATTTGCTGACCAATGATTGTGTCAACGGGTAATAGTGCCCCTAGCAAACAGTAATTTGCCAAGCGATATTTGGACCCTTTCCCCCCCAGCAATAAAGAACTTCAGCAGTCTTTGATTCAGTATCTATTACATTGCTCTGAAACCGCTTAATGTGGAGAGCGAATTGTTTCACTAAGTATTTGCTTTTTCTGTGGGAATCTGTTATTTGCTTACATTGACTGCTTTGAAATTGCACAGGGCTCCTCAACTTCTGTGAGCTAGAATATTGTTTTCCCTTTTTGCAACACTAGCCTTGGAGAGGAAATGCGCTGCAAATCCCTCGCCGGTACCATCGCCTTCACTCCAGGGGTTTGGCGGCAATTCCCCAACTCTTGGGCGCTGAGTGCTGGTAAAGGAGCGATACCTCTGGCCAGCTCCCTTAGCCTGCCCTTACCACCCACGTTGATTCTGCCTGGGCAGAAAGCTGAGCAGAAAGAGCTCCCATAGAAAGCCATGGGATTGATTGGGCTTTTCTCATTTCACCGTCCCTTGGCAGGAGTGAAAAACAGATCTTGAGTTATTGCTTTCTTTAAACAAAAATAATTGGGAAGTCATGTAGCTAATTTTGCAGTCCTAGACTGTTACCTACAAGAAACGTTACCAGTTTTATGTAATTTTATTACTCCATATTAAAGCCAATAGCTAACTCAACATTAGCTCAGAGAACGACCACTCTAACGGTTATTTTACAAGGATACTCTATATTGAATAAGGGCTTAGGAAGAAAGGCCACATCAAGAATGACTGTCAGTGCTGAAATTATTATAAAGAATTTCCCACCTCCAAGCTGTTGACTTAGATTCCTACAGAAAATAAAATAAACACAGACTTGGGCAGGGGGGGTCACTGCAAAATTACATGAATTTAAAGATCAGATTTACCAAGATCTGGATTGTAATTTGGACACAGCTCTAGACAAAAGATAGACTAAATCAGTCTAGAGTAGAATTCCTTCTAACCTAGCTCCCAATGTAGATCACTGATGAATTTATTGCATATTCCAGGAAATGATTCAAAGCAATATTAATTCCAAAACAGAAGACAATTTTGAGATCTGTAGTTATTACAGGTATTAAAAAAAAGTATTTGAAATTAATACAAAAAAAATTATTCTGTTAACATTTCATCTGGGAAGCAGTAGCCCAGAAATATATTCTAAAAGTTTGCATTGCTCGTCCCTTTCATTCTTTTTTTCCTTTCCTGTCTTATGGTGTAAGCACAAACTGAGCAGCATTGTTGCTCTTCACTTTTTTCTTCCTAAAGTTTCCTGGGATTCTTGAAAGAAAAAGTAGAAATGCCATTCTGGGTGGCTTTTTTCTTTAGAAGAGGTTGTGAATAGGGAAGGTTAGCCAAGAAGGAAGAGGAGTTGGCCAAGAAGGCAGCAACTCCCAGAAGGCCAGAGGTTTGGTATGGGCAGTCGTTTAACATTCTCTCAATGCTGCAGGGAACAGGCATAATGTGAGTATAATACAACTGAAGCTCTGTATTAAAGCTTATTTCCTGAATCTAATTATATGACAAAAATAAAACCCTATTACCTGAATTTTGGGGATAAATAGTCATAGCCTTTTTCTCTTCTACAAAACCATTTTTTACAAGTTTGGGCTTCCTACATTTTCAGTGATACACCCTCAATTAGCTGCTAAGAATTGAGAGTAGAATAGTGAGCATTATCAGTTTGGTGAGCATGAGAAATAAATGTCATAAGCTAAAGGCACCAAGAATATCTGCACATGCATCTCTTCCTAAGGAGGCCATGAAAATGTTGCAAGTAGGAGGTAAAATTACTGAGGCTCAACCTGTGAATGAAACACATGGAGTAGGACAGGACACAGGGAACACGAAAGCAAGAAATTTACTCACCACAGTAGAGCCAGTAGAGATATGGAGTGAGTCTGTACCCTCACAGATGGAGGTGAGACTTCCTCTCACAGTGAGTAGCTGCCTCTCTGTAAAATGGGCCTGAAACGAAAAAAAATGCATCAGCTCTGGAGCTCAGAAATTTATTTGGAGTAGCATTTGAATGCAAGTGCAAGGTTACAAAGGACAGCACAAGCAGAAGTACCAACTGAATAAAACATATTCAAAGCATATAGGCATATACAGACAGAGCAAGTTTAGTGGTGTACACATACGCTGGAGGGAGCATGAAGATTGATGCACGTGGCCAAGAAGGTTTTGCCTTGTCTGGTTAAGTTTTCCACATTAAAGTATTATTGATTTTCCTAAGTATATAGGATACTGTATATACCCCATTCTGCTACCCTTACACAGGTTAATTCTTTTATCCATTTCAAACTCAGTCAATCAATAGCAGTGATCAGGTAGGTTGTGAAATTGCCTGGAAAACACATCCACAAAATAAAACAAATACAATGGCCTGTCTACGTGACTTAAAGCTTAGCACAGCATTGAAAATCACTAATAGAACATTGTGCAGTTTGTTCATGCTATGAGCAGTCAAGAATCATGCATAATGTAATAGCGCATCTGCTAACAGCAGCTCACACTAGCTAATTTAATCTTGTTTTAAACTAGACACAAGGAATTAATCTTTGAGGCGGCTCCTGTTTGGCCCTTAAAATATCCAGGGATTTTCCACCTCCCCATTTACAATACTGTAAAGAGTTGCGTTTCGGTTATCATCATGTATTTCTACTTCAACTATATTAGCTGGAAAATGGATGCAACTCCATAATTTATCAGTCTTAAAAAGCACATTGCTGGCCCAGACCAGAAGCTGTGTTTTGTGCTGTCACAAGAACTAAAACTGGTATTCAGTCTCAGCTCCTACTGTGAAAGAAACCCATATTCCTAAATAATTCATATTTTGAAATTACATTTTTTTTCTTTCTGCTTGAGTTCAGTTCAGCTGTGTTAATTACATGAGGCTTTCTTGCTGCTATTTCTGGTACAGAAGTTACTTTTAATATTATTATTGTATTATTTGCATTCCCATAGTATTAATATGCATGCGCTAGCGAGCCCTACTCCCAAATAACTTACCATCCAAGTATAAAAAAAAGATACAGGAGAATAAAAGTCAGTATTGATGGGAGCAACAAGAAATAAAATACCCATACACAGCAGAATTTGGCAAGACTTCCAGTCTGGGCTAAATTTTTGGACCTATATGCAAGAAGAAATTTTGATAGGACTTTGAACAACAGCTAAAGGATGAAAAACAAGGGTTAATAGTCCAGGTAAATAGGCTTTGCAAGAGGACTCTGGAAATGTGAAGCAAACTCATACATTTCAAGCAAAGTTTACTTTACAGTAAATAACAGAAGATGCTGAGAACCTGGAAAAGAATTTATGTGTCCACACAAGTGGACAGTATAGGATCTTTTTCTCAAATGGTTTTCCAGAAGAATTAACAGGTCCGAGACATGACCTAGACATCAAGCCTGAGAAAAGGCCTAAGGCAGAGTCAAGCAGTGGGGGTTAGGAACAGGTTAGGTTAGTGATAGGACTGTGATGCTGGACACTTCAGAAAGTGCTTCAAACAATTTTGAGTAAAGACAGAGAAGGAAAATTATGGTTGAAGTGCTAGGAGTGAGGCTAAGAACATTTTCTGGGTAGACAAAGTTGAATCATGTTTGTTACTTGGTAAACCTAGTGCAGCCATAGCTTCCAGAGAGAGATTTGGCTGGAATACAGACAAGTATGAAAAAGTGTGGCAGACAGGGAAGACGTTAGAGGAAATGGAATAAAATAAACAGTTCTCATAAAATTTGAGAGAGTAAGGACATCCTTCAGCGGAAGAAGAAAGCAATCAAGCAGCCAAGGCAAAGTGGTGGTTTTCAGTCTCCCATGCAAAAATATAAATTCAGGTGGGAATTTCAATAACGACCCAAAGGTTCACAGACCAGTGACCACTCTGTTAGCACAGGCTCCTAATAAAATGCAGAACACCAAAACACGCTTTATGAAAGCTATGCACTTTCATATCTGGTAAAATTTGATATTGATTGGATATTGATTGAGAACAGGCAGCAAACATGACAGAACGTGCCTGTTACTCAGGTCTAGAACTAGGAAAAACACCTTCTTCTGGGGCATGTTAAGCTTGTATGAATAATCGAGTTTGGTAAATGCCGACTTTTACAGAATTTTCAATTTTTATTTTAGATTCAATCCACCCTAACAAATCCTTGTTTTGGGGTGAAACCTTCAGGTTTTATTTTGCATCCTTAGAAATACAAATATTTCTCAAGTCAATGGGGGAAATGGAATTATCTTCTGAAACTTGTTTAAGACTATTTCAGGGGTAGGTGAGGCGCTGCAGCCAGGGCACTCATCAAGGATTACAAGTCACAAAACTAGGTGACACACAAACCTAGGCATCTCTCCCTCTGATTTATCCTAACTGTTTAAGAGACAAGGAAAACACATACACTAAAAAGGAAGACAGAGATGCTGATAAGACAGAAAGATGATCCCAGAGATTTTTCTAAACCCATTAAGACTATTTCTTGTCAACATGCATTAATATTATTTATTTATACAGTTTCTAAACACTCAGGGATGGCTGTGACCCTAAGGAACTCAAAAACCAAAGATAGTCATGAAGGCCGACATTACTGGAAAAAAGAATAACAATAATAAAATTATACAATTTATACGTGTCAGCGTGATTCATAATAAGCACGAGAGATCCTTAAAAGGGACTTAAATGTTGACAGGGTGTTATGAATGAGAGGACAGAATAAACATCCATTATATTACAGAGTATGTGAAAAACTGCATGGAAAATAGAAATCAGGTTTGATTTAAGGTTATGAACCCATAAATTCACTTGTACTTCTTGCATGTTCAGGCTGTCTCATATAGTACTTATTATTATTTCTGAAGGGAAAAAGAAAATGCATCCTGTATAATTACTAGAATTTACTGTTTCCTTGTATTTCCAGAGTATACATTGTTGCCTCCATTCTCATTTATAATTAATTTTAAGCTCCTTTACTGTTTTAAATGCATCTTAGTAAATAATTTGAACGATAAAACCTTCTTTCTGTATGTACACACATGCACACACAAATGATATATATTGCACACATCCAAAAACAAAAGTGCTCATCTATATGGCCTGCTTGCCTTTTCTGTCTGATAATTAATGTAATTTTAATACAAGATGTTCAGTATAAAAAAGCAGTTTAAAACAATATTTTTTAAATTAGACTTGAATAAGAATTAGACTTTAAGTAGTGAATGTGGCTTGAGGTGCAAAGCTTCTTCATAGCCATAAATGGAAAGTTTAAGTAAACAATATACTGTTTTTATTTAAAAAAAAAAAAAAGAAAGAAAAATCATCCCATGCCAGACTCAGCCAAAATGCATTATTATGGTGTCCGGGAAATTATAGCTTGTGTCCATTAGTCCTTTCAGGGTTAATATTGATGCAGATATTATTTCTATCCACGGTACCATTTATTTGAAATATTATGACTGGGAGTAGCTGCAGCAGTGAATCAAATCAATTGATAGAGCAGTTAGCCCCGCAGTCAAGGCTGCCTTTACACCGTGCACTGAGCATGAAATATTATGGAGATTGTTCTTTAAAGTGATCACTTTATCATCATTTGTCTGCAGCCCGGGCCATTCCTTCCTGCCTTGCTTCCCTGTTGGGTTAGAGCTGTCATAACTCAATCAGCCGTATAATGCTGCTCATAGCACCTCCGTAGCAGGTATTGAACCTGTCAAGGGCCACTGAGGGAATTATACTTATCCATTTTGACAGCTAGCAACACCACTCTGATATTTATGTCAGTTTATATATGTATGATATGTATTTCTTAAATGTAATTAGAAGCCTGTTCGTGTGTGATATATCTGAATTGCCCAGAGCTGCCCATGATTAAGACATTGATTTCTAACCTTGTGCATTACTGGAGAAGGGGATATGACAAGCTCCATCACTCAGGGGCTGCAGCTAACCTAGCCTGTCTATATACATCATATGAAATTGTCACTCTTGTTTATCTCTCCAGTAAAGTTGACTACAAAGCAACTGTTACTGTACTTTGTTAAATAAAGTAAAAGACTGTAAAGCACCAGCAGGCTGGTGCCTCCAGAGTGCTTGTGTTTTGCAGAAATGTTACTCAGACTTAAGGTTGCAGCAGCAGACCACGCTCAGAGAATACCCCCACCACGCCTGCTACCTTCCTTGTTTCAGCTGGGAAATAGTCTCATACCCGTTTATAACATAGTACTTGGATCTTAAAGTGACATTTTCATATATTTCTTACATGCCAAGTAACAGAAAACACTGGATTTCAGCTAGAAAATGGATAAGGACAAATATTAACTATAAAGAACAGCACAAAAAACCTCATACTTACTCATTTATTCTGGTGTGGTTTCAGGCTGAGATCGCTGCATACAAGGTTTGTGGTATGAATGATCAGCCTCTTGCCTGTTTTCAGTGATTTAATAACTGATTAGCTTGAGGAGCTTCCTTCATTGCAGAACTAAAGCTAAAGCGATTCTTTTTAAGTTCTGAAGAAATTAAGTTAGAATCTTGGGATTCTAACCTAGAAAAATCTGTTTCTGTGGCTCACAGAATATAAATCTGTATTGATCTTTATCTCCAAAGAGATACTTTCACTTTTACAGTTTTTTTTTAATCTGCATTTTTAAGTGCATATGTAAGGTTTCACCACTATTTCCTTCACAGGTTAGACTTCTTGTAGATAATAGCAAGATGTGAGGTAAGAAATTTTAGAATTTGTTCAAGAAAAGCGTCTGTACTAGATTATGTTCTGAAAATTACCTATACAATTTTAGCATACAAGATTCTAAGCATTTCCTAGCATTATTTTAGATTTGATCTTTCTGTGGCTCTGTATCAAATATCAACAGAGTATGTGGACTGTTTAAGCTGTCCCTGATCAGATGATCATTAGTAATCCTCAGTATAAGACTCCTTAAAGCTTGTGGAGAGCAGAGAATAAACTGTATGATCCCGTTCCTGTTTTTCTGCTTTAAAAAAACAGCAGCAGCAGAACTCAAGAAAAACAAAAAAAAAAACACACTGTTTGCAAACAGGCTAATCTTTGAAAGCATAGCTAGCTATTTGAAACATTCCCCTTAGAACATTAGCTGTAATAGCAACATTGCATTAACTGCATCTCATTTTGAGATTCAGGTGCTTATATAAAATGGAAACTCAGTGAAACTCGGAAACTGCATTAAAAAGGCCAGAAGGATCAAACTTGGGTCTCCAAACCCAGGAAAGTGTTTGGAAAGTGTTTTCCAAACAGGACTCCAACTTTTGAGCATACGAACTATTAATGTTGGCCCTGGTACAAAAGGACAAGGATGCACCAAATTCCAAGTTATGCTCTACTCTTGGGTTGCTCCTTCCTCTCAAACATGTGTGAGGATGATAAGTGCATCATTTAAATTGATTTGGAATTATCTTTCTTTTAGCTGAACACTGAAGATGTTCAACTGCGCTGAGAAACGATTCACAGAGGAAAAAGAGGAACAAATTTTTTACCTACAAATAAAATTGAAAATTGTATTTTGAACATATCTAAGCCATTAAATGTTACCTGATTTTTGATAGCATTCATTTGACCAGCTATGCAATTAACACTTCCACAGAGAAAAGCAGTGTACAGGAATAACAAACCATCTCAGCTGGAAATGGCCTGAACACTAGTGTTAACTAAGAGCACCACCCCTTCCTTAATAACAGTGATCAAGCTTCTCATTTTACATCTCCATGAAGACAGCAGCACAGAGCCCCTTTAACACTCATGCTTAAGAGCTGATGCAGAGCAGAGTCCTCAGCAATGAATTACTCATGATAATTCCTTGCTCTGCATGGAAGATCAGAAGATTTCCTAATGTTATGTTATCAAATTGTTGTAATTTAGTGTGTTCATATAATATCTAATAATGACTTTTTTTTTTAATCTGTAAAGCACTATTCAAATATTAAACTGGATGTGCAGATATGACAGGTATTAGTGCTTCCTCTCATAACAGGAAAGAGAAACAACTGAGCCAACAGCATAGCCGTGAGGATTCCTTGACCAGAATTTTGCCAAATATTCCTAATAAATGGTTTCTTGGGCAGCGCTCACTAGTCTAATTTCAGGCCAGTTGAACTTGACTATGTTGTCCCAATAGAGATGCCTAAAACCCCCTGAGACACTCCTGGAGATCCAGCTCCTTTTCCAGGTGCTGGTTCAGAAAAGCACAGTCCCTTAGGTGCTTCCATGGAGAGATTTCTTGGATAACATAAGGAATTTCAAGGGCTCCAGGCACCTACAATTTGGAAACTGAATCAAACCCACCATACCAATATTTTGTGGCACAAGTTCCTGAATGAATTTTAGTAATACTAAATTATTATTATCAGTAATAATACTAAGTTTAA
>JAUBOD010000212.1:52150-64722 GCA_032353885.1 Nothura maculosa | reverse complement strand
CGATTGCATTTATCTCTCTGATTTGCATGATGGCCTTGAAGAACTTGCCATTCTGGCAGGAATGAGAGCAGATGTAAAGGCATGTATAGCACCAACCTAGGTTTGCTTCTCTTTTTTTTTTTTTCTGTTATGTTTTTCCATTTTATATCATTTTGAATTAATGGAAATTTCCTTCACTGAAACCAAGAGCAGGTATACTGGAGCTAACTAGTGCAGTAAACTGGAAAGTAGACAGACATGCCAATAGAAGCTTAGGATTTTCTGTTTTCTTTAAGGATATACGATTTCTCAATCAGTGCTACTTATTAAAGTTATCATTAAATGTAAATAGATTACGTCCAATTTTCCTAGACAACATATGCAGCCCTACAGTACATACTCATCCTTCCTGAGTCTACTGATTCTGCACAGCAAGGGGTCTTCAATGATTCCTAGGCATTTACACCTACCATCTCACATCAGAGACTTCGCTCCTACAAAGATACAGTGGTACCTTCCACACAAAGGTTATAGGCCGCTATATTGACACATGACTTTAATCCTTTGGACACTTCAAAAGATGAAGATTAGCAGAAATCCTCACAACTCACACCCCAGGAGATAGCTGTTTGTCAAAAAGTTGATATTATTGATGCTTGTGAAAGAAGAAGTGTGTGTAATTTATCTAATAAAAGTCAGGTCTTGTTTGCCTAGACTCCAGAGTTTTGTCAGTTCCCTTGCTGAATGATTTGATGCCGAGTTTCATATAATAAATGCAAATGTTTGATCAGCTATGCATCTTTAGGAGCAACTGGTATTACTGGATGGATTTTCTTCCTTAATTTTCTCCAGAGTTTTCCTTCTGGAAAGTCTTTGTTTCCTCCCAAATTTGTTATAAATGGCATAATTATATGTTTTTCTCTTCCTTGATTGAGAGCATTTCTTACAGATGATGATTTTTCCAGTTGGAAATTACAAATAGCACAAATAGATACAATTATACTACAAAATTTACTTTAAAATCCATAAGTATAGTTTAGCTGAACCGTCCATAAATTTATTTCCTCTAATCTCCCTATGTGACAGTGGATACAAATTCTATATGCTACTGAAAATGAATTAGAAGGGTTTTATGGGATATAGAACGTATTTAAGTTGGGAAGAGTATAAACAGAAATGAAATGCAACCAGAAAGAAGACACCTAAGAGAATGGACTTTTATGAGGATCTCTCAGGCAACACCCAAGTTTAACTAAACTCAACTGAGACTTATCTGAGGTCAGAGTCTGACCAAAGCCCTTAAAAGCTTCCCATTAATTTTGACTAGACTTTGGCCCTGTCTTACAAAAAGGATGCATTAACAGCTCCTTCGTTTTTCTAATGTCATCTTCCAAAGGTTTAAAGATAATATATTGTGTCTAAGTCTGAAAAGTCTGCATGAAGGTAGCAGTGTTTCCATAGCATCATCTGTTATCATAGCATTTATTTATGAGAAAAGGTAGTTTCACGTCCTTTCCTGTGGTTCCCTATCGTTTATAAAGAACTGGAATTAACTTTTCAGCTCTCATAGTAAAATGCCACAGTATATGTTTCTATTATTATGGAACCATCAGAAAACATGTTTTCAGCTTTAGAAATATATTAAATGTAACAATCTAAAATATATTTTTTATCATGACAATGGTGTTATTAATTAAAGAAAGGCCTAGAGATACTTTCACACATATGACTGCATGTTTCTCCGTGTTAGTTACTGCTGGGTCACATATGACGCCAGGCACCATTTTAAAGCCTAATCCAGAACGTATGGCCTGTAGCCCAGTGAAATCAATCTAGAAATGAAACGGCTTCACTTGAGTCCTGGACTTGCAGCAGATGACTGTTCAACAACTGGTTCTAACTATTTAAACCAGGCTCATTCACTTTTTTAAAATGAGAGCCAAAGCATCCATTAATGGAGTGAGAAGGGGAGGAGATAGGCTAGGGATTATTAAAGATCAAAGAGCTGCAATTAGGCATGTTAACAAGGAATGGTCTCATAACATTTCCACTTCTGTAAAAAGCTTTCGGTTTACTTTATAAACAGAATCTTATATAATGCAGTACGCTCAAATTTTAATCCAAATTATTTTCAGACACAAATATTAGCTAGAGAATGTTGTCTGCTAACATGTTAATCATACTTTGGGTGAAATCAAAACCAAAACTCATGTTGGCTTAAATCAGAGCAGTGCTTGGATATTGCTTTGGACTTCTTAGTAGTTAGTTAAATACCAACACCAATTTCTTTCATCTGAAATTTATTTGCAGATATGACTTATTTGGAGATCTCTTCCCACAATTCACCTTCTAATTGGACCTGGAATGCTCTGTATTTAGACAGAAGAACTACTGAGGAAAAACAAAAACCAAACCAAACAAACAAAAAAAAAAAATCACACATTGCTCACACATCTAGATAACCTATTTCAAACTGCAGAATAGAAACTCCAGAAATTCAAAATGTTTAACAAAATCATTTTCATGTTTTTCAATCAGCTCTAGATACTTATTACAGTAGAGCAGCTTTTATAAAGCAGCTGTGTTTTCAGCCAAGAGGTGACAGCATTTCTTTGTGGGGATAATGTGTGTAAATGATCCCTTCATTATATAGGGCCTGATCTTGTATTCTTTGTGCATCCCAAGTTCACACTGAAACTAACTGTGTGTTAACAATAGTATTTGAGCCAAATTCTAATTGGGTAATTGGGTCATTCTGCCTACCTAAATTTCTCCTGTTTCATTGAAATAAAAGGTTTTTACCTTCTGCAGCTGAGCCAAAGTCTTCAATGGGAGTTTTTCCCATAAAGTTTTGCACATTTTTTTGTGATGTGCTGTGATTTTAAGCACCTTGGTGCACAGTTTCCTGCAAACACAAGCACACTTTGGCAGTAGAGAAGCTTTCTCTTTTATAAGTTGCAGTATCTGGCAACTGTTCAAAAAAGCACTAACATTATCCAAGACAGGTTAGGAAACGAGAGAATTCTATCTACTCAAACTGGAACGCGAAGAGATATTTGGGTGAGGAACTAAGATTACCCGACCTGGAACTTAAGTGGGATACTTGATCAACATAATTATCAAAAGAGAACACAATTACCAAAAGTTCTCTACCACCATAACCTGGTCACCGGACATTTGTCCTGGACAAACAGAGAAGCATGTACTTCAGTGTCCAGTTTTACAAAAGGCAATTAAATTGCTTTAAACAATATCAAAATGTTTCCCAAAATATCATTTTCCTAACTTTTGAGTACAATCTTAATACTGTAAGTCAAAAATAAGATGTTAAGGCATCATGGGGGCTTGCACATTGTCCTTTGATTTTGAAGACATTTTACAATTAAAACATTAATATCTTAAACAGAGTTGAAAAGCCAAATTCTATGGAATTTTCAATATTTAGGGAAGAGTAAATCAAACATGTGGAAAAACAAACAAAAAATGCCCAAATTATTGCTTGCAGAATCAATAATATAAAACATATCTCCATTACACTCTGATTTAATTGAGACTACATTTCTTTAATCCCTGCCAGGAAAAAAGAAAAGCTATAGCTATAGAATCCATGCACTTACTTTTTTTTTATATTTTTTTTATTTTTATTTTGTTTTATCTGCATGACCTGCCTAAAGAGCCAAGCCAAGTTTCATTAAAAATTATTGGTCTCATAACTTTTTTTTCTCTTTTGCCCTAAAAAGTCCCATATGGCACCAATATCAATTGTGGCAGCCCAAAGCTTTTCTCTCTCTGTTCCACAAATAATACTTCATAAAACCCAAAACATACTGTGAAGTGACATTATAACAAAGTCAAGAGCAGTCAGCACTGACAGGAAGATCTCACTCGAACAAAGCATCAACAGCTGCCTAACTTTTGGAATAGATAGGTATTTATCTGAACGAAGACACACAACAAGATGCTGTCACATGTCTTATGGGTTGCATTAAACTACATCAGTTCAGTGGAATACTACCCATTTCTTGCTGGGTGCTTTGCTAACACATATTATGGTATTAAGGAATTCTTTTGTATTACAACGGCATCTGCTAAAAGTGTCAAATGTGATCACAGCTCTTGCAAAACAAGTATTTTAACAACCAAAACCTTATGATAGGTTATATTTCAGTGACTTGGAAACAACACTGCATTATCTGAGAAAACAGCACAGATGTTGCTTAATAAACTGTTCAGTTTATGCATTGTATTAACCTCATGAAACATTTATGCAAATCTTGCATTAACAAAAGGTAAAAGAATCATTATGGGTTATGAAGAAAACAATGTGACAACCTTTGTTTTTACCTCTGTATTTTATGGGGACATTTTAACTCTTCAGGGTTTCTGTTTAGGACGACACAAGGGCATTACAGATTTTCATTTATTTTGTTTTCAGTTCTGCTATCATTCCTTCCAGCTGATTTCACATTTTATAATGCTAATAGTGGGTGTATGGTTTTGAGTTTCTCTACTGTCAGCTGGTCAGTAGGTCTGGGGGATATATTTAATGGAATCTGACAGCTGATGGAACTGATCTCATTGAAAGGGGATTTGATATGTGGGATGAATGTGGTGACCCTCAATTCGCCATATTAATGACCATTATTATTCAAACTCTTGCAGCCAATATAACTCTTTTTCTTGGACACCCCAGTACATGTGTATAAAAGAAATGACTTATGGATGAGTTGGTCCATATACTGGTTTGAGTGCCATTTAGATAGCATGTCAAAACAGATTAGCTGTTTTACCCTGAGATAAAATTAAAGGAAAAGCCTTTGTATTCCATACACTTGTAAACAAAGCAATCATAAGAATGGATAGTTGCAGTGGACTCTGTTTGAAACCCAGCAAATACACACACCTACAACTGCGAAAAAACGTACCTTGCTCTTGGCAATCTAAAAAAGAATGCAAGAGTCCAATAGCATTCTTCAACAAGTAAGTTGCAGGCAGCAGGTCTTTCTTTCCTAGAAACTATACAAATAAAATAAAATAAAACCAAAAATGTGGGAACTCTTGGTGTTCAAACAATGTTTTTGAAAAATGCATCAGCCTTGCTTTACTTAACCGGAATTCAGGCAGCGCAGCTACACTGACAGCTACACCAACAGTGTAGCAGCACTGCATCCTGCATTGTTTTGTGGTTCATTTAACCCCTGTTTGTAGAATGCAAAGAATAAGGCAGTCCAACCAAATGTATGCACACTAAGACAAATGAAACTATATTCCAAAAACTCTTAGATTTCTGTCATCTTCTGGAAAAAGGGAAACTAGTCACAGACGATTTAACAGATACATAGAAGATTCAAAAGGAAATCTTAACATCTGAGCAAGAATCACCGGGAACTATTTGCTTTTAAATTACATGGTGCTGCTAATTTTTAGGTCAGAAATATAAAATCCATTATTGATCCTGAGCACTGTCTCCTATTTTGAATGTCTTTGAAAGCCAAGGGCACTCTAAAGCTATTGAATCAATAACTGCTTTCACATTTTCGAGGCAAATATGCAATTTGTTTACACATCTTAAAGGCTACTAATGTACTTTGGCTTTTATTTCCTATCATGTGTGAGAGGAGGTGATGTTCTATCCTATTCAGCCAGGGGAGCATGCTGCGCTGAGCAGGCCACTGACAGCCTTTGCAGCCTGGTCCCCGTGCTGCATGAATAATGCAAGCATCCTTCCCTGCTTTAACACATTCTCCAGAGGGAGAGAAGACTTTGAAAAGAACCAGATAAAGAGAAGCCACCACCAAAATAATGCACCAAGACACTTAACCTACATACATAAGCATTGCAGCATATGAGGAATGCATCAAAAACCTTTAATTTATTAAGGAAACCATCTGAGAAAGAGGATGTAATTAGATCATAGCAGTGAGGTTCACATTTGGTTTCCATATTTTTGAAAATTTGGTCGACATTATAATATCTCAATTACTGTATGGTTTGAAAGGCCTAAACATATGATGACACTTAATTACTCATTCATCTAGCCAAAATGTTAGAAGTCCTTGAAAAGTTAGTCCTTTAATCTTTTATTAATTGACTTTATCTAAACATTGTCACCACATGGACCAGGGCACTCAATTTAATGATCAGTTTATGCTCACTTTCTTGCAGTGGTAGAAATTCTAGCTTGGATTGATCTCACATTTCATATGTGCACTTTCAAAACACAAAAGAGATAATGGAAAAAAAGGTGTACTTAGAAATCCACTAAAAAGTCAGGGATATAGTAAAGTTAAAAGTTAATAAAGGAGTTTTATGTATGCTGATTCTACTTGCACATTTTAGCCCTAAAGACCTTAGCCCATGTTCAGTTTTTACATGCCTGCTATAAGGAGTCATTTCACCACAAATTAAGCAATTATTTCAATTCCTCTATTCTTTATCAACACATAGTACCTTTGCTGAAAATAGAATCGTTGTCATGAAAATAATATTAGCATCTATTATTTTGGAAATAACAAATCACATCAAGATTTCTTTTTGCATCTGCAACAGATTCTCAGCAGGAAAGAATGATGAAGCCATCTCTGAATCCTCCGATTTACACACTGCCCTGACTGACCCAAATTCAGATTTTGAGTTCTAGCTGGCAGTAAACAGTGTCCTCATGTCAGGATATCATTTATGATCTTCCCACTGTTCCTATGCAAGAAATATTTCTACTAATCTTCAGCAATATCTAGCTTTCATAGCTTCCTATTAATAACGTTGCACCTTTAAGCTGCTTATATTTGTGCTTTCTTACGTAAGCACATCTCTTTCACATAGACAAAAGTAGAAAAGCAAAGAATACATAAAAAACCATAATTAAAAGAAAAAAAATGAATAAGGCAATCCGAGCCACTCCATCTTTCAAAGCTCTCTACATATGTACTAATACACCAAAAAGCTTGTACAAGAAATCAGTGATGACTTCAGTTTATTTCAAGGGGAAAGAATATAAAATAAAATTGAGGAAATTGGAAGAACCCCTTTTTAAAGTTGTTTCTGTTCTACTTCATGTAAAGTGAATATAAAACTGTAGAGACTTTAGGACCCTGAATGCTACATAATCCCATATATTGGCTTGCTGAACCTGAGCCACAGCTGTTCTGATAACAGACTCTTTGAAATTGGTGCAACTTTGACTAAAGGCAATATTTGCAGTAATGATGTTACATGAGTGGTAGATTAATCATTGCTACAGACATTTCTCAAGGTTTGGTGGGTTTTTTTTTTTTTTTGAGTTGCTTTTAAATGAGTGTTTGCAGCATTCTGAACACCTAAAATTCCATTTTCCTTTTTGTTCATACTGTCAGAATGATAAGTCTTTAAACAAAGAGGGTGAACCTCATCAACTATCAGAAAATGTAGGTTTTATTCTTTACTATGTTACTGTTACTTAAACATAGTAACATCAAATGATGTGACCAAAACTGGTTCAAACTAATTAGTTACATTGTGATTTGAATAGCATCAGCTATTCAATCAGAGCTCTCCTTAAAAAAAGGAAAATTCAGTTCGCATTTTTTTTAAATCCAAACCACTTTTTTAAATCCAAAGCAGAAAATATTGGAATTCATTTAGGTGTAGCTTCAGGTCAGCCTGTACTACAGATAATTTTTTCCCATTTCTGTACTTACTGATTTTAATATGAACATTATAGTAGACTACCAAGTCATTCCATCTCTCAGTTAAGCCTAGTGTGGCCTAAAACTAATGCTACTTTACCAAAATAAAGGAAGGTCATCACCCCCATCTCTTTTTCAAGCTCGTTAAACATGCTTGCTCAATACGTGCCCAGGGATTGATTGCACTTTTCCTGTGAGAAGATGACAAGCAGATGGATTATCTGTGGAGTTTTAGAAGCTCAGCTAAATGAGCACAGCAGCGCTGCTGGACTAACTCCCCTCTGCACTGGTCCTAACATTGATACTGCTCCTTTTACAGTGTTCAGTCTACCACATTTGCAGAGACCTTTTCTGAGCAGCCTTTAAGCTCAAATACATTCATTAAGGTTTGGTGAATAGAGACAAACCATACCTCCTCGTGTCAAATGCTTCCTAGTGTTTCACTCAACCCTCCAATGTAAGCAAGCTGATAAAAACCTTAGAAATACTAAGGCCTAGATCTAGGCCATCTGAGCATATCTCAAAATACATCCAATACATACATATTTTTACCTTAATTTGTATGTATTCTTATATTTAAAAATATAAATCAGAAGACAGCAGTAGCCATTTCTGTCTCTCATAGCAAAGTTATCTAGGATTTAAACATTTTATTAATATGCTCATTAGGTATTTGATGTGATCAGGGAGATTGCAATCAAATTCTGAAATGTGACAAATACATTATTTTTATTTAAATCATAACTGTAGGGTTGTATTCAGACTAACCAGTACATAACTGAACTGGCTGAATGCCTAAGTCAAGATTTTCATTATGTGACAATATTGACCGAAGAAAACAGCAAGCCAGCTCTAGTATAAATCAATGCGCTTTTGCTGGGTTTCCACAAAATAAAAGATCTGCTGGATTCAGAAGTAAAATAATCAATGGTGTTACACTGAGCAGGTTGCAGATTGCAAGGAACACATTTCAAGAGCCATTCACAGAAATAGTAATTTAGATGTATTGAAAAAGCAGCTTGTCTTATTAGTAGATCTGAAATATTTAGTATTTGAATATATCTAGGATGTAAACAGAAAAAAAAATGCAACAGGTGCAAGATCCAGACAACTGATCTAGTTCAGTGTGAAAGTTATTTTAAAAGGACAAAACAACACAACAACAAATTGTCATGCAAACAACCCAAAAGCATCTCAAAAATTAATAATTAGAAAGGAATAACTTTACATATACATTATAAATCCATACATACTTATTGCAAGTATATTTTATATATAAAATATTAGTTTCAATTGTGCAGTGGGTTCAGCTGATTTGTTTTGTTTATGAAAAGGAAAACAAAATCAAAAATTAAGAATCAGCAGATAGTGGTGGAGTGAATGAATATAGATTCCAGTCACATGATAAAGGCAGATCTTGTCTTCTAAGGTTTGTTTTGGGGATCCCATAGGGAATAAATTCTTTCTTTTTCTTTGAATTATCTTAACATTTGCAATCACATTATTGGTGGTGCTCTCAAATGTCAGCTATAGACAATTCTAAATCTGACTGAACTTTCCTGGTGTTAAAACATCTGGAATTATCTGGCTGGCCTTGGCTGAACTGCACATGTAGCATGCTGGAAACTTAGATTCATGAACTACATGTTCTCTCGTGGTCTCTCCCAACTTGAACCATTCTGTGATCCTCAGTTCAGCAGTGATTAGGATAAACTGAGGAAAAAGAGAACTGACAATATTAGAAACAAATGTCACTATTTTTACTAAATTTTACCTTCTGAAATGAGGTTTACTTTAAAGAGAATTAGCATGCCTGAAAAATGCATTTCACCAAATCAAATATAACTTGCATTATATAACCATAACCTCTTCCTTTGACAAATACGCTTCTGAAAGGCATATGTAATTACAGGCTAAAAAATGCTAAAAATATATACCACACACAGGCAGCATAACAGCTTGATTTCATCATAACACTTAAATGCAATATTTTTTGCTTAGTATTATATTAATATGATAAAGAGTAGCCAGCCAAAAAATAGCTGAAGAGCTGCAAAGTGATTTCAGAAATGGAAAAGCAATTTTGAATGTTTGGTAAGCATTAACTTGCTCACTGCATCCTATCAAAACCAGCTGCTAGCCCATAATTCTAACCTTTCCCCTTTCAAAAATACAAGGCCTTGAAATCCTATATTAAGGAGAAATGAATATAATAATTGAAATAGTAAATGCAATTATAAGAGAAACCTCCCATCATCAAAATCATTCTTTTATTACATCAGTCTGTTCTACTAAAGGAGTAATCTGAAAATGTGTTCCCATGCAGATACGTACATATTTGTACTGATCAACAATATATGTTTAGAGAAATTGCAGAACAGGTTTTTCTATCAGTTGTGGCTTATCTCAGTGAGCAGTCACCTGCTACAGCTCTAATTAACAGAGCAGGGACACAAAGGTTGAGAAAGTGCACTGCCCAAGAACAGGTCTTACAGGAGCAAACTCACTGAGAAGACAGACATCTGAATGAGTTGATATAAAATGTTAAGGATTGAGTTTGTCTTAGTTCCCGTGTCTTCCCTACATTGAGATGCCTCCCCATAGCTCTGAGCGAGGCATCATTATGAACTTGGGATTTATCATTCAAAAGCTCTTCTATGCAAGATGTAACTGTCTGGGGTCAAGAGTGTGCTTTTGAGGTGAATTTTTCCTATTTACCTCTTTTAAAAGAGCAATAGCAATCACAGAAAGGATCCAGAGATCCAAAGTTTGATAAAACCAGACAGGAGGATTTACTCCAGGAACGCACCCAACCACTAACAGGCAAACAATCCAAAGAATTACAAGTAGGCTGAAATGAAGCCTTGATCCATGCAGAATTTCCTCAGAACCAACTGTTTGGTTATACAGATCCATTCCTTCTGGGTTACACCACTTACTAGTGCAGACAGAGCCTAAGAATTGCCCACACTGAGTCTATTGCAAGTAGTAATTTTCATTCAATACATGAGAAAAAAAAAAGCTGTAAAGAACTGGAATTTCATTTTATCAAGATATTATTCTTAGTTTTTGAAAAGTTCTAAAATGATTAATGTGCATAAATCTATATAGCTGGTTATATATTAACAATTGTGTTGCACAGGTAAAAATAAAAGAAAATTCATTATTGCATTTCATTTATCAAACATTTAAGAGGAATGTCATCACTTAAACCTCCTTGCCTTATAACAATTGCTTACTGCCCTGAGCTTAGCTTTGTCCATGAAACTATGCATTTATTTTTTGGGCTTATGACAAAAATTACCCCATTTCCATAATTGCTTAATTGAGTCTAAAAAAAGCTCTCGGAGCTCACAAAGGCTAAAACATGAATAATAGTCAGATGCACAAGTTTTCACAAGAATGCTTCCAATTTTGTGTTCCCGAGACAAATTCAAATATTTTCACAAAATCTCACAATTTTCCAAAAGGTATCTTCAAGGAGGACACTGTCCCCCATCTGAGAACATAGTCAGTACAGAAATATCACTTTCTGATCCATTAACTGCTTCAGATATGAAATGTGAGTATTCAGAAGGGAAGAAAAGGGAGAAGGTATTTTAAGCTCTGATGTCATGCTATGCAATTTCCACCCCTCCCCTCCTTTTTTTTTTTTTTTCTTTCCTACTAACAATAATTTAATACTAATTCCAAGCCAGGGAATCATAAAAGTTTTAAATAAATCTGCACCTGGATCTTAAAAAAAAAAAAAGAAAAAAAAACCCTATATGACCACTGTGAGTAGACTGAAACAATATGTTGTTTGCAGGAAGAAGAGAGGGTGTGGTGGGGGCTTGTTTTGCTTTTTAACAAAAACATAGATACTTCTGAAATATCTTGCCAGGAAGCAGAAGTAGCAGACATTTCTAAATGTAGCTGGTTGATCTCAATCTCAACCCCCCTAATAAGGTTTATTTATCATTTTATAATAGTTCAAACAATCATTTTATTATAATCTTTTAACAAAACTATAATTTTGCATCCTTTTCAGTTACCACTCCTGATAGAGCCTTTGCCTAGAGCATGGAGATCAAAGTTTTCCTGTTTCTAATTTTTTTCATTAACATCATCTTGACCATATCTATTTCTTTTGTAACCTGCTCCTCTGACCCCTACTCATACCCTCAGACCTTTGCTTTTTGAGATGCTTACTCTTGCCAAATTAATTTATTTCACACAAATTTAAGCAGAATCTGTCCAACCCTATACCTCAAAGCCTATGAGTTCATTAGGTTCAAGTGTGAAAAATGAACAAGATTAGTATGTTCTAAAACACTGTGTAGCAAGTGTTACATAAGGTGCTTCTCAGGTAATGCAACATATCTTTAAGTTATTGACAACCAGAAGCACAGATTCTTTGCTTGAGGGGAGAGGGGAGGGAGGAAGGGGAGACGGGGGAGGAGGAGACTCTCTTTGGAACATATGGACTTTTTTTAAAAAAACTTCAATTCAGGTGAGTGCCTGCCCTTATTAGCTTTAATGCATTATAAGTAATTAAAAAGCATATATGATACAACTACCCTCTCCATCTTCCCACTAAGTGCCAGCTGCTGCAGCCCTCCATTGCCCATCTACACACGTCAGGAGTCAGGCACAGTAACTGCCTAAAGCTGCGTGGACAGAGCACTGGGGACTCGTAACGTCTGGCCATTCCCAGCACCTCTAACTCAGCAAGTCCCTAAGTGTATGAAGCAACTATTCAGTATCTCAGGGAAGGAGGTGCAGTGCACCTAAAGAAAGATACACAACAGCTCCATAATATAAGAAAACTTATCAACAGGAGTGCTATATGCCTGTGGAGAAAAGTACCTTACCTTGTTCCAAAGTGATACCTTTTACCTCACTACACAAAAGCATCCAGTGCCTCATCAGAACCATTAGTTCTGGAGG
>JAUBOD010000212.1:7500-52050 GCA_032353885.1 Nothura maculosa | reverse complement strand
GCAAACATCCATCACCTTAAGCTGCTATAAAGAAATAGTGGATACATTTTAAAACTCAGCTGTCTGCAGTCATTAACATTTTGAAATATACATTGACTTTGTTATGAAGAAAGCAACTCTACCTCAGAGCATGTACAGAGAGGACTTATTTTCTTCAAAAAAAGAACTATAACAAACTATTAGTCCATACAATAGGACAAACATACAATTAGTCCATACAATAGGACAAAAGTACCAATTTTAAATCCCCCCCAAATTTGTATACGTTTATACACACACACTATATATATATGTATATATATATATATATATGTGTATATATATATATATATATATATACACACACACACACACAAACATACAAAAACTTTCTTTTTAGGTCAAGTACAAATCACATTCTCTTATAGCAACCTGTTGTCAGTAAGACTGGAGATTCTTGCCCTCAGTTTGGAGCTGGCACATGGCATCACCAAATAGGTTGGAAGAAATTTGTCCTCACTGAAATGGAATAGTAATATTGGCCACAGCAGGTTGCTTCTTTACTCGAGAAGAAACTTACATTTTCCAGATTTTAGCAGAAGAGAAAAATAGAGAGGGGAATTCTAATAAAGATTTAGGATAAAGAACATGCTGCCAAAATTCCAGTATGAGAAAAATGTTTTTACACAAGACCTTTCTTGTCAGAAATGAAAATCTGTGAGATGCAATAGCTGATTATTTCAAAAAACCCTCTCATCAGTTCTGTTTCCCAGATTATTATCTGTGAAATTTAGTAGCTGAATAACTAATGTTTTAAACCCCAAAGAGTTCTTTGGCCCAAGAAATTTAAATAAAGGGAGAAGGGGGCATATCCATATTGCCAGAAGCAGCAGGAGGAAGCCATTATCGTTACTTACACAATCTATTCTCACTGAGAATGTTACCCAATATAATTTACAAAATTTCAGCTGGAAATGCATTAGCAGCTGAACAGCAAACAGCTTCTAAAGGATAAAGAGAAAAAAATAAATTAAAAACCTAGTTTCCAAGCTCCAAATGTTATTGAACATCAGCTGCAATCCCTGCAGTCAGCAGTCTATAACCTTTTAAAATCCCAAGAACACTTTTTTATTGTGCAGATTTCATCTGATTTTGGTTTTAAAAAAGACTTTTTATGGATTCAATTCCACTAAGGTGGGTAACATTAGTTCAAAGGCAAAGCATCCATCCAAATTCACCAGGAAGGTAAAGGGCCAGTACAAATACACTAAGTTTGTATATATTTGTGTGTCCATACATATACAGAAACATATATTTACATATCTATATATATAGCATAAAGTGCAATTTAAAACCTGCATTTTATTTGGTAATGAAACTGATTCCCTGCTAGTTGCATAGTACTCTCAAGTGCTTGCTTAAACTTTTTCATTGTTTCAAAATGTCTAATGGTCATATAAAATTATTCTATTTCTGCATGAATGTATTTGTGTTCTTTGCTATTTAAAATAATAAAAATGGTAGAATGTATTTTGTCAGTGTAAACACAATGCTTCCCTAATTCTTTTGCAAGTGGATCTTATTTTTTTTTTCTTTCTTATTTTAATTTTATTCAGAGTTCTTCTGGCGCAAAAAGTCAGTCCTCTAATAATGGACTTTCTTACAAGGACCTTCAAGAGGGTACAAGAAAGAAGAAACTCTTCAAGATGGATCTCAGAGTTTTCACTGCTCTTACCCTTCAGGGATAATGGACCCAAGCAGCAGTTAGAGACAGCTAGGCCTTCTAACTCCACCTCTGTGATGGAAGTTTTTGCAACCCCAAGACAAATAGCTAAGATCCTTCTTCATCCTGAAGGAACTCAGCACACAGCAACCTGCTTTCATATGAGAACATGTGCTGTGGCAAACAAGGTTAATAGCCTTATTATCCCTTAATATCACAAGTCTGTGAGGTTGGATTCCCTTAGTATAATGGTGGAACAGAAAGGTACCATATCTTACTGCTTGGACACCCTTGGTTTGCCGCACCAGTATTCTATTGCTTAATGAAATATTTTGCACTTCATTGCATTCTATACACAACTCTGTAAATAAAAGTAGAATTAAGCATTCATTATTGCTGCCAGACTGCTTTCCAGAGAGATGCACAGATCGGATGGCTCATGGTTAAGAGTACAAATGATGATTACAGTTAACAGCACAAGCTTCTGTGCACCAGCCTGCCTGACTTTCTACCTATTCAGGTTGCCCTGTTTGTTGTGTCCCTTGGTTCCTTGCCAGCTAGTAACTACCCCATGTAGTTGTGGTTCACATCAAGGAATTTTTTTTCCTTGAAACAGAAAAGCAACTTGTTTAATGCAAAGCAGCTAGTAGGATTCTAAATGGGCATGATATCACTCAAAACTGACTTGGACTTAGATGTCACAGAGTATTTAAAGATTCTGCATTTTATCTCTATCATGATGACTGGTAGGCCAGCATTATACATTGCACATACAATGCATACATCATTAAAATCAAAATATTACCTATAACACAGGCACAAAGTACAAGACTGTTAATGTAATTGCTATTCTAATAAAGGATTCAATGCTTTCTTTGTGATTGCATCATCTTGTTCTTCCCATGTTTTAATTTATGCTGCTCCAAGCTTTGCCAGATTTCTATTCTCTTTCAAAGACCTTCTTTATTATGATGCATATATCTCATCATCTATGGGCTGGTAGTCTTGTATCATGTCTTAGTTTTGTTATTGCCCCCTTTTGGTGATAGAGACATATTCCTTTTCATGATAGGTTCAAGCAATTAACGACCAGAAGGCAACAAATTAAAATATTTAGAGGTGAGGAAAATCGCATTTTTAACATTGCATGAAAGATCTTGTTTAGATCAGTTAGAGAAACTTTTTTGGGTTTGATTAGTGGGAAACAGAATGCTGACTCTACCTTTTAGATGCCCTGCTGTTTCTTCTCAAGGACCTTTTAGATATCTATGTAGAATCTGACTTAAAAAATACTAATAGCAGAAATTTAGGTTTCTGACTTCTCCTTTCCAGTCAGTGATGTTTCTTGGTAGTTCTTCACCCTATTTAAGACAAAATGCTGTCAATGACAGTTGTATACAACAGCACATGTGGGGTCAAATTCATCTCATCTGCTGAAACCCAGACAGCTGAAAGCATTTGTGGGCTAAAAGGGAAGCCAAAGTCAGTATTTCCCTAGCAATATGCATGTAAGAGCCTCTCCATGAGCTTCACAATGTTACCCTGTCCTATTCTGCAAGAGCGCACATGTAATTCTCTCTGCATTAATTGTACTTCCCTGCAAAAAGGGAAATGTTGGACTGTCATTCCTCCCAGGGATTTATCCCCAAATCTAACTTCAAGCAACACAAAATGCAGATGAAACCAAGAGCTATTTTTTTTTCCAAATTTCAGGAGCATACAGGTAGCTCCTCTGTTTGTGTCACTTCATTGTCCACGTACCTGCCCATGCGACATGGTTGTTCCTCGAAAGTCACAGTGAATTTTTATAGAATAACAGCTCTTTGGGTTGAGGGAAGACTCTTTTGGAAGACTTCACAGGAGAAAAATGGATGGATTAAATTATATGTATGTACATCATTTATGAATCTATTATTTAGATAGGCTTTGGAAGAAATTATTTAGCTAGCAAGAATACAGACCACAAATCTACAAATCACAATACAGCAGCATGCAGAACAGCACAGGACACAGAAAGCTGTAATTTGATACCAAAAATAATCCAAAAACTGATGCAAGAGTAAAGCAGTTACCTTTCAAGACTGTAAGAAAAAAGAAACAAAAAAAACACAAAAAACCCAAAACCAAAAATAAATAGGCATTTAGCATTAATTTAGATGCTCAAATCAGATCCTTGAAGTTGTTTCCAATATTTCAGAGTAATTTATTAGGACCATAACCATTTTGTGAATCCCTGTTTCACAGTCTAATGATCAAACCAACCATTTTCTTCTTCTGAACAAATGACTTACCAGCTGTACAAGTAAGTGCAGACATAAATAAGGCAAAGAATTTATGCAGTAAGGTGTGGCAACACCCTATACATAGAAGATTATACATTTAATGGATGGGAAAACAGAGCAGAAAATAGGCTCTTCTACATTAATAGTCATTACAAACTTGGAACCATATGCAATAAATACACTGTTCGTCTACCTAAATGACTGTAGCTAACTGGAGTGTAAAGACCAGAAGATATTCAGTTTTCAACTCAGTGATCTCACTGCCAAAATATAAGCCTTTGATGACTATATTTACCATTTTATACCTCCTAGATCTGTTTTATAAAAATAAATCATAGCCAGCTTCATTGACCCAAATCCCATTTTCAACTAACCATCTTTAGTAATATTATGGTGTATTTGCATGCTACTGCAGTTAAAAGAAAAAAGAGATGAATCCTTTAGGGTACTGTTCACCAATTAAAAAGTGGCATATTAAACTTCTTTAAACCTTTGTAATCTGCAGTATAAAAGCACATTTTATGTTAGTAGATAATTTAGCATCTATAATCTAATTAAATGAAGTGAGTGACAACTGTATTCTCTACATAAATGATGTATCAGTAGCAGATAATGTACACAGTTAAGAGACTGGAACCCCATCAAAAACATTGTTACAAATGCTTGCCCTTATCATAAATCCAGCTAGCATCGTGAATTACTTATTCACATCTCACCATCAGGAAACTATGTACGAGAAGAAGAATTATTTACATGCATGAAGTTTTGTGAGACTAAACTTCTGCACTATTTTTGCTTAAATAACACAATATATAATGAAATATATCTTTGGTTTTGCCTATGAAAAACACTACACTATCTTTAAAATTTCTGGTTTATAAGCTGTAAACTTCACTGTCATCATCAGTTTCAGAGTGAAAGTTATCTCAAAAATTGTACACACTGAAGTTAAGGAAGCAGTTCATGCTTGCTGTTTATATTCTCAAAGGAAATATGTGGACAAGAAAAATTAAAAAAAATCTGTCTCCTTTGCCATTACCCATTGTTGAAAATGGAATTTTGCCATTCCATGCACTTAGGTAGGACTTACCAGCATGGCCGAACATAAGCTATCTAAACAAAAGAGGGCTCTAGCTATTTTTGTCATGGTCACTTTATAATAAGCAAAACCGGTTTTGCAGAAAGGGAAAGAAGAAAAAAAGAAAGGGTCGGGGGGAAGGGAAAAGAGTGTTTCATGTTAATTTTGTAACCCTCCAGAATGCATGGGAATGCAACAGGTGACAAGTTAATACAGCACTCTGCCCTCAAAGGGCACTCTGCAGGTTTGCATTCACAACAACTGCTCTGTTGGTCCTTGGGAGTCCTCCCCCTCTTTTTCTTTTGAAGAAATCCCTTTGAAAATACTGTCTTTCCTAACAGTCCTCTTTTAGTCTCACATATGCTACGAGACAGCGAGTCATGCTGTCAGCATTATTGGCACCATGTCTGTGGTCACAGCTTGTGATTACGGTACCTTGCTGAAGTGTGGGACACCTGTGTACACTGAACTTTTCTAGTGCTTTACCACTGCTTCTTTTTAGCCATGTTACTGATGAGAAAACAGCTTAGAAAAATCAATGTCTTTAAATTATGACATTCCGTACCGCATATAGAAAACCACTGCCAAAACAGGAATACTTTTCCCATGACTAAAAATCAATCTTTCTGATGCTCTAGCTCTTTCAGCATAGTTTAAAATTTATTTAAAGCTTCTCCCCAGCCCCCAGCTGCATCTGGCTGCTTTGTGCTGGCTTTCTTCAGGTTTCCTGCTCAAGAGGCTAGTTTTATCTAAAAGGTCAATTCATTCAGCAGGGCACCAAGCAGAATTGAATATAATTATCCCAATCTTTACTGTGTAGAATTCATGCTTGAATTCATTCAAAAAATAGCAAGCAGTATAATTAACTCAGAGCCCAACCAAATCTATTGAGAATGCCTCAGGTATCATACAGTCCCACTTACAATAGAACATTTTCATTTAAGGACATTGTACATATTAACCCTAGTCAGCATCCAATTACTCAGAATAAGTGAATTCTCTGTTTCAGGAATGTAATTTGAAAATGTTGTCATGCAATCTGAGGTAAAAGGTCTTTTTTCATTAATCTAGCTCTCATTAAACTGGAAGCCTGTAGGTTATTTCAAAACCATTAGTTTTAAATACAGGTGATTACAATTCTATTGCACATAAGGCCTCAGAAATCTTTTAGGAAATATTGTGTAGTTTGCAGCATTTTGGTAAGTTTGTGTAATACCTCACAGTTAAAAAAAAAAAAAATCTGATCAGCAAAAACATGGTTGTTGTCTACCAGACAAGTATATACAAATGACTTGGTAAAATTAAGTAGTGGATTTTACTTTGCGGGCAACTTTGAGATACAGGAGAAAACCTTAAGAAAGTTCAGAGGTCAAGCATTGCAGTATTTTCATGAAAACTTCTCAGATTTGTGAAATTAACAAAAATTACATAAACATGACATTTGGGGATTTTGTAGATCATCATATTGCAATAATTTTCCTTGTGGCAGTCTAGGAATTGCAGTTATTGGCTAACTAGCCCTGAAAAGTTTGTTAGTTCTACACATGACACGTTCACAAAAGATTACAAAAAACTCCCAAGTCACACAGGCAAAACTCCCAGGAACTCACTATTTTGAAACTTCCATTCTCTATATCCACCTCAATTAAAGAGCAAAAAATCTGTAAGTATATGATTATCCCCTTATAATTACAATTATCACCATCCTTTGATACTGTAGATCTACAAAGAGAAGGAAGAGCATATGGCAGTTCTGGTGAATTGTTTACATACAATGGCAAAGAGCAGTATATTACCTAAAATAGCATATAGAATGATTTCCCCAAAGTCCCAGGCAACTGTTCACTTCCATTGCTCTATTCCTTTCTACCACTGCTTCTGTCCTATTGATATGAACAGGATCCTTTACAGAATATCTCCCAAATATTGCAATTTTTTCTCCAATCCTCTCCAAAAATACCATTAGGGAGACAGCTCTACAGAGCTTGTTCATACTGCCTCCTAAGGGTTTGGACTTAAAGGCCACAGCAGAATTAGCTCAGAAACTGCTGCCATGTTTTCATGTTCGTCCACAGAAACTGCCTAAGTTTGTAGTCCACACATTTCAGGAAAGATCAACATAAATCACTGCTGTACAGAAAGGATACGATACTGGTGTCAAAGTACTGCACTTTCTAACTTAGGCAACTGGGATAAGCACACACACATCTGAGTTACAAAGACCACAGGTCCAATTTAAGTTCAGAATAAACTGCCTCCTAACTTTTTCCAAGACCAATGCACGAATCTGATTAATTCTGAGAAACAGATTTCAATGAAAAGCTAAACTTTGTACTTTTTAATATTATTGAGAGTTGAAATCTTGGATATATCATTCATTCCTAATCTTAAAAAGTAGAAAACAGAATATTTTATTTTTCTTTTAGAACCAGATCTGCTTTTCTCTCATTTATTAAGGTCGACTGACTATTAATCTGGAATATGAACCAGCACTTTCTGTTCTTTCAACAGTCCAACAGGAGAAAAAAATAACCAAAAATTTTTAGAATATCATCCCCCTTCCACTCATCCCTCCTAAGCACTTGGGTTTTTGTAGGCCTTCATCATCTACCTTGCATGAAACCGAAAAGACTTTCTCTTCTGAATCCATCCACTACTGTCCTCAGAGCCATTCCATTTCATAATCTACTGCCTAGGAGCTAGGTGTGCAGTAAGTCACAATGGGTCTGGCCTCCTGATGAGGCACCATATATTTCCTGTTATACACTAGTATCAGAGAGCAGTCTGAAACCTGGAGCCAGACTGAGTTACATGGACAACAAGGGAGTAATATTTTAGAGAAACATTTATTACTTGTTTTAAATGAAGAAGACAGACATGTTCCCACTGTGATACACATAGTCTTGCCACACTTTTCAGTTATGTTTTGTTTCACATGAGTCTGTGAAGAAGATTTATAGGTACCAGTGACATTCATGGCTTCTTAAGCCCTTTCATTCCATCCGATCATAAATCATATATACACGTACATGCATACACACACTTGCACACATATATTACATGTTGAATATACAACTGACTTGAGCAACTGCACTGAAGAGCTTTGCAACACTGAAAACATTATCAAACTGCTGACCCATTTACACACAGAAACAATTATGCATTGCCACATGAAAAACTATTCAAAGTAGATTTTTTTCTCCTAATTCCTATAAAGGATGAAAAAAGGCTGCATTTTTAAGGGTGCTTAAGAAACTTACAAGTTAGTGTACAAGAGATGAATGTCATTAAAAGAGATTTTAAGTCTCAGATGCTGTCATACAAATTGAAAGTTTCCTGAACAATTCTGTGAGTGTGAAGTGCGATCCAGTGGGAAAGACTAAAGGAGAAAAAAAAAAAGAAAAAAAAAAAAAGGAAATCTGGTAAAAATGAACAACAAAAAAAGGATGTTGGTAGAATGTTGGTAGACGCAATGATGACTAAAGAACAACAAAACAAAACCTCCATGAAGGCCTGGTCTAAGTGAAGTCAGACACCTTCAGTGAAGCCAAGATTTTACCCAGAAAATCTATAGCAAAGATAGAAAGAAATTAAGAAAAGCTGCAGTTATTTCAGCCAAGATTGGAAGTCCCAACAGAACCAAGGGAGAGAGGGGAAGACAACAACAGACATGCCAGCTGTTCTCCAGACTCAGTGATGTTTGAGCCTGCCAAGAATATGGTTATTGAATATGGTTATTAAAGTGAGCTGCAGCTCTCTCTAAGCTCTCTTTAAGAGCTCTCCTTAAGGGCTGCAGCTGTATGTGACACTTTAACCACTATATGTGACACTTTAAACCATTGGTATCTTTACATATGTCAGTACTTTAGACTGTCCAAGAAATAAAACGAACAACCAGCCTACATAGGTCTGAACCAGAATTTTCTAGAGGGTGGGTGGAAGCAGCAGGACAGGTAGATGGATAAGATTAAGTTATGTTCATTGACTTTCTTCTGGCAGGGGCAGAATCTTTTTAGCCACAGATTTAGGAAATGAGCAGTCAGAGACAACTTCGAAGTAAACTGAAAAAAAAAATTAGAGGTAGTTGGAGAAAAAAGAATCTACTCCAAATTTTTTGGGGAACTTGACCTGATCTAAATGACCTGATGGACTTAACCTGAACCAATGCTTCCTTGATAAAATCTAATTCCAATAAATTTTATTATCTTATTTCAGTCTTTAGCATATACATTGCTTGATTTCTTTCCAGTCTAGTGGTTCAGGAATGTACCTGAAAATGAAATGTTTATCCAAAAACAACCTCAGATTTTTCAGGTGTATTAATCACTTTAGACAAGGAATAGAAAATACTCCAGTATTGACTGTGTATAGGGTGCTAAATGTAAGCATGTGTCAAAGATTCTCTGTCCCTGAATGCCAGAGGGAAAAAAATGTATTCTTTTAATCAGAAGAATCATGAGGTACATTCCTGTGTTAATATTTGCATTAAAAAGAAGTCTATCTCACATGTTGCCTTGCTCAAAGTACTGAATTATTTGAGGCAACATAACTGGGAATGCTGATTTTTCTTAAGACAAGGTAATAAACATACTTTAACATTATTTATAGCACTGATTGTAAACGTTAACATAATTCTCCTCTAACTTCCTATTACCTCAAAGTCTGATTGATTTAACCTAATGAGGACAGATAGAAGAAATTATCCAGACAGAAGCAACAACAAGGACTAACACTAGCCAGGAGAGAAAGCTAAGCAAATAGTGGAACTTTTCATACAAAATTTAAAGATATATTCACATGCAATCATTTATGTACTAAAGAAACCCTAAAGAACAATAACATAAATTCAAATTCCAGAGTAACTATGTTTGTCAGTTCATATATAATGAGTAAGTTACTACAGTATCATTCTAAAAATGAAAAAGAATCAATTTAGTACAGCAAAAACATCATGAACAAGAATAACAACACAACATGCCTGAATTTAAACTGAACTAAGCTACTGACAACCATATTCTTACTCTTCTTATAGAATGGATCTAGTAGAGTTTAAATCAGCTCCTTTCTGGAATCAAGGCAGTCATACCGAGTGACACTTTAGGACAGCATATAGGATTCTTTGTACAAAGTTAAAAGTGGAATAGATCGCCAGATGTTATTTTGTCTTTTTCAAACAGCACTCATAACTGGCTCTGTCTATAGGTTCTTCTTTCTCTGGTAGAAATGCAGATAACATATGGACGTTTTTAAGTCACACATCTTTGACAATGTAGCACACTAAACGATACGCACTAAATGACACAAAGCTTTAAATAAAGAAGAGAGGAAATCGAGTATTTTCAGCTATTTTAAAACTTTAAAAAAGTCTTAACTCTGGATTTTATTTTGGCTTAAGAACTGAATAT
This sequence comes from Nothura maculosa, assembly GCA_032353885.1. Classification (NCBI taxonomy): domain Eukaryota; kingdom Metazoa; phylum Chordata; class Aves; order Tinamiformes; family Tinamidae; genus Nothura; species Nothura maculosa. The sequence continues at coordinate 41,583 of JAUBOD010000212.1, read as the reverse complement.
TGCAAAAGGGTTCAAAAATATTTTAAATCAATCTGAATATCATCATAAACATGACTAGTAAGGACTTTTGCAAGAAATATGAAGCTGATTGTGTGATTCTAGATACCATTTATGTTCCATTTACATTTATTTGCCTTTAAAAAGACACCATTTGTCATTTCTTGAAAAATTAACAATTATTACTACAATAAAAATTTTCACTCAAGAGCCTACATTTGTTTGCTTATAACTAGAACCAAAATTCTGCCTTTAATTTCAGAGGTACTACACACTTAGCAACTGTCACCGATTTGAAGCTCTAATCTGATAAGGTTGCTATTAGTAAACCAGAAACAAATTTTAAAAAAGAATCCTGGCATACCACTTAAATATGTTGCTGTATCAAGGTCCCCTTACCAACATTCTCAATGTAGAAGGCGCATTAATATCTCACCTACATGTGGGTGAGATGACACAGCAGAAATACCAGGATTTGACATCTCTGTGCAGTGCTTGAAGGGCAGCACATGCATTTAAACTGGGGCAGAGGGAAGTGCCTGGGTATGTGATTTCACAGCATTCTGGTACAGGGTGATAGAAGAGAGAGGAAGAGAGGACACAGGAGAAAGATGTGAGAGAAATCAAGCATCTATTTCCAAACATTATCTGGTATAGTCGTATGCAGTAGAGAGTGAAACATCTCATCATTTAACTCTGGCCAGTGGGGAACTGAGCCATACAGAACTGGGATTACTGAAGTGCAGAAAATGTTTCCTAGAACTGTGCTAGGCAGAGCAGCTCCTGACAGGAAGGGAAGGCACACAGTTTAGCTGTCAGGTGAGCCTTGCACTAGCCCACTGTGAGGATTCTTGCTTCCTTTCAGGGAGCTGTGAACAGGGTGGTTGTTCACACAAAGGGGATTCTGAGAACATATTAAAAGCTCTCCAGTTTCTGCCATCTCTTCGTACTTAAGCAAATCAAAAACTATCAACACAAAATAATATTGCTTGAGCCCTACATTTGTTTATCTCCAAGGAATCGCATCTAAAAATAATAATAATAATAATAAATAAATCAGAATACCAGAATGTATCTAGAATCTTAAGCCTGATTGCTTGATATAGAGGAATATTAGAGGAATATTGAATTCCTTATCCATTATGGGTATTAACAGACTTATGACTTGTCATACCAGTCTACTTCTGCTTCCTTGATCTATTTTATCTTTCACTTAGCTATTGCAGAGAACAACATAATAACCAGCACTGTATTTCACCATGATCTGAGATGACTATGGTCAGCTTAATTGAATCTGATTTCTATATGTTAATGTTCAGCTTCACGGATGCTATTCGCACATGAAGAGAGCTACTGTTTGAATATCTAAACTCAGTGATTACTTAAAACTTTGTTAAAAACATTTACCGCATTTTAGCTAAGAAAAATGACCCCATATAGTGAATGTGGCTATTCTGCAAATGAAACAGTACACAAAGGGAAACGTAACCAATAAAATTTGTGATTGACATTATTCTTCTTCAGGCATTGTGAAGAAAAAGAGGCTTTGGTGGTCCAGAGATAATAGCATTTTAACTAAGAATTTGCAAACCTTTGTGGGGGGTGGGGAGGGAAGAGAGACTGTAAGCATGAGCTGTTCTGTATAGCATAATTTAGAGCAATTTCTCCCTGCACAAAAAGAGCAATTCCCTTAAAGGGAAAGGGATCATTTGTCTAATTTTTCAGGTGCAGGTAAGTATAAAAGAAAACAAAGAAAAGGTTTTTCTTTTTTCAAAAAAACACTAAAGATCAAAATATACAGACTTAAACATATCTAATATAGACAATGAAAGCCTAAGGTCTGATTACAGCACATTACCTTTATACAGGTTTAAGTTATCTGAAGACGACAAACAAGGAAGAAGAGTTCTTGCCACTGCTGTGTGGCCTTTTGGAATGAAGGGGCTTTTCTTTAACAAAGTAACAGGAGGTATCATCTTTCGCTGAGTAGGAATCATTCACTATAAGCACAATGTGTTATTATTGGGATTTTTAATTGAAATGTAAATTCTGGGAACACTCTGACCCAATTTACTCCTAGAAAAAGAGGGCAAAATTCTCATTTTCAAAGCTCTATATAGGCACTCCAGCATTATTAATGAGTCTTGCTCCACAGTCAGGGCCTCTGCTGTTCTGCTAAGCTGACAGTATTTTACAACATTCAACTACAGCATATTTACACAGCACTGTGGATTGGAGGGAGCTACTTAATGTAACAATCTGTTTCTTAGACAAAATAGTTTTAAACAATAGTTTTAAACTAGTGGTAAAATTACAAGCCTCTATGGACAGAATAGAGGATGTACTGAGAGCAGCAGCACTGCAGCAAGGCCTGGCTGACCCAAAGCAGGATTGTGCCTGTGAACTCCCATGCTTTCAAGAGCTTAAATCAAATTAGAGCTTTTTTTCCTGCTTTCTCCTTTTTAAATAATTTTAGGTTTGAGATTTTGAAGTCTAAATAAAAAGAAAAAAGAAAGAATTTCCATGACACATCGTACAGTTGAAAGAGTAGTTTGATTCATAATCACACTTCCGAATCACAGTTATTTAAAATTGAGTCTCAGGAGAGCTGCCTTTGTAAGCATTTTCATACATTGGAGTCACAACACAAGGCCTGTACACATTTCTTGCTTTTGGATAAAATCTAGACAAATCTAACATTTTTTCCCCAATAAACTTGGCATTTCTATAAATTTCCTACATAAAGAATAATCAAGCACACAGAAAAATAGTGTGCATAAGAAAAACCAATAAGAATAACCAATAAATGATGAACTGCAATCTAGAAGGAATGAAACTTTAAAAATCCCAAGACACTCTGACAAAAAGTTAGATGAGAAATAGGAAGCAAACAAGGTCTTTCACATTGCTGTACCTTTAAGGAGCCAGACAATTTCTTAGCTCAGTTGAGCCAATTGATTGTAAAAATACAATGTAGTTGTTGATGTCTTTGATATGCCTAAGTATTTTTCTGAGTATCTTGGGGTTTTCTGTGCTTGGATGTGCATGTAAAACACTCCAGCAGAACTTTAAGAGTTTCAAGCAAGCATTTTGGAAAATAATTTTGCCTTACTATTTTAAATTTTTCAAGGTATACCTTGGAACGGAAGTTCTGTTCAGTGCTGTCTTTTTTTTTGTGACAGACTTTGAAATTCAAAAGTCCTTTGCAGAGTATTTCATGCTGAAACACAGCCATTCACTATCATGTTCATTCTTTACTATCTTTCAAGGCCAGCTGCAATAAATTACAAGTTTTTTTAAAAATTCCTATTTTTGGAAAAAAAAATCTCCTTGTATAAGAAATCATATAAGTAAAAACAAATGAAACTGGACAACCACAATGTAGATCATCTTAGAAGAAAAGGAACAACAATAATAAAAAAGACAGCTGCAGGGACTAATCTGAATCCCCATCTGAAGACACTATAGCAGTTTCTGTCACAGTACACGATCCCCAATTCCAGTAAAATGAATACTTGCTTAATTTTTAGCAAATATATACTCTTTGATTACTAAATGACTGTACATTCACTTATTTTCTAGATCTGGGTCAAAGTGTTCAATATTGTTCAAGATCAGTCCTTAACCATGTTTACTAAGGTAACCAGAGTAGAATAAGTAAGTTGGTCTAAGTAAGTAAACAAAGGTTACTATGCTCTTTTTACTGACTTAAGGGGACACTTAGACTGATATCACAGAGCCAATAGCCACCCTATTAAAGGCAAACACCTTGACGAAGTCGTGATCTCATTTTCAACATTCATGTCCTATATGAAATTAAATTTTCAAGCAAATGCAAACTGTGAAAAAAGTCTGAAATATGTTACATCCTTCTCCGTGTATTCTGAGGTGTCCAAAGATCATAATGCTAGCTATAAACAAGTGAACAATAACACATATAGTAATATTTTGAGACAAATAATTATTAAAACAAATCTGTTAAGAAGTCTAACATTCCCTGCAGAAAGAAAATATAATTTGAAAAATGAGAAAAATAAAATTTGACTAAAAGAAAATATTTCTGGGGAAAAAAAACAGTGAGAAGAACAATCATAACAACTGAAGAAGAAAATGGATCACTGATCTTGGAAATCCATAAGGCAGGAATTAAAACACTATAATCAAATTGTTGCTGCAACCGTTTAGCATCTCATTTTCTTGCTGTGGTAGCTGAAGAACCACTTGAGACAGGCCATCTTGGAGAGTAACGAAGTGCACCAATAACTAATGTAGGATTAAAAGAATATTGATAGCCTGTGACAAGCAGTTTCCTGAGAAATGTTTCTTAGTCAAATAGCAGCAATCATTAAATATATGAGGGTCAGTCAATTTAATCTGCTCTTTTTATATGGATTCGTTTAGCAAAGTAACAGGAGGGACAATTAATGCCCCCATAGCTTTTCATGCCATGACAGAAGCCCATAATTTTTAGAATAAATACTTAAAAGATGATTTTCTACACTACTGCATATGGCCAAAGTAATTTTAACAACAACTAACAGCACTGACAAGGACTGAGTTTATTACAAGTCACAATTATGCAATCCAGAAAAATCATTATAGTAAAAGCATAAACTATCTTTTAACAAACAAATTCCTAAATATTTTACAAGCTGGATTTAAAGTTCTAAAATCTTCAAATAGAAATCCTGGAAAGGCTCCACTCCTCTTTGTCACTACTGAATTAACTATACAAACACAATTATTTATAAGGACTTAACACAGCAAAGATTCTGTGCACCTGTTCAAGTAGGGAACTAAGCACAACACTGCATGTCTTTGCGGAGATGCCAGGTTGGAAATGCATCTTCTGGTGGATCCGTTCGTTGCATCTTTTCCCAACGCTTCCCACCCCCCCCCCCCCCCTTTGTGGGTAACAGTGCTTGACCTGCCTTAGCTCCTGTCTGCAATTATTTCCTTGTTCTAGCATATTCCTGAAATCTCCAGTTGAGATTTAGTGAGTAAACCCAGGGCATGTTTTCACCTGCTAATATGCTTAGCATTGGCAATTTCTAGAAGCTTTTGAAGCATTTATTGAACAATCAGAAATTTTCCAAAATTTCAGTCCCGAATGCACTCAAGAACAACTCTCCAAGGACAAGATGTTGTCAGCAGTGGAGGAGGAATCAAAAAAAAAGGGAAAGGGGCATGAGGAGAGGATCTTTATCATATAAAACAATAAAGGAATTATAGATGTCCTCTGGATAAAGCACAAAATGCAGCTAAGGTGTCTTTTGTTCATTTCTCCCTTCCTCTTCACTCCTCTCTTGATTACGTTTTAGAGGAAGAAATAAGAGAGCTAAGCAATGTGGGAGGATGATTTTTTTAATTAAAAATCTTCTATTTGAATAGAAGTGATAGGGGAGCTCTGAAAAACTCCTATTGAGTGATAATATCTTGTCTGTGTTCGACTCCTCACTCCCTGTCAGTACGTAAGATTTTGGAAATGGTAATGATTTCTGCAATGGTACTGTCAGATGAAAGGGGGTGCAAAATGAGTGGGGTTTCTGAAGAAACTTTTGGCAGCATTCAGCTTAAATACCATGAGAGATGGGTGAGGAATTTTTTTGCTAAGAATTTCCTAGCAGGCTTTCCTACCTGTCGTCTTGCCTTTGGTGGTCTCAGCTGTTGCTATATTAAAAATCAGTCATGTGAGCAGTGCCTCTCTTTTTAGTAGTAAAATCTGAATAGGAGCAGTCTTGACAGTAACTGGAGGCCCCATTGGCTTCTCACTCTGGTCTTGACAGCCCCTTGAAGTATCTTGAGTACGTACTCAGATGTGTTTAGCAGTTCTGGATCACACTGGCTGCTAAGGAGGTTCTGTATCCTGATACAAAGTGAGCAACGGCCAGGATTGATTTGCCTCCTTGCAGCAGCTTTTGGGGTGTCCTGGTAGCTGAGGTAGATACTAGAGTTAAGATCAGTACAAGGCAATGCAAATTTATTGAATGGCGTTTGGATAACAAGAGTGTAGTAAAACATGAAAGGGTTGCATTCCAGCTCTTTTTTATTCAGTTTTGTTTAGTTTCATTTTGAGACATTTCTTAAGTTGAGGAGGAACCTTCTCCTTGATCAAAATTGAAGTAGGGCCTCTCTGACTTTTAGCAACTTTCTGGTAATTGCATTGCAGTTGATTAGATGCTTATGTGCCAATTCCATGAATCCTTTCAGGTTGTCTGCACATTGATTTGGAGCAAGGAGCGGGCTGGCAGGAAGGACTTTCCTAGGAAAGTCCAGAAAGGGGCTGGTGTTGCAGCTCATCATCATTTTTGGTTCCTTGTGGAACGATGGTCTTGCCCTGTTTGCTTTTATTTTTAGCAGTAGGATTTTAATCAGAAACAAAAATCAAGCTGATGCTTTTTCATTGGAATCTCTCCTTCACAAGTCCAACAAAAGGCGTAAACTGGTATGGAAGCTGCTATGGACTAGCACACAAACCCAGCATGATATAGTTACACAAAATACTGAAGAGCAGGTTTATCTTCCATGTTTCTTCAAAAGCTTTACTTCTATAAAGTTGGGCGTCCTGGGGCAGGAGTTGGGTCTGCAGGAATCTGAGGGGTTTGGTCTCCTGCAGCAGCTGGAAGTGGAGGTGAAGCCCTGTAGTGGGAAAGGTCCAGGCTAAACCAGAATCTCCTGCACCATGCTCCAAAGCTCGGTGGAAAACCAGCAGGATTGCAGGGAGGATGCAGTAGTGCTGACACTCAAGCTTTGCTAAAAACCAAGAATTTGAACCATTCCAGTGGGGGTGCCCACGTTGCTTGGCCAGCTCCTGTTTCTAGTACCCAGTGTTTGCATTTGCAGTGGGGTGGGAGGACAGCCTGGCGAGGCACTGCCTAATTAAGCTTTTCCGCCTGTGTTTCATGATGAAGAGATCCTCTTTCAGTGCTGTGCTAGGATGTGAAGGTTCTTATTTGCTTGAGCACAAGCTGGAAGCTTGCCAGCTACTTCAAAGTTATCTCTGCTGATAAGAGCAGCCGCACACTGCCAAAAGATATTTTTCTACAGCTGGCTTTGTTTCCTCACCTTAAAAACTTCAAACTGTCTGAATGTGCTGAACAGGAGTTATTTTAGATGAGCCTGTTTTGTCTAAAGACCCGGGATAAACAGAGCGAGTAGGACCGAGGATATATGGAGGTTAAAAAGGCAGGTTAGAAGTGATAAAACTATCAGAATCTCATAGATTATTGCAAGTCTTAGAGGTTACAGAGAAATGCCCTTAATTTGCTCTACATTTCCCCAAAATTTTTTCAAGATTTCTGTGAAATATTATTGAGAAGAGGTAGCATTATGAGTTATGTAATCAGAAGGAAAACATGGTCCTTGTTTAGGTCACCTCCTGCAGTATTTGAGAGCCTTTGCTGTCCCTACTTCGTAGCAAGATACTTTCTGTCAATACCAGCCAGATGCCTGTTCTCACAGCTTTGCCTGAGAACTGGGCTCCACCCTGATACCTTCATAGCCCTCTTTACATGCTCTTGTCCTCCTACCACTTCTTTCCAGTGTATTTTTCTTGATTCAACTCTCATTCCATCAGTTTATGGAATTCCAATAGTTTATCTCAGAAAGGAAATCAGCCATGTAGGCCCACTTCAAAGTACTGCTGATTTTTTCCTGTTTTAATTTGTTTTATGTATTCATAACATTTGCTTTAAACAGTATTTTGATACATAGAAGGCACACAAAGTCCAATTGTAAGTGACCTTGCCATGTATTCCCCTGAATATCTACTAAACAGGCATAGGGTGAGGTTGAACAGTGATTTGGAGATCTTCCAAAACTGTTTGGATGCAACCCTTTGCCATTTGCTCTGAGTGTCCGTGCTTGCACAGGGAGGTTGGACTAGATGATCTCTAAAGGTCCCTTCCAACCTCAACTATTCTGTGACTCTGTAATACTAACATCAATGAAACACATCCAATATTTGAATGAATTGTTGCTACTCTTCAAGAGTGGAGAAAAGCCAAACACACACACACAAAAAAATAATCAAGAAAGGAGGCAAAGAAAAATTCTCATCATACTCTCTAGAAAACTACTGTGGAAATAAACCAGATTTCAAAGCAGCTCATGTTTATTTCCCCTCTTCTTCCCTTCTCCTCCTTCCACCCTAGGAGAATATCTCCTCATGCATTGTAGCATAGAATTAATATATAAAAGAATACTAGTTTAAAGCTTCTATTTAGAAAGCCAGAGAACTGTTCTATATAGAATAACTAATCAAAACCCTCAAAGAATTCCTCATAGATAAGCTATAATTAGAATTCAGCTAAAGTGTCAGGGATAACACTCCAGCTCCTGATGCAAAGTTTTATGGGGCAAATCTAAAGCTATTGTAAACAGCAGCCAACTCCCCAAGGCCACCAGACACCTTTCAGCAGCCAGAAAATGTGATTCAAGATTGTCAAAGCTTCCTACATCTGCACAGACTACAACTGTGGTGTGAATGGATTTTCCAGAGTTTGCTCAAGTAGCTGTTCATCCTAGATGCAGCATTCCCATACACAGCACCACCCTGCTCTCAGGTGTTCCCTTCTTTGCTCTCTATGACAGTTGTTGGACAGGTAATACAAATTGCCTGACACACATTTTAACATTAAATATCTAAGAGATCAAATTACAGCTGACACCTTTGGTGTAACACTTGACACCAATAGCTAGGGAGAGTGACACAGTTTGAAAACAACATCGGCTGAAAGTTTTTGGAACAGTTCAGTAGTACCCAAGGTGACATTCACTACTCAACATTGTTCTGTGATACATTTTCTATGAGATCCAAAGCCCAGGAAAGTCAATAGATTTGTAGCCATTGATGTCTAGGTCTTTTTATCAAGTCCTAGTTAGACAGCAATTCCAAGTCAGAGCAAAGCTAGTAGTGTCAGATCTCACAATAAGTCTTCCAGACTTTACTCCTTTAGCTTTGCTTTCTAAGTGCAAATTTCTACTTTTATTTGTATTTAAAGAGGAAAGAACATTTCTTTGAGCTAGAGAGAAAAAAACATCACAAATAAACCTGCCTATTTTGTACTTCTCTAAAAATTTCTCAGCATGCTCAGCCAAATGCATTTCCAGATATTTTACCCAATTTGTTCAACAATCCAGTAGAGAGAAAACAAGTATGAACCCTTGATGTTATTAAGGTTGGCAGCTACTGACCTTTTGCTATTATTATGGAAGCTTTCTTTTGATAGCTGCACATTGCCCCAAAGGTATTGGTCAACTAAACAGTAGACCTATAACATGGTCATCTAACTGTAGCTTTGCTGGTAAAACAAACAGAAAATCAATTCTCAAGTCTGGATGGGAAAATCCAGAGTTGTAGATATGAACTTAAATGTCACTGCAAATTTTTCATGTTATCTGAGATTTCATGCAAGTCTTTTCATAGAATGTAATGACTCTATAAATATAAGACACTTTAAAGCAGCCTTATTTAGCAAAGTCATACACTTTAAAGAGTTTTCCACTTTGCTGTAGTATGCTTTGCAGTACAATGTTGGTGGAAACAAAAGATAATGCGTAATGGACAAAGAGATGGAATGAGTTACTGGTTTTATTTCTCTTCGCTGTGGCGATAGCAGTGCTTACACAGTAAGTTACACCGCATCAGTTGAGAGGGTAACTTTACAAAAGCTGCTAAATAAATTACAATGGAAAATTAGGTCAGATATTATTCAAGGAATAATTAGGTGGTATTAAAAGGATGAAACATGTTTTAAAAAAAGAAAGCTTTTGACAGGCAGACAAAACTTTATCATTCCAAGTTTTCAAATAGCAGTAAAGAGAGGGAAATAGAACTTAACAGACTTGTTCCGCAATCCTTTAAAAACATAATGACACACAGCCACTACTAACACCCAGGGCATAACTTTCGTGCAATTAAAATTAATTGGAAAAGACTGTTTATGAATCTTGAAAGATTACACAACTCACTCTCATAAAAGCTCAGAGGACAAGATTCCCAGAGCTAATTCAGACACATTAAATATTGCATCCACTCTACATAGAGAGGAAATTGAGGTACAAAATTTGGATCCTAGTGTGGATGTAAAACTTCTTCAGAATAGGTATCTGAATAGGATATTCCAATTCAGGAACATTGTTGGCTCAAAGTGAATGTATAACACCACTATACAAAGGAAAAAATAGCAGAATATGGCCCTATGCTATCAGGCTCAGTAAATGTGGCCCTACTTATGTTTCAGTGACCACCAACAGTGTGAAGTATTGCTCAGTAGGAGAAAATAGAAGACTCCATTTCAGAGTAATCCACCCATTTTAATTACAAAAAAAAATCAACAACAACAACAAAACCCCCCCACACACAAGAACAGAATTAAAGTTTGCCTTAGGCAAATTAAGACTGAATTTACATTGGTATGGGAAACCTTCCATTTACCATCCTGAATGATTGCATTGACATATTTGAGTTTATTATTTTTGATTTTTGACAATCTTTAATAAAACAGGAAAGAAAAATCTCATCTTGGATCACTAAAATAGCCTTGGGATTCTTTCTTTTAGTTGCACAACTAGCTATTTATTGTCTTGGCATAGAGACTTAATCCAGAACTGAAGACTGGCTCAAACACCATCCAGTGGTAAATGGGGCTTACTGCATTACAGCAGCAGCTCCATCTGCAATATTATCCTCTCTTTACAGAAAAAAGTAGCTAAACTATTTCAGAACACTGGACAGACCAGGAAGTAACAATGGCTCAGATATCACTGGGTATAAAAGGAGAAATAACAAAATCTGAGTCTTCTCCAGAAATTTTAACGGCCATTTTACAGATGACTTTCAATAAGTGACTTTCAAGAGCTTGAACTAATGAATCAGTCTCTACAGCTAAAGAATAAAAGTGGTTCCTGTTGATCAGCTGCCATCTCTGCACTCATTAGAATATGACACTTCTGCCTTAAAAATTTACACTACATAATTCACATAGTAAAACTATGTTTGCATAGTCAAGCTTATTGCACAATAATCCTGACAATCTTCAGCACCATCTCATCTGCCTTTGCAGAAGTCAGACTCCTCTGCCTATAACCAAACAGGCCTATGCATCACACACTTATTGAAAGAACAGATCAAACAAACATAACAGAAAGGAAGGAAGGGAACATAGCTGCTCTGTAAAGAAACAGAAGAGCTGTTTTCTTACTAGACAATCACTTATTTACATTATTTGAAGAAAAAATTCCTAGAAACTACAATGTTATTGACTGTCCTATTGTAATATGCCCAGAAAAGGGCCATTGTTCTTTTCCTCCTTCCTCTGCCATCTCAAAGAGCCTTGTACTATTGTCAGATTTTGAAAAGACATTTTTCAACTTATTACTTCAGGGTATATTGCTGTGCACAAAATTCAAATGGAAAACAAACCAGCTTACCTGGAACACTTTTTCCTGACCTTTAAGAGCTTAATTCCTGAAACAGTTGTGTTGTAATTACCTTGTATTTGCTTAGTATTGTTTCTACCCATATACCTCAAATCATAGAGAAATTTCAATTAGACCATCTGCTCAGATGAAGACCTGCAAAGGATTCCATGTGTTTATATGATAGGAATGGTCCAGGTTCCTTGCTACATTAGACTCCAGTAAAGTACACTGAAACTGTCCTACTTTCCATTTTACCCACACCTTTCACCTTTTGCACAAGTAACTAATTCCCTCAGCAAGAAACCACTTCCAGAATTTCACAGAAATTGACAACAGAAGTGGAGAATTGGAATCCATCTCCACTGATCTAGCTAGGATCTGAAAAACCAAAATTATTCAGTAGAATGACCTTACTAAAATACTAACCACTACAAGATATTTCTGCCTCATATTATGTGTGGTAGTAGACCAGGAAATTAAGTTAATTCAGTATTCTGGAATTTCAGAATTACGGATATACTCACAATGAATAAATTCAGGTATTCTCATGTATTATTTCTATCATACTATCTTTGTCTTGTCTGAGCATTGTAAAATAAATAAAATAGTAAAAGAATGGTACAAAGGAGAAAGAAAACAGAAGTCTCAAATAATGAACAGGCAATATAAAAACAAATCAACCCACTCCACATCATATCATAAAGACTAAGCATATTTGTGAGAAGGCAGAAAGCTGCCAGAGACCTTAGTGAGAGTGTTCTCTTACAATGACTTGGTACCTGGAACTTGCCAACTCAGTTCACTGTATCTACGTAGTTTGACAGAATAATCTAACCTCATATTTTATTCAAGAAATGAAAAAGGTCTATGTCAATGCAATTGTATGTTTTAATTTAATGCACCATGCTGGGCAGCCTTCATGAGATAAATCACATTTTTATTAGAGTTACTTTGTGTATGCATATATTCATAAAACAGGTGTGAACTCAAATGTCACAGTGTTTTGCTGTAAGTAGTTATGTTGTTAGTAGCCAGCAAGATGAGAGTGTCTTTGTGTTTAGGGTCATGAGAATATGCATGTAGAAGAGATCCTCACACTCACAAGGCATGCATGCCAAGACCAGTTCCACTTCCTTGTCTTCACTTTTGCCCTTGCAAAGTAATTGCTCATTCTCTACACTGCACACACTCCACACATGCCTTTGTGCATTGTGTCCGCACCAGCACGGCCAGCCTTTGTCCAGCCACAAGACCACACCTAAGCGAGGAGTTGGGACTGCCAGAAGTAACACACTTCTCACAAAGCCTTTACATCGTGACAAAGCCCTTTCTCCAGACTAGTATGTACCTCGCAGCAGAGTCGAGATATACAATTTTTTGTCTCAAAAAAAAGCCACACAGTCAATAAAGTTCATAAAATATTTCTCACATTGAGTGTCATGAAAATACCACACTTCAGTTGAAATCATACATATGTTTGCTTCCCCTTGCAGATGTAAACTTGATGCCAATGAATAAAACTTCTCTATACCTCAGGTCTCAGGGTAATCGATCTAATAGATGCCCTCCATCACCATCCTCCCTATCCCATCTAAAATCACAATACCCGCCATGTTGTTCATGTGAATTGACTCTAGTTTTTTCTGTGGTAAAATAATCTGCTGTACAAAAGCAATCACAAAAGGAAAGAGAGAAAGGTAGGAATTTAGAAGAATGGAAGACGACTGCACCTAAGATGATACAATTCGTGAAATTGTTTTGAAGCCAGGTGATAGTACAGTTTCTTGCAGGAGAAGAGAGAACAGGAAGTTACAGTAAGTGACTAATTCTAGGAGTAGGAAGTGCTATATCTTTTACTTGTAGCTTGGCAATCTTTATTATGCCAGTCTCAAAATTGAAGAGTGATAGACATATTATCAAAATGAATAGTAGCAAAGTAATCAGTTACATCATCAACAGCAATAAACACTAAGCCACTTGGCTATATTCAAGTTAAATATTCCATTGTAGCAAATATATATATATATCTAACAGCTGGTAAGTCATACTACTAGCAGATTTAGAATGCAAATCATTGCATTGCTTAAGTGTTTTGTGGTATGATTTTTTAACATGAAGAGATTGTACAAAGATTTTCCAGTTTCAAAACGCCATTTATCTGTACATGGCTATGCTACTAAAGCATAGATTTCTGTGTTTCTAACACACACTATCCATAAGCATTTACCTGTTATTTCATTTTGCTCACCTACATTCATGCTTCTGGAATTCATTTGGTACACTTTTAAGTTAAACATATGAAAATCCTACTCCAAAGTGTAATTAACACTTTGTGTTTTGTATGCTAACACTATATATATATTTTCAAAGTATAGTTAGAAAGTGAGCAAGCAGCAAGGTGGCAACTAGATGCCAACAGCATACTCTTTAAGGTCCTTAACAATATTAATGAAAATGGGCCAAGATTTTTACCTTCATTGTTTTCTGTAAAGCTATTGAAATGTTGTGGTAAAACATACAAAAAGGCAGCAAATTCCAGCTTCCACACAAATAAGTACATACTAAGGATCAACACTGCAGGACAGCATTGACAGGAAAAGATCTAGCGTCACGACTTTTGTACTTCCCTTTGCTCCAGAAGAAATTCAGTTACATTCATAATTATAGTAGGAACCAGGTGTCACAGTTACTGAAGCACAATTCTTCTCCTGCCTACATCTGGTCCAGCACAAACAAAAAAGGAATCAGGTCTCTGGATTTTCCTCCTAGCTCTGTGACTAAGTCACTGAATGATTCAAACTACTTCACCACTTACTTCAGTTACTTTGCTAGATTAAATGATGCATATCAGTGTACAAACAGTATCAATGTACAAACCGTATTGCCTAATATCTGCATTTATAGAATGTTTAGTCCTGAATGGTGCTCTTGAAATATCAAGTAATGCCACACCCTTTTGACTAGAACAGCAAGGCAAAATGGATGGAGCTCTGTTCATTTTCATCAGGAGAAATCCATAGCTTTGCCTCCTCCTTTAAGACGGTCTTATTTCCCGGAACATAACAGAAATTTAACCTCTGGAGATGCTTTCTTTTAGTTTTCAGTTTTCTTTTCCCAGTACTTAACTTGAAAAGCTCTGGCATTCTTTTTCTCAAGTGAATGCTACCAGTACTTACATAGTTCTGGCTGATGTCAGCTATGCTCCTTACCAACTGTTTTTGTTGCTTCTACCTCTTGAAGTTAATGCTAAAGCAACTCCTAGTAAAGTCTGCAACTGTCTCAGAGGCCTCAAGGCACATCTTTTTTAGGCAGTGTCACATGCATGTGTTTGTTGGAAGGTTCCCTCTGCTCTAGATACCTGGTTCAGTAAAGGAGACTTGTAACAAACTTTCTGAAATGCACAATGTCAAAAGCCCCAGTTTCAACATGCAACAGTATTATCATCAATACAATGAATGACTAAAAAAAGCAAATATTTCCTGGCTGTTCTTAGGTCTAACCTTAAAGGTAGCATGCAAAACAAAATACATTCAGGCCAGGATTTCCTTCCTTAAATACCATGCAAGTGGCAATCATACAGTCCAGAAATACCTTTTTAACAACTGTTTTAATTGTTGCCTTTTTTTCCCCTCTCCGCTTTCTCTCTTTTGTAGGTACTTCCCAAGTTTCTGATATGCTAACTGACACTCACAGAAGTTCTCATCCTGAGATAAATCCAGAACAGTCTGATCTATATGTTGTTTTCTACAGGCAGAATATTTTAACATAGTTACTTGTAAAAGTACTTTTCATCTTAATTGCAACAATAGTATCTGCTACTGTAATTATTACAGTTTCACTAGTATGAGCTTCATTAAACTGTACATTGCCAGGCAATTAAAGGATTGAATATTATGGTACAGTGATATCAGCAGCAATGCAAGAATTTGTGATGTGACATTCTATAGTACTTTTACTGAATCAAGTTACCATCTTGTTACCATCATTTTCCCCTTTACATTGAACATTCTTGGTGAGATAGCAGGGTTGGGGGGGGAAAAAAAGGAAAAAGGGGAAAAAGGGGTGGTTTGTATGGTTTTCATTTTTACTTTTAAAGGCCATACAAAAGATATTTAAAAGAAAATGAAAGAATCTCATATGAAAGATGCAAGACACAACAAACATTTGTCAAATACAGACAAAGACAGTATAACTTATTAGAATTCCTACCTTTAAAGCACCATTTTTTTTACTTGTGTTTCACTTCACAATGAAATCTACTATAAAGCCTAACCCAGGAAAAAAACTAAACTTCTCTTTTTTTGTTGTTGTTTTCCTTCAGAGGTAGAATGCCTCCCTTAAAAAGAACAAAAACAACAACAACAAAAAATCCTGCACACTTAGATTCTTTATAAAACTGCAACATTGCATGGCATTGTTATTGATAGGTTTCCTGATGGCTTGTAAATGAGGTTTTATTAAACAGAGAAATAAATAAATATGGAAACATTTTTAGGTTTTATATTTCAAAGATGAAAGACACCATTCTTTTAGGCAGGTGTGCCTTCCTGGGCAGCTGCTAAAGATTAGTAAATTAAAAGTTGAGGATTATTTTTCTTAAATATGGCTAAAGAATAAAATCTTAGTCTGGTAAGTTGGAGTCAAACTGCCACAATGAGCACCTGTTGAGAAAGCCCATTATTTGAAGCTGGGGGTTCTGGGTGAAAAGATCACTCTGAATTAATTTTGATTGCTTCACAAAACTCTGCATAACAAATGGTCTCTGACAGGGGTATCAGGGGACTTCCATTTGAAGGGGAGAAAAAAAAGATTTTGTTTCTAGGAAGGTAATATAATCTCTGCAGTGACATTAAAATACACCAGTGGCTGCACTTGCCTGAATCCCTCGTCTGAAACAGATTGTGTGTGCTTAGGTTACCAGGTATTATGTTTGAGAGGAGAAAGAGAAACAACTGATATCAAAATCTTATCTAAGAGACTAGCTAAAAAGAATATGGACAGATATTCATGAATCCTGAATTGTTAAGATAGGTATTTGCTCACTAGTTTATTCACAAGCACCTTTGTGTTCTGGATTGCTACATGCATTGCCAAAATGGAAAAGGAGAAGAGAATACATGAAACCAAACTTTTTTCAGCTAACTAGATAAACCAGCAGTATTCTTGTATGAATTAATTCTAACAGTAAGCTAAAGTGACACTAAGGATAGCACAAATATCTAGCAAATATTTCTCTACTGGTGTAGACACTATTGAATATTAAGGAGTTTCTACATCTCTAAAAAGAAAGGCTCCATCTGAAATATACAAAAGTATTACCTGTCTGTCATCCCCTGATTAAATCTGAGGCCAAGCTTGCCATCTGTTTGTGCAAATGAAAAGTGTAATATTCCACCAACTACTCTGCATGACCTCTTTACTTCAGTGTTTCCTGTAAAATGATTTCCAGTTCATTCAGAGCTTATTCTTAGAACAAAAAGAATTAAAGAGCAGTATGCTTTTAGCTAATAATCATGATCCAGTTGACTTCATGCTTGTCAATTCTAAGCCATTAATATTACATGAATTACAACTTCCATGATTTTCTTCAAAACTCACCATAAAAAGCTATACACAGATATATAAGCACAGTAAGAGAAGAAAGTGTTTCCTTTTTATGTATGGCTATTTTTAAGGCAACTAGAAATGTATCATCATATGGACATTTCAATGGCACCTACGAAATGGTTTTGATGCATTCAGATTCATAGGGGTTCCTGTCTCTACATCTAGCAAAATGGTTGTAAGTCCCCCCAGAATAAGGTCAGGATAAGACCAAACATTTTGTTGAACAGAGATAACTAAAAACTCAAGATAAATCCAATCCCGTGCTTTATTGGCACTACAGGGCACAGGATAGCAACCTGAAAAAAACAAATACCTAGTCTTTTGATTCCAGCCCAGTGCTGTAATAATCCCTGAACAAAAATATCAAAGGTTGTCTTCAGGTGGTGATGGTTTACTCTTGTAAATAAACTGGTCTGTTTGGAATAGAAAGTAAAATGTGCATTGTCCACTTAGAAGGACATTACCTCCCTAGCATGTGTGCCTTCTGTAATAATAGTGTCCCACATAGAACCATAAAGGTTGAAAAAGACCTTTAAGATCATCTAGTCTAACCATAAACTCATCACTATCATGCTTGCTAAACCATGCCCCTAAGTGCTTCATCTACACACTTCTTGAACACTACCAGGAATGATGACTCCACCACTTCCCTGGGCAGCCTGTTCCAATGCTTGACTGCTCTTTCCATGTAGGAATTTTTCCTAATATCTACCCTGAACTTACCCTGGCACAACTTGAAGCTATTTCCTCTTGTCCTATCAGTAGTTATTTTGGAGAAGAGATTGATCCTCGCCCCACCACAGTCTCCTTTCAGGTAGTTCCATTACATCCAGCCCTTACCCCTCAAGAGCCATCCCAGAGCTGGGCAAACAAGGGAGAAGCTGACTGCACAAAGATCACGCATACCTGTATAGCACAAGCAAGTTACATTTGGGCAATTTAAGAACTCTGTTCAGAGGATTTTTTTTCAAAACCCAGATATTCTGAGCATCTATTAAAAATATCAAATGTCTCTCTCCAACTAACATGTTAATTTCCTTTCAAATTCCAGTCTCTTCACAAACTTTATCAGCCATAAAACATGAACCTTTGGCTAAAAAATAGTCAGAAAAATATTCCAAAGATTGTAGTTATATTTTTTAGATAAAAGTCCTTCACATAATGTTCCTGCAATTCTATTTTATGAACACAGCTCAAAAAGTAGAACACAAAGATGCAACTAGGAGGAAAAAAAAAAAAAAGAGCAGTAGGAAATACTCCTAAATAAATATATGTTTCTTTTCCTCCATGTGACTCTAACAAACTACAAATCTCACTATGTTGAAAAGTTCTTCCTTAAGTTAATAAAATCTGTCACTTTCCATAATGGTTGATTTGAAGAAAGTCCACAGGTGCAGTATTCCGTTGTTCACAGCTTGGTAAGTCAGGGCTTATAATAAAAAGCTCTGTGTTATGGTCCTCCTTCCCCATCAATTCACATCAAGTATTATTGGAATCATCTGCCACCTCAGTGGTGCTTCCTCTATGCTCAAACTGCAGAAGCAACAATGACATTTTACTGCTCTGCAGGTGTTGCTGTGTGTGGTCATGAACACAGAAGTGTGGCCTGCTATTGTTCTGCAATAGCACTTTGATCTGAAACACAAAAAGCTGCATAGCTGGGTGCCCTCTTCATTCTTATATCCAGTTTATATGGGTAAGAGGGGAGGAGGGATGAGAAAAAAAAAAAAAAGAGGGAGCAATCCATAATATTTATTTCAACAACTGCTTCAAATCTTTTTAAACATCATAAGAACATGCCTCATTAAACTACAACAGCCCTGAAATTGTGTTATAAAACCACAAAACAAAAATCAATGCTTCTGCTGGAAAGGAGGTAATGAAATGTATTGAGTTGGCTGAAAAGTGGTTTGTATGAATCATAATATTATTATGCGCACATCACTTCTGCTCCCAATACTTAAAGTTAACAAACTAGGGAATTCTTTCTTTCCCATCAGTTAAACAGGTGCTACAAGATGCTATTTATCAAAGTTATTTTCCAAAGTCAATCCTTCTGCTATAAATAATGTGAAGATACAGGGGTTTAGTAAAAGGAGATGAATTCAGCATGCATTTGCTACCTGAGCTTTAGCTGTTGTATTACTTCACAGCCTGATCAATACCCTACTCCGTAAGAGCAAAGGAAGAAGCCACAACATCACCCTGAAGAGTCACTGTAGGTTTATTACCAGACTAGAAGCATTTCTCATTTTAATAAAGACTAATTTTGCTAGTAGCATTTGACCACTATTAAATACTTTAGCTCTCCATCTAAAATCTTTTTCAAAGACTTGTCCTGCTTTTCCACTGCATTACATAAATGCTTCCAGAATAAACATTCTCTCTGCTGCAAATAATCATCTGGAATATTATTAAAATTGGTTTTATCATTTCTTTAAATTTAGCACAACCAAGTGGCAATAATAAACCAGAAAAAAAAAAATCATTGAACATCAAATTCTTTGGTCCTCCTAGATGAGAATGTGGGTTTCTCACCCATGAACTATATTGTAAATTTACATAAAACGGAAGTCAGGAATATACCTCCCTCCTCTCACATCACATATGCATACAAGCAACAAGAGTTTTGTTACTGATATCTTCCTCAAGAAAAATCAACCATAAACACCTGGAAACACTAAAGAACAGATGACATTGAATGCTGCCTAATTGAGATTCCAGCAAAAGGTTTGCCAACTACTTGCAGTTAGAATGCTCTCACCCACAGAGATAAAAAGGCAACCTCAGATCTACCAAAGCTGCCCATCCATTCCAATCTCCTCCTGTAGTTTTATCATCATAGAGCAAAAACTTCATATAATGAAATTCATCCATACTTACAATGGAATTGAATAGCTTGAAAAGCACAGTGCTATATCCATTACATATCCACATAATTCATTTGGTCATTTGAAAGGAAATAAAGAAAAACAAAAGCAAATTATGGAAGGAATTAAGAACATTTTTAAAGATTTGCTCAAAGGGTTTGGATTAACTCTTTCCACTAGAACAGAAACTAGATAGTACTAAAATAGAGCCCAAGCTAGACTCTGAGAATAAAGAAATACAGAGGCTAACTTGAGATCTTTGTACCTCTGATTTGCTGAAGATGGACAAGATGAAATCAATCCTTGAAACTAGGATTAAATTATCCAAGAAATTTCCATAATTTACTCTGATGCAAACAAGAACTTCTTTGCACATCACTTCTTATACTATGAACTTTGAGTAGATAGAGCCCTTTTGGGCCCTTTACCCATTTTGACATCTCCTGTACTAGAGTTCTAATAGATATTTTTGTGTCCCATCATCTTTTAGCTGCTATGGTAACATGGGAAAACAAAAATTAAAGGATTTCCAATGACCAACAGCAACCAAGAGCTTATTTCTACACCTCATTAAAAAAAATCCTCACATTCCAACTTATTAGCCCCAGCTAGGTGCTAGTTCTACAGGAAATCTGAAGAAATGCTATATTGTAAACAAACAACTCTGCTTGCCCTGGCACACATGATGGAGTGGCATCTCTAAACCCAGCAGGGATCCCTTCCAAATAATGCTTTGATTACTTACGAGAAGAGAGAGAAAACCTATTAGCTAATAGCTGCTAGCTGCTGATATTTAATCTTGAACTTATTCTTGCTTTATTAGTTCCTATAAATACTCAAGTCTTTTGCTAGTTCTGCTGTTGTTAGGATCTCTTCCACTAACTGTTAACATTACATGGAATCTTCATCATTCACTCCACTCCAGAGAGGGGAAGAGGGTAGAAGGAGAGAGGAAGAGACAATTACTCATTCTAAGGAGAGATATATCACATATATTTCCTGATATTTCAGAGTCTTCTCAAATCAGTTATTACAGAGGAATATTGTCTGCTTAAGGTCAGATACCTTCAAAAACTGTTTTGGACATGAAGTGGTATATGAAAGGCAGAACTTACTGGGTAGAGTTCCCTACAGTCACATTCCTGTTTCAGCTGCATGTGCCAAGCTCCTACAACAAATTAGTTGCTCTGCTGGTATTAGCACTAATAAGATTTTTAGAAATTTTTTTGAGCTACTAGTGAGAGAGGACAAGCATTAGGGAGACCTCTGTGTTAGTCTTGCATGTCAGCCTAAAACTATTCACTATCATGAGATGTGGGCCATCCATTTGCAAAGAACACTATTGATTTTAGGTGACTGTGAGTAAACAATTATAAAAACCTGATTTTCAGATGGAAGAGGTTCAGCACTTTCTAAAAAACACAACTCTGGGATAATTTAGATTGTACATTATAGAAATTGAGTTAGCAAAATAAAGCACTGATTGAGCTTCAAGTTTGTTGTTTTGTCTTTTTCTTTTTTCCCTGCACACTGCCTATATTCTTGATTTATTTCTGTTCTTAATGTTGCCAATATTCTGCTTTCAGATAAAAAGAAAGCATTCGGAGATGAGCAGTGTCTAAGGTTGGGACTTCTGGCTTTGGTTGACAGCTATTTCAAACTCCCAGTGATAAGCTACCCATTCTGTATTGTTCTTCTGATATTCAGGAACAGGCAAAAGATCTAAACATACACATCTGCTGACTTGAAACTTTGGTCACGTGTAATAGAAAACACAGAGATTCCCTTTCAAAAGCAATGATTGTCACTACCTCATTAATGGTTAGAAAAAGCTCATTGGTCTAACAGTATAGACAGTTTCTTTTTTTCTACATTCCTACAGCTCCTGGGAAGGGGAGGAAAAAAAAAAGCTCCTTTTTTGAGAAAAGGGTGCACTACTGTGTTTGTACCATTTCTTAATTGTGTCAAAAAAAAAGTAAAATTAAATAAGATATGCATGGTCTTGGGAAAAATACAATATCAGCCTTACACTGTGAGCAGGTCAATGTCTCAGAACCTCAGTTTACATACTCTAGTTTCACGTGCCTCCTTCTCTCACATAATACACCCAGACCCACGAGAAAGACACTGAAGCCACAGGTCTGACCAGGTCTGTTATACTGTATCCAGCATTTTTCTCATGATTAAACAACAAATTCTCCAAAATCTCCTCTATAGGATTTGCTTTACCATTCTGTTCTTAAGACGACACATACAAAGAGAATAAAAAGAATGTAACACCTGAAACACAAGTTGAAAGTTATCAGTGATAAAGATTGAATTAGCAATTGACTATAGGCATTTGTCTTCAAAGAAAGAATAACTGTTCAACTGCCATCAAAACAGGGATTAAATTTCAATATTGCCGTCAACTTTTCATTTTCACTAATGGCTTTTAGGCAAGCTAGGCATTTTTCCTCAATCCATTTTACCTTTTCCCTCCATTTGACAATTATTGATTTTCATTTCCTCCAAGTTTAAGTGCATTGAATGCTATTGTGACTGTTTTGTTTGCTTTTTTGTTGTTGTTTGTGTCCCTGCTTTATTGAGAATGCCAGCATGAACGCATACAGCTTAGGGAAGACAGAATTGGTTAAATAACTTCTTCAAATCCAAGAATGAACACAGGAGCACAATCTA
Organism: Nothura maculosa; assembly: GCA_032353885.1. NCBI lineage: Eukaryota > Metazoa > Chordata > Aves > Tinamiformes > Tinamidae > Nothura > Nothura maculosa. The sequence goes on along the minus strand of JAUBOD010000212.1, from coordinate 19,006 downwards.
CTGTTTTATATAGGTCAAACAAGAAAAGTGACTCTGGGATAGTATCTAATATCAGTAAGGAAATTGCTACAGAAACAGCCTTGTTACTTTAAGCTGTTACTGCTAGGCTTTGCCAAAGCAGGACAAATTATGGTGCATTCTTCCTATGCTTCAGTGCAAAGCTAGACCTACTAGTAAAAGTGCCTTAGGAAGCCTCAAAAGCTAAGACATTTTGAAGGCAGATAGTTTTTTATGAGGCTTGGATTGGAAGGTAACATCTCATGAAATTCTGGAACAAGCTTTATTAGTTTTCTGCCTGATTCATAGGCAGACTCTACCTTGAGCTTTGTAAGATGGTTTCCTAAATGTTTGTAAGCCTGTTGGGTAAATTTTTCATACATGGGGAATAAGACCTTAAGAAACAAAGCAAAAAATTACTTTGACATTCTGAATAAAGAATGCTTATGGGATCCATTTCACCCATGTAGGTATGAAAGGGAAAAAGAAATCTCAGCAGAAAGAAATATCTAGACTGAAAAGGAAAGACATTCCAAACTACCACAGCCACTTTTAAAGAAATTATCTGTGCTTAGGCACCCTTCAATGTTAGAAGCCATGACAAATTAAGAAGAGGGCTAAGTGCATCAGCACCAAAGATCTATGCTGAGCTAATTAGCAATCTAACCAGTACAAAATGGTTTCATCTGTAGCTCTGACACAATTTACCAGAAGGACTCAGTATTCGGTCTAGACAGCTAGATGCATCTACAAACCTGCTTTGAAATCTGTTCTTTCTTTCTACATAAAATGTACTACTCTCTGAATCCTCTAAGTAGCAGAAAGACAGGAACCAATATGAACGCACAATTAATATTTAAGACAATGGGCCTCTTAGTTACTCTTCATACAAAAAAAAGCAGCACTATGTATTATTCACAGTCCAAAGGGATGGGCAATGTATTTAATATATAAATTGCTATTTTAGAGCCCTCTTGCAATTAAATTTCAGAATTATTCACCTCTAAAAATGGCTCATCTTCAAAACTGGCACCACTTTGAAAAAAATCTTAACATTATTCATCTGATAGTTTCAAAGCTGAGTGAGACTATTTTTCAGTGGGAAGAAATGGAAGACAGACAGAAAGTGGTGGCCAGCAGGGTTAAGTTCATGATACTGTGCTAGACCATTCCACTTCTTTCTTTCCACGTTCAGTCCCAAAAATTGCTTGTCACAACACCTGATGCCAGGATTCTAAGATCGCTGCAGGGCTTCAGCTAGACCCACCTGACATCATGATGCTGCATTTTTAAAACCTTTAAATAATGAAAATAGACCTTTACACTGCAGCACAGCCTCGCTCGAGAGAGCTGTCTGTACAGATGATGTGCATGTCTGCTGACATGGAGATATTTCTTTTGAAATGAAATGACACTAAAAATTCCAGGGCTGACTATCCCGATGAAGACCTTCCTTACTGGTGATGGAGTCTAACATGGGCATGAAGATGCTTATCATACCAATTTAACCTGATTAAAACCATTTCCTAAAAGTGATGATGACGACTTCCAAAAGCTACAAAAAGTCTGCAATCTGGGTTAGATGAGTTAACTGCTATAAGAAGGGAGATGCCATCATTTCCTTGCTCTGCAACACCTCAACAGCTACAGCTGTAGATGTACCATGCAATCAAGTAGCTGCATACAAGAAGCTGCGCTCAGCCAGTCATGGTAGGACAAAACTGTAACATAATTTGAGACTGAAACTTAATAGAAATCACATCTCCAAGCTTAAGCCTCACTTACTTGGGGAAAAAAAAGAATCCAGTCATCACAGGAGTTTCAGGGATTCCCATTCTTGCAGATATGTGGAAGAAGAAAATCTTCCCAAGAAGTCACTGTGTGCTTGCTACTGTGTCCTCTTCAGGCAGCTGCTAAGCTGCTGTTAGCGGATGAAAGAGGGATTATCTCAGGGAAGTTATTCTGCTATTACCTATAACCTGAATGTGAAAGACAGAAATACCAGAATCAGAAAACTGAGTATAAACGCGCATATCAGTAACTCTGGTCTCCACTGAAGTTGCATATTCTTTCCAATTTTCCCCTTCTTTTCCATAATTATTTCTAAGCTTCTATTTATAGAATGACTTGCCTAGAGGTAGGTAAAATTTTTTGGTTTAAGTCATCATATTTCAGCTCAGCAATAAGTGCATGTTGCTTCTAACTTGTATTAATATCTGTAGGCATTTATTTGCAAAGTGTTATTTTAATTTCTTTCAATTCATACACATGAAAGAAAAAAGTAAAATGTATTGTTTAAAAATAAACCGAGAAGCAATAGTGACCATAGCAGGAAAGATAACAAAGAAGTGGCATCCTACAAAGTCATGCCTTCTATTATCAAGTAAAACTGACCTCCCTCAAAGGTGGAGCAAGGTAGCTTGTGACTTCAGCATTACCCCAAAACAGGAATTTACCATTAAAAAAAAGGTGAAAACAATTATGTTATATTTTGATAGGGAACAAATACTCTTTCCAAATGAATATTTGGGAGAGGAAGGCCTTGCAACTTGTCTCTAAAAGAGTATGAAGCCAAATCCAACTATTTCCTGAGAAAAAAAAAAAAAAAGTCTTGGAATTTTGCTGTCATCCATACCAGGAATAAGCCTGGCATTTGCTGCTCTCCTTATCCTCTCATCCTTGCCTATCCTAAGGGCAGCTCTAGCTTTTTTCTCTGTCCACCTCACTGTGACTCCAGGCCTTTTTAACCAGCCTTCCATCCCCTAGGCAGCTCTGGATTGTGTCTCTCCCGCTGCATCTCCCCCGATTTGCCTCAAGAGAATAAAGTGACTCCTCCCTCCTCCCTCCCCCCCTCCCCCCGCGGCTGCTCCACAGTTGAGGTTGCCGCCCACCCTCATCTCTTGTCCTGCGACACCTGCACTACAAGGGGGCTCGAGGAAGACTCCCAAGTTCCCGAGATCTCAGGGCTCTAAAGAGGTTGCAGAGCCAGCACCGCCGGGCCAATCCCACACCAGCATGTTTCACATCTTATCAGCCCCTTCACCAAATAAATCACTTTTTTTTTTCTTCCCTCCCTCCTCTCTCTCTTCCTCTCTATCTCTCCTCTCTGGAGGAAAAAAAAAATTACTTGAGCTGATTAAACGAATATTGAATCTACCAAACGGTTGTTTCGCACTAAAAAAAAAAAAACAAAACAAAACCAAAAAACTGTGCTCTACTTTAATGGATCATAAAATTGTGATGGGCGGAAAGGAGCAGGGGAGGAAAACTTTGTTGCTAATGAGAAAAACGCGGCCGCGCAAAACAAAACTGTAAAGGGGAAAAAAAATCCTATTATTGAATGAGGATTAATTCAGTGTCTTTGAATAGGAAGTCCTGCGCTGGGTCATTGCGGCGAGGTAGCGCGGTGCCCAGCTGCGAGGCGACGCAGGCACCTTTGTGCACTTGCCAGAAGCCAGCCCTGGGGAGAGGTAACTTCCTCTAGTCCCCACGGCCCCGTGCCAAATAACGGCAGATTTAACAGCCCGTGTTTGGAGGGGAATTATTTCACGCCGCCCCTCGGGAGCGCAGCCCGCAGCCTGCGGCGCCGCCGGGCGCTCCGCCCGACGGGGCGGGACGAGGCGGAGAGCTCGGGCCGGCTCTGCCCGCACCCTGCGCGGCCGAGGCGCTCGGGAAGGTCCCATCCTAGGGTGCCGAGAAGGACCGAAGAGTTGCAGTGCAGCGCAAGGCCACGGGTGCGAGCCCTGCCGGGCACCAGGCAGTGCCCCCAAGCGCAGCAGGACAGAGGGACACGTCTCCCTTCTCGCCCAGCACCCACCTTCTCGGACAGCGGCGAAGAGGCAGGAGCGACAAATCAAGCGCCCGGCAGCGCCTCGGGCTTATAAGGGAAGCCGCCCCCCGCGCAGCTGCCTCCTATGGCCGGCAATCAGCCGGGCCCTCCGCGCACCTGCCTCCTATCACCTGCAATCAGCCGGGCGGCTGGAGGGGGCGCCGCGGAAACACCAGCCCCGCTGCTCCCAACTCTCCTCCACGGAGCTTGGGGGCCACGGCCCCACGGGCTCCGACCTCGTGCGGGGCGGCGAAGCGCAACGTGCGCGGCCGCCGGTGCGGTGCGCGGCGCGCGCTTTACCTCAGCCGCCCCCTTCTAACGGCCGCTCCCAACGGTCACCGCCAACGGTCGCTCCGCGGGCGCGTGCCGAGGGGGGAGGGGCGGGGGGCGCCCCGCGCAGTGCAACGGCCGCCAGGAGCAAAAACGGGGATAAAACCCTAAAACCCTGAAACAAATAAATAAATAATAAATCAAATAACGATTCTTCTGCGCACTCTGCTGTTCCCTGGCCCCACTGGCAGCGGCTGAGCTTCCTCGCATGCCTGTAGCACCAAAGCTACACTCTGGCTAAAAGGAAAATTAGTGTTTCATGGGTAAAATCATTAAAGTCTGTTTAATTTACCTTGTTTTTGTTCTTGGAGACCAAAAAGTGACTCAAAATTCTTAAATATTCACATTAACAAGCCAGCTGGCTCTAGCGTACAACGTACATATTAACAAAAAAGCGTATCATGAACCACATTTGAACAGGAAAAAAAAATCTAAAGAGAGGAAGTCCACAAGGTATTCAGACTACAGCGTTTATACCTTACTATGGATTCATAATCATATTAAGGACAGGAGGTATAGTTCCTCAGGAAAAGTATTTCTCATCCCAGCTGTATGGTTAAAAAATTTTCTGTTATCCCCAATTTACAGTTTGAGATACTAGGGCTGAGGAACAGAGAGGCTAGTTTTTGTTTAAAAAGGCAAACACCCCCCATACTGATACTAAAGAAAATCCCATAAAACAAAATGCCTGGGTTTTGGAATTGTAAAAAGTATATATGCATACAGTGAACATAAAATTGGTCATTCGTGGGATTTTTGAAGCATCCATAATTTAAAAGCAGCCAAGCCGATTTATTTTTCATAAATCATAATAAAGTGAGGAGATAAATCTCTACTGGGTGAAAATACGGGGCTGAATTTTGTGTCCCCAAACTCCCATTGACGTTAATGATCATTGCAGGTGCATAAGGGAAGCCAGATCATGTGCAAGGCCAAAGCATTTTTTTTTTTTTTTTTTTACAATCAAGTTATAAACCCCATATAACATATGGGGACTTGCAAGTGGACATCTTAACACAGATATAGCAGCGTAAGCATGCCACAAACATACAATCTTATAGAATAAAATTAATATCAAATATAAAACATTTGAACCAAATCAAGCCTTAAATCTGATATATTGTTTCCTTCAAAGGAAACTTCCCTAGGCTCAATAAGGTCTTTGCTAGCAGCATTTTCTTAGTAAAGAAATGAAAAATGCCAAAATATCTACAATTTATGAGGAGCAGTTGAATAGTTAAGAAGAAACTTCCTACTATTAAGGGGTATGAAAAATATACTAGCAATTAATATGCAATACATATATGTATACCCATACATACAAATATAAACACGCACATACAACCTGGACAGTTCATGTTAACCAAGGGAAAGGTTAAATAATACATTCAAAGGCATTACTAAATACAGGTACACTTTAAAAACACAGAGACAGCAAATTTTATCTGTTGCAAAAATGTATTTGATTACTCAAGTAAAATTACAGTATCTCTGCTGTTAGTAAGTATTAAATGTTAAAGAAACTGGACCTCTTTTCCTTTCAACTTTCCGAGAAAGTGCATGTAACAGTCCAAGGTTCCCCTGCCCACCCCCCTTACCTAATACAAAATAAACAAACACTATACTTGTTCCCTTGGTCAAGGAGCAGGGCTGGGGTCTTGTAAGGAGCGTATGTACATTTTAATGAACGTGATGTCTTATTGTATGTACAGGAGCATCTACAGTTGTCCACGGAAGTTGTTCAAGATGCTATACTTAGCAGCATTGTGAAAGTCCAGCACATTTTCTATAATGAATATACCTACAAGGCAAAATGTTACGTCTCAGTTTCAACTACCAAAACAACACTTCAGTATCTTCTCTAATAATCTGCGTGCTTATTACTGTACAGAAACGTATTAACATTTAGGACGACTCAAGTAAAAAGCACAATACAAATAGCAGGTCAAAACGGAAAATGTTAAACCTACAAAAATTAAAGCAGTTTTAATTTTATAATAAAAATCAAAAACTGAGTTGTGTAAAGGACCCACACTGTTCAGTCTATATTCTTTCAGTCCTTTTCTTAATTCTGTTTGGAAAAATTAAACAATGTGTTTGCTGATAAAATTTCCAGCAGGATCAACGTGTACATTTATATACAGATTTTTATTAGAGATCGAATGCATCACTGAGGCATTGCATCAGTACCAGAGTCCATGTTAAACTGGATATAGAAAATAAGTTAATGCCAGAATAAGATCACCTAGCAGAACAGACTTGCAACTGCCATAAATGTTACAGCAAGTTTACAGCACTCTAGTCGATTAGTATTTAGTTCAAAATACAGGAGACCAAAGTTAATGCTTGCATTTGTTTGCAAAGCAAGGTTATATCACTAATAAATAAGCTCTCTTAGAACTCTAGAAGTAGAACACGGTACAAAAGAAAGTCTTTGTAATGTTGTAGCTTGCAGTTTGAAAAAAGCAACCCTAGGTTGCACTATTTGCAGGAATGTTATTTATGGAGGGTTTTATTTTTCTAATTTGTTACAATTTCTTTGTTGTCTTCCACGAAACGTGTGAACCGGAAGTTTGTCCCATTTTCATTGCTTGCCATTTTCTCCAGACCAGCTAGAGATGCATTGGGTTCTGAACTGGGGAGCTTCTCCAGGCTTCCCGTCAAGCCGCTGATGGGGGAGCTGCCGCCATTGCCCAGGCCCCCCGGCGCTGGCGGGATGCCGCCGTTCTGGATGACAGAGATCTCGTTGGTCTTCATGGCCAAGCCGTTGGAGAGGGCTGCTGCGTACTGGTTCCAGAAGCTGGAGGGGTCGCCGTTGCCCGACCGCGCAGCCAAATCCTTCTGAAACATTTCTGGGAACTTTACAGGATTGCCTCCTAGAAACGTCATGGGGCCATCTACAGAAAGTCGTCTGCCTCGTCTAGCAGGAGTACTGTTCCACATGTGAGTGCCCATGTGAACCTGGAGGGAGAGAAAGGAAGAAACAGACAAACAAAAAAAAATGTGGTTGGCACTGGATTTCCAACTTTGACCACAGAGCCGTCCACAAACACATCCAGTCTTGTTACGTAATAAACGGGACTAAAGGCAAAGGATGCAGTACTCCATTTCCCAGGTGGTTTAATGAAAAAGCTTCTCCTAGATCCGCCCAGCACCTTTACCCAGGATACCTGCACTTCCTCCCAAACAATACACTGCTTGTTACTATTTCTTTGTTACATGTATTTAGTTTGTAACGACTTCACGTTAGTCAGTCAACTGTAGATAGCTGCCTTCAGGGCTAGAATTGCTATGTCCACTTTCATTGCAATAGTAAGTATTGTATTTGACACCCTTTACCCTATAAACGTCCTTCTTAGACAGGCAGAAAGTATCCTTTCCTGATTGCTCATCGGAGAGCCTCGAGTATAGACAGAATGGTCTGAAAGTAATTATTCATCTCACATTGCTGGCAGCAACCTCTAGAGAAATACTCTGTCAACAGAAAAATGTACACACTAAAGTGCTCAACTGGTGTTCTAAAATGCAAGTGTATTTGCTTTTTCAAATGCCTATCAGTAGGAAATGTTAGTTATATAATCAATTAAAGTAATGCCCATTAGTTCCAGAATTATGTTAATAGTTTTTTTAAAAGTCATCATTTTACAGGGTAGCTATGAAAAAACAGCACATTCTAGAGCCTTTCACTTCTTAAAAAGGCACTTAAGTTGCATTTCTAGATAAATTTCTCTATAATAAATGTATGTCTCTGTAATTAATACTTTGTACTGACATTGGGATATTAAATTTCCTGCTCTACATGGACAGTCCTTGCCGGCAGGCAAATTTCGTCTGGTATCCAAACCACCCCACCCTTCAGACCTGCTCTGAACACAAGCTCTCATCAGCAAGAGCTCATCTAGTGCTACTGGAGGTGACTGAAGAAAACCCTTTTGCAGCACAGCGCCCTCCAAGGTAGCTCTTTTAGCAATATTAGCAGATGTAAAACACCCGCTCCCCTCCCTCCTGCAATAAGCCAAAAGCAAAACCTAAGAACAGCAAGAAGGAAAAGTACCTTCAGATTGCCTTTTGTAGTGAATGCTCTTCCACATATAGTGCAGGCAAAGGGTTTCTCACCAGTGTGTGTCCTTTCGTGGATCTGCAGAGCACTGGAGGAAGAGAAGGTCTTCCCGCACGTGTTGCAGTAGTGCTGCTTGGGGGTTCTTCGGGGGAGAGCGGGGAGCAGGACGGGCGATGTGGCGGAGGAAGGCAGGGGCCCCGAAGCAACCAGGCTGGAGGGTGATTCTTTGCTGTCCTGAGGAGAGCCGTGCACAAAGCCATTAACCTCCGTCTTTATGAGTGAGGACAGTGAACTAGCAGGCAGAACCGAGGAGTTCTGGTTAGCGCCCATGCCGGAATTGGGCTCGAAAAGCTGTGATGGTAGATCTCGCATCTGATGTGTCAACATATGCTGCTTCAAATTACCCTTTGTGGAAAAGCCACGATTGCAAACTGTGCAAATAAATGGTCTCTCTTTGGTATGACTTCTGTAATGAATGTCCAAGGCACTCTGACAAGCAAATGTTTTGCCACAAATGTCACATGCAGTGTTTTTAAATTTACCTCTATCTCTGAAAGGAAAGAGCATACTCAGAGACTCCTCTTTAATCATTTTATCAGTGTTACTAGATGTCAAGTCCAAAGCACCACTGTTAGCAGGGGTTGGAGACAAGCCGTTGGCAAACTCGCTTGGTAAAGCTCTTACTTGTTTCTCTTCAATGCTTGGTGACTTGTGGTAATCATTAGTGCTGTTGGATGGGGACAAGGCCTGCATGGAAGAGGTAGACTCTGAGACAGCAGGACTTCCAGCACTTTGGCTTTCCATATCGCCACCGACAGATGACGAATCGTTAGTCAAAACGTCCCCTTCCACTGACCCATTTTCAACTGACTTTAAGCTTGCCTGAAGTTGTTCAGCAAGTCCTGCATTGATCATCTTCATCTGATTTTCCAGAGCAGCAATACTTGACATTTCCAGGGGCAGCGGGGAAGAAGACAAGCTGTCTTGCGATGCATCTGCAGATTTAGGGGTATCTGGCACGCTGCTGTCAGGACAGTCTTCCATGTTCTCGTCTGAGAAGTTGTCTATATCATCAAAGTTCTTTTCATCAAAAGATCCTGTATCTGATTCCATTGACTCCGGATAGTTTTCTGTGATTGGGGTGTTGGGGATCTGCCCTCCCATGTGCATTCGGATGTGCTGCTGAAGCACAACGGCGTTGGTGAATTTTTTCTGGCAGATTGGGCACGAATGCTGTACTCTCAGTGGGGGCATAGCACGGTGGACACTGTAATGAGTCTTTAAGTTGCCTTTAGTGGTGAAAGCGCGACCGCAGATTTTACATTTAAATGGCCTCTCACCGGTATGCGTGCGATAATGCATTTTCAGTGCACTCTGGCAACTGAGAACTCGATGGCAAATGATACACTCGTTCGGATCGGTTGCCTTTTTGTCAATGTTTTCTACCAGTTGCTGCAGCTTTGATGTTTCTGATGCTGGCGTTGACTCCAACAGTCCTCCAAATGGAAACTTTGCCTTAAATTGCTCTGACATTAGAGGCATCAGTGGATTTGTAAAAGCGGCAATGCCGCTCGAGCCCGAGTCTGCTGCCGGTGAGCTCACAGAGCTGCTCACGTTAGCGATGGAGTTTGTGTTTTGAGAGTTTTCTTCCGTTTTGCCATTTGAGGTAGGCAAAGCACCAGCCTCTACCTCATCAGAGAGTCCATTGGAAATTTTTGATGTGGGATCAGCTGCTCCCGAGTCGCTCTTGACAGAGCACGGAGGGCTTGCAGAAGGATGGCTAATGGGAATGGGCTGAGGCTCCTCAGTTTTGATGAAGGGGGTCAAGCTGGGAATGCTGGGTGGAAGTGGCAGCCCGACAGACGTGGTCAGCGTGGACAGGACGGGCTTGCTGTCCAGCCAGCTCGTGACAGGTTTCTCTGGCGGTATAGACATCCCATAAGGAATACCTGTGCTTGTGGGAATATTGTCCAAGTGCTCCGGTACCGGGTATGGGTTCATTTGAATATGAGGGTACTTTTCTTTATGACGCTGGAAATGGACTTTTAAGTTTCCCTTTGTGGAGAACCTGTTTCCACATATGTTACATTTAAATGGCCTCTCGCCAGTGTGAGAACGTAAATGAATCTGCAAGGCACTGTCACTCCCAAACACTTTAGCACAGAATCTGCATTTATGCTTAAAGAACGCCTCATCTGAATTACTTTTTGCTTCAAAAGCAGTTACATTTGGTGGCTTGCTTTTTCTTTGCTGTGCCAAGGCAGTCAAGGAGTTTAAATCCTCTGCAGGTGTTCCAATATTGGACAAGGGATTGGAGAAAACAGAGTTACTAGGTGTGGGCTGAGGTAGAAGTGGATTAGATGCAGGACTTAATAAACTGCTTATTGCAAAAGCTGGTGAAGATGATGCAGATACTGGTGGGTTGCTGAGCTGTGAGCCACCAATACTTGAAGCCACTTTTTCCGAGGACGGTGTTGTAACTGCTGCTGCCAATATATTAATATTTGGAGAAGAGCCACTACTGGATGGAATTAGAGTGTTGCCAAGGTTGCTCTGAGGTAGCTGTATAGGGGGTAGCTGTTTCACACCACTGATGCTGGCAGATTGACTAGCAAGGCTTTGTGCTAATCCAGCTGCTGCAGCCAGCTGCTGGGATAAATGGGAACTTAACGTGGACAAGGGGTTGGCAGATGTTCGTAAAGTACCTTGAGACGGGCTAGAAGATGTTGGCATGTCTGCATTTTGGGAAGCCAACAACAATATTTGGTGGCGAATTTGTTCAATCAGTTGCAACTGATGGATCTGCTGCTGCTGTAAAGCCAACAGTTGCTCCATGAGGGCAGGTACAGCCAGCTTGCTGCTCGATGCACCGTTGCATCTTGCCTCCTGTGAGAACTGAGCTACTGCCACTTTCGTACTTTGAAGGTTTTCAATTATTACATTACTGTTTATCACTGAAAAGTTGCCTAATGTTGTCAGATCCCCTATGTGAGGTAGAGAGGTTGTTACAGCTGAGGTACCCATTGTGGAGCTGTTACTGCTTGTAATACTATTGTTGACACTCTTGGAACTGCTACTGCTATTGTTAATGCTGGAAGCCTCCACATCCATGGATTCTTCCTTGTCAAGTTTGTTATGCTCTGAAAGGTCACTGCAGTCTACTTGATCTGTGTTATTAACTGTGTCATTCACCTGTTCATCAGGATTATCAGAAGGGGAACTAGGAGGGAAGGTTTCAGAAGGAGAAGCTGGATTTTCATTCACAATTAAAACTAATTGATTTTTAGTAC
>JAUBOD010000212.1:0-2500 GCA_032353885.1 Nothura maculosa | reverse complement strand
TAACACTGTCTTTAGATGACTTCCACCATATGGATCCCAGTAATTATTTCTGAGCGGCACCACGTTAGTGATACCCCACAGGGCCTTTCCCGCTCCGTGCCCACCTTGGGCAAAGCACAAGCCACTGGATTCCTCATCTCATTCCCTGCAGTTCTCACAAAAAGGCCTAATTACGTAACAAACTAAGAGGAGCCTAACTAAGAAAGTCCTGCTGTTAGGCGCCCCATTTCGCAGCACACATTGCAGAAAGGAGTGAGACTTTCATCCATTTTTTTGGGCCTGGGAACTGTGGTGTGGAGGACCGCAAAGCCAGGGCACAAATTTATCGAAATGCATTAGGGACAAGGCTCTTTCGGAAAGGGCAGCAAATCTGCGCCCAAGACTGGCCGGATTATTTCTCTGGCATAACTTTCCCTTGGAAAACTATGCTCCAAGATTATTCTGTTCGTATCGGGGATGTGATTCCCACAAATGTCCCCCAAATTATAAGAGACTATGAGAGAATCCGGAGTTATTAACAAGAAGAAACATTTGGACGATTTGCTGCGGGTTTCCTATGAGTAACCAGTTACTTGTTGCATATAATTTATGCTGCAAGTAATTTCTGCAATGAATCCAATACCTGGCTGGGTTAATCCAGCACAAACTTTCTTAAATGTCCGTGTTAACAGGACAGAGGGAGGGCGAAACTTATTTACCCACTGCCTGCACCAAAAAAGTATTTTAAGTGGAAACTCTTCCTGGTTAAATTGAACTGCCTGAGCTTTGAACTTTCAGAAAAACAAGAGTTTAAAAAATAAACACATGCTGCTATAGACCGATTTTTTTTTTCTTTTGTGGATCTGTAGATATGAAATTGTAACAGAAAACTACAAACTGGAATTCAAATTAAGACAGAAAAAAATGCCAGGGGGCTATTCTCTTCATTCACTGAAACTCCGCTGAGCAGCAACTCCCTGCAAGTCTGTCCCAGGGCCGCGCTAAGCGAGCGGCCGAGCTCAATTCCCGGGGCTAGGAAGGGCCGGGAGCGCCGGGAATGTCGCTGCGCGGGGCCGGCAGGGCAGGGGGCTGCGGGAGCCGCTGCCGAGCGCGCTGCTCTGCCCGCCACTTCCCTGCAATAAGGAACTTCGTTATTTACCTCTTTAACTTACAGTTGCCACGCAAACTGGAGAGAAAAAAAAACTTGCACTTCCACGCTATGATTTCAGGCAAAATCCAACTTACTTGGAGAACCTCATTTAGCAACAGGCAGGAAAGCCGCTCGGTTTAACGCTCCCTTCTCTCGCTCCCGCTGGCTTTCACTGGGAAGCGAGGTGCAAAATCAGATCAAAAGACCAAAACTATGGGGGGAAATGCCCCCCTTTAAAGAAAAAAAAAGAAAAAAAAAACCTTTGAGGTGTTTCGATCTGTCCCGTTCACCACCAACAAAAAGATGCAGTTAAAGCAAGTGAAGATGCGAGAAAATCCATGTCTGCTCTCCCGGCGAGACAATTTCCACCTCAGCCTCGCCCTCCTCGGCCCCTTCCGAACTTCCCAACTCTTTTGTGGGAGGCCGGGGAGAGACAAATTAAAACGGGATCTTTTCCGCAACTCCTGCTCGAAACTTCAGGAAGAACTGGGATAGGGGAAGAAAAGCGAGCGCGTTCAGCGAGATGAGAAGGGGGATTAAGCCGAGCAAATGGCAACATTCAAGCGCACCCAAAGCGCGCAAAACTAAGAAAAAGAATTAAGGAAAGAAACAAACAAACAAACAAAGAGGCAGAAGGAGCCCAATGGGAACCAAATCACTTTACGGGGTGTTTCGGTCGGATCAGGCTCACCGGCCGCGGCTCCGGGCGCAATTTTGCGCCGAAGGCTGCGAAGCGGCACAGGCAGCGGCCCCCGCGCTTCCCGCCGGCCGCTGGTTCATCGCGCAGAGCCGGGAGCCGTGTCCCGAGGGCGGCCCGGCCGGGAGGGCCCCGCGCTGCCCCGGGAGGCGCTTCCCGCTCGGGGGCCGCTCCGCTGCGCGCTGCGCGCCCGGCCCGGAGCCGCCGCTACCTGCGGGCCCGCTCTGCTCGGCGGCCACTTGTCGCCGGCGCAGGTCGGGGCTCGTCCAGCAGCGCCGAAACTCCCCGCAAGCCCCTGCCCCGCAAGCCCCTGCCCCAGAGGGGGAAGGGAGCGCGACAAGAGGGGAGGGGGAGAAAAGGGATTTCACCCGCTCCCAAGCCCGTGGACACAAAGCGGGCACTTATGCTGTAAAGCAGCCTCAGGAGGTGGAAAAAAAAAAAAAAAAAAGAGAAAAGAAAAAAGAGGGAAACAAGCAAAGAGCCCTCGGGAGCGAGAGGCACCGTGGCGCTGCGGAGCCCCGCGCTGGGACGAGCCCGCCGGCCGCTCCGGCCACAACTTTTCTGGCCGCGAGCAGCGCTCGGCGCGGCCGGAGTGCAGAGCGCGGCCGCCCCGCGGCCCCGGGCAGCGGCCCCGGCGCCGCTTTGTGCGCGCGCTGCGCGGGGCGCGGAGGGGC
>JAUBOD010000211.1:733217-748639 GCA_032353885.1 Nothura maculosa | reverse complement strand
CCGTGCCCGCTCCCCATAGCGCCGGCACCGGGACGCCCCGCGCCCGCCGTGTGCTCACGGCCGCCTCGCCCTGCGCAGCTACACCCGGGAGCGCCCGCTCTTCCTGCAGCTCAAGGATTACTTCTGGGCCAAGGCGCCCTCGCCCTACGAGCTGCCCTACGGCACCAAAGGCAGCGGTAAGGCGGCCTCTGAAATGCCCACAAACGCCCCCGCAGCCTCCGTGCCCTCAATGCGCTCGCGCGCTCGCCCGCAGAGGACGTGCTGCTGCGCTTGCTGGCGGTGACGAGCTACGCGCTGCCCGAGAGCATCCGGAGGTAGCGGCGCGATCCGGCGCGCGGCCGCCCCGCTGCGGCGCCCGCTCAGCCCGCGTCCCCCGCAGCCTCAAGTGCCGCCGCTGCGCCGTGGTGGGCAACGGGCACCGGCTGCGCAACAGCTCCATGGGCGACACCATCGACACGTACGACGTGGTCATCAGGTGTGCCGGCGACGCCGGGGCTGCGGGGCGCGCGCGTGGCACCGCCGCCCGGCGCTGACGCGCGGCGCCCGCAGGCTCAACAACGCGCCGGTGCACGGCTACGAGCAGGACGTGGGCTCCAAGACCACCATGCGGCTCTTCTACCCGGAGTCGGCGCACTTCAACCCCGGGCGGGAGAACGAGCCCGGCACGCTGCTGGTGCTCGTGCCCTTCAAGGCGGCCGACTTCCAGTGGCTCGAGGCCGTGCTGCGTGACAAGAAGCGGGTAAGCGGGCGCTGATGCGGGAATGCCAGACGCAGGCGGCGCGGGCTGGAGCGCGCGGACCCCTGGCAGGTGCGCAAGGGCTTCTGGAAGCAGCCGCCGCTCATCTGGGACGCGGCGCCGGAGCAGGTGCGCGTGCTCAACCCCTACTACATGGAGGTGACGGCGGCCAAGCTGCTGCAGCTGCCCGTGGCGCAGGCGCGCCGCGTCAAGCAGGTGGGCGGTGGCGCCGCGTGCGCTCGCGTGCCCGGTGCCACCGCGCGCGCTGTGTGGCCGCTGCCCCGTAGAAGCCCACGACGGGGCTGCTGGCCATCACGCTGGCGCTGCACCTGTGCGACGCCGTGCACATCGCCGGCTTCGGCTACCCCGAGGCGGGCAGCAAGAAGCAGAGCATCCACTACTACGAGCACATCACGCTCAAGTCCATGGCGGTAAGCGGCGCCGGCGGCCCCGCGGCGCCCCGCGCCCGCCACCCCTCACGGCGCTCCTCGCCCCGCCGCAGATGTCGGAGCACAACGTGTCGCACGAGGCCTCGGCCATCAAGCGCATGCTGGAGCTGGGGCTCATCAAGAACCTCACGTACTTCTAGGGCTGCCGTAGCCTCGGTGCTGCCCAGCCGGCCTGGGGGCGAGCGGGGCCGGCGTCGCCTCGGCGGCTCCGTCTCCTCCTCCGTCTCCTCCTTTTTAGCAGGACGCGGCCCCGCGGAGGGGCTGAGAGCGGCGCGGGCGGGCGCCCCGCGCGAGGACGCGGGGCCGGCAGCGCCCCGCGCCTGGAAATACCCAACCCTTCCCCTTCCCCTACGGCATCTTTTGTAAAGCCGAGCTCACCGCCGCTGCCGAGGGCCCCCCGCCAGCCCCACCGCTCGCTACGGGTTTAATTTAAGTAATTTAAGAGATATTTATGGCGGGGGCCCCTGGCGCTGCCCCGGCGGCCCCGGGCCAATAAAGGCGGTGGCGAGCGTGCCCGGCCTCTCCTCGTGCCAACGCGGGCGAGCGCGAAGGGCTGCCCAAGGGTGCGGATGCAGCAAGGGCCCTAGTGGTGGGGAGGACGTGTTCCCTGTGGGGAGTGTGAGTGTGCGCTCTGGGGAGTGTGAGTGTGTTCCCTCTCGGGAGTGTGTGTTTCCCCTGGGGAATGTGAGCGGGTGCTGGAGAGGCGGGGTACATGGATCCACACTCACGCTCCCCTGCGCTCACTCAGCCTCTCGGCAGCCTCACCCGCAGCCTGCACTCGCGCTCACGTGAGCGCACGCTCGCCTGAGTGCAGGTGTTCGAGAGGAGGGTCCCCACGTCCCTGCTGTCACGCCTGGCCCGTCCCCAGGCCGCGCTGGCTCTTACCTGCTGCCGCTCCAGCGTCACCTCCGGCACCGGCTCCCACGGGAGCACCGCGCTCAGCCCGACCCCACGGATCCACCCCGGCCCCCATGGCCCCCGCCCGGCGCCCCTTGGTGGCCACGAGGCCGCGGTGGCCTCCAAAAGACCCTGGTGGCCGAGATTCCGCGGTGGCCACGGCTCTGCGGTGGCCGAGACCCCGCGGTGGCCTCCGAAAAGCTGCGGTGACCGAGACCTTGCGGCGGCCTCCAAAAGTCACTGGTGGCCTCCAAAAAGGCCACGGTGGCTGAGACCTGGTGGCCTTCGACAGTCTGCGGTGGCCTCCAAAAGGCCGAGCCCCCGAGCGGCGCCCGAGTGGCTGTGCGAGGCTGCCCTGGGCCCCCCCTCTCCTCAGGGGTGGCTTTTATTGGGGGCGAGCGGGGCAGAGAGGAGGAAGGGGGGTCCCCCCGGGTGTCCCCGCGGCGCTCACACGTGCGTCTGCATGCGCCGCTGCAGCGGGCGGCTCGGGTCCGAGTTCTGCGAGGACGAGTGCGAGTGGTGCGAGGAGGAGGCCGAGGCCTTGCTGGCCTTGTCGAACTGCGCGTAGGCGTCCGCGCGGCCGCCGCCGCCGCCGCTGCTCACGCTGCTGTCGCACTGCGTGTCGAGGAAGGAGCTGCTGTCGCTGAGCGAGCCCCGCTGGAACTCGCGCTCGCACAGCTCGATGGAGCTGCTGCCCATGCCCAGCACGAAGCGCTGCCCGTAGTCGTAGAGGCGGCCCGGGCCGCTCAGGGTGCTGTAGAGGGTGCTGAAGGACATGCCCGTGGGCACGCGCTGCTTGCCCGGCGGCCGCAGCTCGGCCGGGGCACCCGCCAGCGCCGCGCCGCCCGCCGCCGCCTGCTCCTTGAACGTGTTCACGCTGTAGTAGCCGTTGGTGGGGTCCTGCGGGGAGCGCACGGCCGCGTTGGGCCCCGGCCAGCGGCCCCCAAGCCGGGGCCACCGCAGCGTGGGGTGTGAGGGGACAGGAGGGACCCGGCGGGATGCGAGGGGATGGGGGAGGATGAGGGGACACAGCGGGGACATGGGGAACAGGGGAAGGATGAGGGGACACAGCGGGGACATGGGGAACATGGGAAGGATGAGGGGACACAGCGGGGACATGGGGAACAGGGGAAGGATGAGAGGGACACGGCGGGGACATGGGGAACATGGGAAGGATGAGGGGACACAGCGGGGACATGGGGAACAGGGGAAGGATGAGGACACAGCGGGGACATGGGGAACAGGGGAAGGATGTGGGGACACAGCGGGGACATGGGGATCAGGACATGGGGAACAGGGGAAGGATGAGGGACATGGGGGGACATAGAGGACTTGAGGGAGGACATGAGGGATCCAAGGGGACGCCGCAGGGATGTGAGGGACATGGGGGGACACAGGGGACTTGGAGGAGGACACGAGGGATCCAGGGGGACCTGGGGGACACAGGGAGGATATGAGGGACATGTGGGGGATGCAAGGAGGCATGGGGAGGACACAAGGGACATGTGGGGGGGACACAAGGGGACACGGCAGGGGCGGCGGCTCCGCACCTTCAGGTTTTGAAACTCCTTCTCCTCCTCCTTGAGCACCTCGAGCTGCTTGAGCACCGAGTCCTGCTGGAAGTCGCCGCGGTCCAGCTGCGAGAGGGGGTGTGAGTGTCCTGCCGTGTCCCCCGTGTCCCCCCGCCAGCGTGGGCACCGCAGTGAGGCCAGGCACTGTCAAAAGGCCCCCAAAGGAGCCGCTCGCGACGCCCAAGCGCAGCCCTCGACACGGGGATGGAGCCGGGCACTCCGGCGGCCTCTGCCCGAGCTTGTCGTGCCCACACGTGGCGAAGGGGAGCCAAGGGCACGTGGGCGGCAGCCCTACCATGAGCTGCTTGATGGCGGGGTGCTCGTCGGCGTCGCGGCCCGCGGCCGGCTCCTTGTGCACGATCTCCACGCGGATGTCGTTCTTGGCCGACACCACTCCCTTGAGGTCTGCGCCGGGAGCGGGACCGGCTCAGCACCCGCTGCCCGCCCGGCCGCGAGGAGCCTCTCGGGCACGGGCGCCGCGGGGCACTTACTTCTCTGCGAGCGGGCGCAGCAGAAGGCCACGATGGTGGCCAGGAGCACGAGGACGGCCACGCCGGCGCCCACGGCCACGCCGATGACCACGGCCATGGGCACGGCGTCTGCGGGCGCAAGGGGCGCGCGGCTGAGCCCGGGCGGGCGGCACGCAGCCCGCGCCGCGCCGCGGGGGCCGCGCTCCGCAGCGGCAGGGCCAGGGCGCTGCCAGGCCACCGCACGGCACCAGAACCGGCACCGGCACCAGCAGGTGCCCGCTGAGCCCTGCCCTGAGAACCGCCCTGCTCACAACAACCCCGGAGCCGCCTGTGCAACGTGCCCGGCGCCTTCCGCGCTTGGCATCCCCGCCGATCCCTCCGTTTGTCACTCGTGCCGCGGGACGAGGGCCCTTGGCCTGGTGGCGGCGCCGGAGGCGGCCCCTGGCGCGGCCCCGGCCCCGGCAGCTCCGCGGCTCCGTACCTGCGTGCATACCAGCTCCTGATCTCATTTCCGTACCTGCTGGGGAACAGAGCCGGCATGGAGGGACCCCCGGGGGTCATGGGCAGCCGCCGGGCACCGCGCGGCGCCGCGCTCCCTGCCGCGCTCGCCGCCTGGCATGGGAGCTGCCGAACCCGCCGGCTCTGTTTGCCTTGGAAGGCGCCCAAGGCTCATTTTAAGGGGTTCATTTAGCGCTGATCTAATCTGGCCGATAAATCACCGCTTAATGAGAAGGAGCCACCTGCCTGCCCTGGCATTTAATAAAGCGGGCGAGGCCTGGAGGGCTGCCAGGAGCCGCGCGTTGTGCCCGGAGCAACTGCCCTGGTCACGGAGGGAGCCGGGAGCAGCCACCGGGAGCCCCAGCAGGAAAATCCTTCCTGGATTTCCCAGGGAGATGGATTTCCCGCTCACCTTGCTCCTTGAGCCGGATGATCTCCGTGTCGGAGCCGAAGCTGTTCCAGGCGGTGCAGTTGTAAATGGTCTGGAAATCGGCGCGCACGATGTTGCTGATGGTGAGCGTGGAGATGACGCCCTCGTCCGTGCTCACCGTCTCCACCGTGTAGCGGCCCGACGTGCCCGACTCCAGCACGTTCTCCTTCCAGGACCAGGCCTGCGGGGCAGGGGGGCAGCTCGCGGGGTGCCCCGAGGGCGGCCCCTCCGCGCACCCGTGGGGCTACTCACGATGCGGTCGGGCGGCGGCGTGCTGCGGATGAAGCACTTGATCTGCCCCTTCTGGCCGTGCAGCGCGTGCTGCGTCTGCGTGCTCGAGATGATGGGCGGCCCTGCGAGGGAGGCGAGAGCTGTTGGGTGGGAAAGAGGTGGGAATTCTCCTCCCGCTCCGGTATCCCGGGAAAATAGCGTGGGCCAGTGGCCAGGCCGGGAGTCGCTGCTGTTTCCAGCCGATGGAGGCAAAAAGCAGCGCAAAAAGCTGCTTTCCTTGAGCAGCCCTTGCGTCAGCTGCCAGCTCCGCGAGTGCTCCGAGTGCACGCGCCGCTCGGGAGAAAAATGCCTTCATAATCATCCAGAGGATCGTTTGCCCCAAGGAGAGCGGTTTTTAAACGGCACCGACGCCAACTGATCATCTCTGTAAGAGCCTCCGACGACAGCCCGTTTGCCTGGAATAACGGCAGCAAGGAGCGCTGCGGATGCGGATGGGAATGATGGCGCGTGGGATATCACGTGGCAGGGCCCGTTTATTGGGAGCTGGGGCTCCCTTCCCTTATCCCGCAGCACGTGCGCGCTCCGAGCGGCCCGGCTCCGTTCCCAGACGCGTTTCCAGGCAGGCGGATCCAGCTCGGGACGCGCCCCGAGCCGCGGGCAGCGCGGCGCGGAGCAGGTACCGTTGACGGTGAGCGTGACCTCGCGCTCGCCGGCGCCCACGCGCGGCACCACGGCGCGGCACACGTAGCGCCCGGCGTCCTCCTGCCGCACCGCCCGCAGCGTCAGCTTGTTCTCGTTGCTCAGCACCTGCACGAGGGCCACGAGGCGCCGTCAGCGGCCGTGTCCCCCGCAGGGACCGGTGGCCCCGGGGCCGCCCGGCTCACCACGCCGGAGCCGCGCTTCATCCACACGATGGTGAGCGATGGGTTCCCGCTCCAGGCGCACTCGAAGACGGCGTCGGAGCCCAGGTCGACGAGCAGCGACTGCGGCTCCGTGGCCATGCGGGGCCCGACTGCGGGGAGCGGGAGGGCGGTGTCGGTGCCCGCGCCACCCCGGTGCCGCCCCGCGCGCCCCGGCACTCACAGTAGACGTCCACGGTGCGGCTGATGTTGGTGCTGCCCAGCGCGTTGGTCACCTCGCAGGAGACGGGCTCGAAGAAGAACGTGTGGTCCACGACCGTCTCGTACAAGTCGCCCGACGCTTCCTTGATCACCTGGCCTTTCTTGGCCCACCTGGGGATGGGAACAAGGAGCGGGATCGTCCGGATTTGCGCTGCTTGCTGCTCGCCGCGATGGAGGCCACCGTCTTCAGCCTCCTCCTTGTGGATCTGCTCCCTGAAACCTTCTCAAAATGAACCGAAATTGCTGTTTTCTCATAAAAACCAGCCTTGGCTTGGGAGGGACGGGACAGAACAGGTCTCAGGAGGTGGAGAACACGGTACCAGGACAGAGTTGCCACTTGTCCCTCCACCCCAACCAACACTGCTGCTCCTTCCTCCCTAAAACCCCTAAAACTCCTGAAACCTCCTTCATTTTCTGCCCAATTCCACCCTTTTCCCACTCTTCTTTTCCTTCCCATCCGGGAGGACGTTCTTGCCTTTGAGGGGAAGCGTAGGAGGGAAAACGATGCCGATCCCAATGGTGTGGGTGGAAGGAAGAGCGGTTCCCGGAGCAGCTTCCAGACCCCTTCCCACAATCCCAGTTTCCGAGGGGTTTGTCCACCCACCTGTACTGGGTCACGGCGGGGTTCGCCTTGGCCGAGCAGTGGAACTTGACCGTGTTGTCCTCCAGCACCGGCTGCGGCTCCACCGACAGGTTCACGAGCGGCGGGTCTGCGGGGAGACGGGGCCGTGGGCACCGCAGCTGTTCCCGGTTTTCCTGCCCCAGGAAGGAGGGAATTCCCGGCTCGGATGCCCCCCTCATCCCAAGCGGGTTTGTGCTTCTCCCATGGGAGCAGCAGGCGCGGGAGGTTGATGGCTCCCACTGCACCCGGTGCCTCTTGCACCTCTCCGGTGTCACCTCCTTCCTCCTCTTGGGGCAAAAAGGTGCAAAAGGGGTAAAAACGAGGAGCTCCGGGCGTGTGCAGGCAGAGGGGAGCCCGAGCTGCCGCATCCCGGGATCACATCCATCCCATCCAGCCCGGGCAAGGGCCCTCCTCACCATTAAGCCCCGTTAAGCCTTGGGCGGGGATTTGAGCTCAGGCTCAAAAGCCTTGGGCGGGGATTTGAGCTCAGGCTTCGAGGGACACCCACTCACGCTGGATGTCGATGGTGACGGCCGCCTCCTTGCCGGCGGGCACGGCCTTGTTGGCGGCGCGGCACACCACGCGCTCGCCGCTCTCCAGCTCCGAGGGCGCCAGGAACAGCGTGCTCACGATGCTCTCCCGCTTGCCGTCGCGCAGCAGCGTCTGCAGGGGCACCAGGAGGGAGGCGATGGCCACGGAGAGGCGGAGGCCGAGGCCTCTCGGCGCGCGTCCCGCCTCACCTTGGAGTAGGAGGCTCCGTGGAGCAGCTGGCCGCGGCGCAGCCACGCGATGGAGGCGGCCGGCTTGCCGTTGTCGGCGCGGCACGTCAGGTTGAGGGGGTCCCCGGCCCGCAGGCTGATCACGGGCCCGCCCAGGATCACCGGCTCGTCCGGAGGCACTGCAAGGAGGCAGCCCACGGCCCCTACTGCACCCCATGTGCTTCTACTGCTCCCCAAAACACACGTTTTCCCACCATTTTTCCCTGCTCGCCTGCTTTTCCTGGGGCCCATGACCTTAGTTGGGGACACAGGGACGTCCCTGCCCAAGAACGGCAACCCAAACCCCCAAATCCCGCTCTCCCGAGGACAATTCTCTCCTATGGATTTTGCAGAGACGCACGGCCTCGCTTTTGCGCCGGCTCCCCAGGCAATAAATAAGAGGGAAATAAAGGATTGTGGAGAGAAGACAGCCAAACTGCGGCCTCAAGAGCCCCTGGAGGCTCCGCAACGTTCCCGTGCCGGAGCCCGCTGCTTCCTGCGATTTGCATCCCGGCCAGGCCGCCTCGGATCCCCATTTTCCCTGGGCTGCATTTCGGCGGCGCCGGAACGGAGCAGGCGGCTGCATTCCAGCAATAATGTCAATGGTTTGGCCCTCGTCGCCTTGATGATTTCTCCGTCCTGCCAAGGGAGCCCGTTAAAGGAGATTTATGGGCTGGGATGGGGCAAGCGGGTGCGCGTGGATGGGGGAGATAACCTGCAAATCAACGGATTTCTCCCTCGGGACCTGTCGGCAGCAGGAGGAAAATACAAGCAGAAAACACAGCGGGTAGAAGGGTTGGGTTATTTCAGTAATAAGAATGTCCGGGTTTTATCTGCCTCCTGCTTAATTAGCTCCCTCTCCGAGCCTTGCCACCTGAGCCGGTTTAGATAAGATTCCCGGCCGGATAAGTAGCGAGGACGTGGAGTATCCAGAGCAGATCGATGACTTTTGCACCGACTGTGGCAAAATCCCCCCGGGAATCCCTTGGAAAAGGGCCCTTTGGCATTTGCAGAGGTGCCTCTATGAAGCCGCAGCATCCAATATTGAAGAGAGCTGGGATTTGCCTTGGGCTCCGTGGATGTTCCTGGCTCGCTTGCCGGCAGCGGAAGCGCTCCCGGGAGAGCGTGTGGGTTTGTGGAAACACTCACTTTTTCATGAGCACGAGCCCAGCTGGAAGCAAACGATCCCTTTTCCATCGCGCTCGGCTTCCAAAGGGATACTGTGTGTCCTTGAAAAGCACTTGGCAGAGGCTCACCTGGAAGCCAAAGCTCCAGGATTCCCAGTTTTCCCCCTTGGGATTACCAGGAAACATGGAAAAATATTCCTCCGTCTCTTGTGCATCCTGAAAGGCAGGAGCTTCCGCTTCAAACGAACTCAATCTGTAGCCTTAAATAATTCAGGGGGATTTAAGAAAGCTTCGGTGGTGACGGGCGGGAGGGAATTGGGCGCTGCCAGGTGAGCAGCCCTTAATTGCCCATCAATTATTAAGGGCATTGAGGCTCCGCCAGCAGCTCGGCCTCCGCTGTGTGGAATGTGGAAAGGAGGAGGAAAAAGCGGAAAAAAAAGAGGAAAAAGCGTGGAAAAGTGGAGCGAAGCAGCTCCGTGAGGGGTTGGGGGGTCTCGCGGGGCTCCAGAGCGACGGTTCCACCACGTTTCCCGTGTAGATCTCGAGGCGACGTGACAAAGGCGTCAATATTTCATGAGGACGCGGTGTCGTGTCTGGGAAGGGAAGGAGGAGGCGGCGTCCTGGGAAGCCCTTGTCGGACACGAGGGGCAGCGGCTGCAGAGGGAACTTGGAAGCTGCGGCATGATGTCAAGCGCGACGAGTTCTGTAGTTCGTTAATTAACGTCTTCAGATGCTTAGGGCTAATTAGGTTGGGTAGGATGCGTTACCCAGCCAAGACCAGGCAGTTTGTCCCCAAGCCACTTGCCATGAGGATCCCAAGGATGAGGATCTTGAGGACGAAGACTCTGAGCATGAGGACCCCAAGGACGAGAATCTCCAGGACGAGGACTTTGAGGATGAGGATTTCAAGGACATTGAGGAGAAAGACCCCAAGGATAAGGACCTCAATGATGAGGACCTTGAGGATGAGAACCCCAAGGACAAGGACCTCGAGGACAAGGACCCCAAGGACGAGGACCGCAAGGACGAGGACCTCAAGGATGAGGACCCTGAGGACAAGGACCCCAAGGACGAGGACCTCAAGGACGAGGACCTCAAGGACGAGGACCTCAGGGACGAGGACCCCAAGGACGAGGACCCTCACGTGCGGACGGGACTTACCGAGGACCGTGAGGCGGGCCGGCCGGGAGCGAATGGCCGCCTGGATGGCCTGGCACTCGTACACGGCGTCATCCTGCAGGTCGGCTCGCAGGATCTTCAGGTGATGCTCCCCGGAGAGGTGGTCTCCTACGACCAGGTAGCGCGGGTAACCTGCGGGCACAGGGCACCCGCTGGAGGACGGGCACCCAAGGGTGCCCAGGCTCCCCAGGCCCTCCCGAGCTGAAGGGCTCTTGGTGTCCAGGAGCTGGGGACCTTCTAAGGGTCTGCGTGTCCCCAGGTGCCATCAGCTGGGAGGTGGCATTGAGGATTTGTCACCAGCACTGGTGTCTGGGTCAACTGGAAGACCCTTGGCCAGCTCAACACGAAACCGTTACTAATTCCCCATAAAAATGGGGGATTTTTAAAGCAAAGGCGGATTTTAGGCAGGCCTGGAGCGAGGACTCACTGGAGAGGTCGCGTCCGACGCCGAGGGCCAGCCCATCCTTGATCCAGAGCACGATGCCGGTGTAGTCGGGGATGGCGCAGAGCAGCGTCACGGGCTGCCCGGCCACCACCACCTGGTCGTGCGGCTGCTGCGTGAAGGACGAGGCGGCCCGGCCTGCGGAGGGAAGCGGGGGCGGATCTTTAGGGGGGGTTTGCCCCCCTAATTTGCCCCCCGGTTTGTTTGAAGTGGAGCCTTTAGTCCAGTTAAGCCAACGCAGGCGCCCGTGTGACCGTCCAAGTCCTGCTTCCATGTCTCCCAGCTTCATCCCGTTCCCGTTCCCTCCATTTCGGAGCAGGATCTCAGCTCCCGTGCGCTGCTATCCCAACCCCACAGCAGCAGAGCCCGAATTACAATGCGATATTTCCCGGAGAATCCAATTTCCCAACGGCTCCGGATTCCAGTAGCACCCGCAATGCCGGAAACGGCGGGATCAAGGCAGGAGCAGATAAAAAAGGGGAAAAAGGAGCGTTTTGCCTTGTTATTCCATCCACAAACTCTGTTTTTCACAGCCCAGTTATCGCACAGAGAGAAAATCCAAAAAAAAAACCCAGGAAGGAGAATAAATGTTGACTAACCCATAATACCTGTTGAGTCGTTTGGCGGCGCGGCCCGGCTAACCTCGAGTTTATTCAAGGACTATAAACTTGACAGGCGCCGTAAAGGCCTAATGGCAATTCCGTCGCTTCCGCGGCGCCGAGTTAATTCCATTACCACCAAGTTGGGTTTTTTCCCCCACATATTAAATATCAATTAGCTGCTTTAAGCTATTGGTTCGTGTTTAATTGGCGATGCTATTAGCTACCAATTAAGGCTCTATATGAGGAGGCGAAGCCGAGGCCGCGCTCGATGCTGCCTCCCTATCCGGGCTCTCCCGCTCCGAAACCACAGGGAAAGAGCTCAGGGAAAAGTCAGGAAATTCGGGATGGTTTGTGTCTGTGTTCTCAAAGGAAATGGGTGTTTTTTTCCCTTGTTTGCGTTGAATTTTGATGGAAAATTTCCCTAAATGTCAAGCTGGGCCCGGCGCGCACGAGAGCTCCGCGGCCGAGCTTTCCAAGGCTGCGATTCCCGGGGATTTCATAAGGATGTAATTGGCATCATTAGCCGTTCATCAATGTCAGCTTCATTAAATGAATGCCAGGAATATTCCCTTCCCCGGCACGACCTAACAGGATTGGAATATATTATGGGAAAAATGAGCCCCGAGTAGGGTGGCTTTTCCCCGCGAGGAGCTGCGGCGGGAATGGGCTCCATGGAAAGCTTCCTGGAAGCTCCATGGAAAAGGCCTCATGGAAGCGGGTTGGGCTCTTTCCAGAGGGGAAAGGTGCCCAGGGAGACTTGGGGGCACCCAAAGCGTCGCCTTCTCCGTGGGCTGGGGAGATGTCCTGGGAAAGGGAGATGTCCAGGGAAGCTGGGACTAGAGGCTCCTGGTTTTCCCGCTCCTCAGCCATTAGAGGGCAACATCCCACAGGGAGACGTGGCCTCGCAAAGGGCGCCACGGTCCAGAGGCAGCTCCTTGGATCCTTCCTGTAGATCCTTCGGGATGAGACAGGGAGGAACGGGAAGAGCAGACACCAATCCAAGGGATCTACCTGGATCCGAGCCCAAAAGGTCCATGTGGGCAGGAGGACACCCAGGAGAAGAGCAAAGCCGCGTGTTGGGAAAGCTGGAATGGGAAATAAATACAGACCGGGATGCGCCAGGAGGATTTACCGCCGGCTAAAGCTGTGGCTTGATCCACATGGGAAAAAAGGGGAATTTGGGATTCCTCCCATGTGTTCCTCCATGCGAACACTCGCCGGAATTAAGCCTGGCTTAATGCAAGTGCACTGCAAGGTGCTCGATGGGAGGAAGAGCTGGGGAGGGACAAAGTGTGGGAAATGAATCCGTGAGTTGAAGGGCAGCCCATGGTGATGAGGATTGGATGGATTTGGGCTGGAAAATGTGGATTTGGATGGAAAATCCCTCCCCAAACTGTGCCCATGTGGTGAAGCCAAGATACTCCTCCCCAACACGGCGTTCCTCCCATCCCAGCCTTCTCATTGCGAAGGAATGATTCCCAGTTTGATGGAAACCTGCTTCCCAGGCGAGATCCGCTCCGGAGAAGGCCAAAGGAAACGTTTTGCTTCCCTTTGGGATGGCCGTTGTCAAACAAGGGCCCGAAACGCCCTGCCTTGTCACTCCTGATCATCCCTCCTCAACAATATGAGATATTTGATAGCAGCAAAACAATTTGGTGGCAGAACATCCAAAATGAAGTGTGTTTTCCCTGGAAACTGCATAACCATTGGAATTAATTGAATTGGAAATATCCAATTCAATTAAACTGTAGAAAAATCCCCAAGGGGAAGGCATATTTCATCCGCAATGTCTTCTGATGGAGTATTCCCTGCCAACAGTTTCGCCAGGCATCTGGCTTTGGATCTCAATTTATTGCATGAGCTCTGGGAAGCCTTTTAATAGGAAGGGAGATTAAAGGGGAACGGCCAAAAATAGCGAGTTTGGAGGATCCCATAGGTGGGTTTCCCGGAGCGGGAAGGATCGCAGCAGCCCCAATCACACTGGTTTTAATCTCGGGAGTTTTCAGGAACCTTCCTAGGTGTCTTAAATCCTGCCTGGAAGAGTTATCCGGATGGGAGAATTCCTTTTCCAAATTCTAAATCCTTTTCCTAGGAACAAGGAGAGCCTCTTGGCACGGTGCGTTCTATCACCCCCTTAGCAAGGGACACCTAGACTGGTGGTGCCTTCCAGAAAAGTGGGAAAGAGCCTTGGAAAAGCTGCAAAGGAGCCGGAAAAGCCCATGGGAGAGACCAAGGGATGAAGTGGTGCCGACGCCCCCGCAGCCCCGTCCGCTCTCAGCGCTCACTAATTATTAGCTTGAGTTGCTGGCTGCGCTCGTTAAGCTGCCTTGACAGCCTGGTTGCTCCGTCAATCAGGTCGCCTAAGTGGTTGTGAACTTGTTGGCTTGGCTTGAGCGCAGCTGACACGGGCTGCGGAGCAGGGGCTGGAAGGGGGAAGGAGGGAACGGGAAAGGAGGAGAGGAAGGAGGACAAGGAGGACAAGGAGGACAAGGAGGGAAGGAGGAGAAGGAGGAGAAGGAGGGAAGATGAAAGGAGGACAAGGAGGAAAGGAGGACAAGGAGGAAAAGGAGGGAAGGAGGACAAGGAGGGAAGGAGGAGAAGGAGGGAAGCAGGACAAGGAGGACAAGGAGGGAAGACGAAAGGAGGACAAGGATAAAAGGAGGAGAAGGAGGAAAGGAGAAGGAGGAAAGGAGGAAGGAGGAAAAGAGGAGAAGGAGGGAAGATGAAAGGAGAAGAAGGAGGAAAGGAGGAGAAGGAGGAGAAGGAGGAAGGAGGAAAGGAGGAGAAGGAGGAAAGGAAGAGAAGGAGGAGAAGGAGGAAAGGAGGAGAAGGAGGAGGAGGAGGAAAGGAGGAGAAGGAGGAAAGGAGGAGAAGGAGGAGGAGGAGGAAAGGAGGGGCCCCACGCTCACCCCAGACCACAGCCTGGCACCGAGGCACCAAGGGGAAATGTAGTCCAATCCAATGGGAAAACAGGACGTTTGCTTTGGAATCGCAGCCGCAGGATGCCCGGGCCCGGCAAACGCGGCACTTAAGGGTCCCCCGATTCGGATTTGCGATGGCTCCGTTTTTCTCCCACCTTTTAATCCCTCTGGCCTGCCTTCCCGCTGGAATCTGGGAGCTGCTTCCCAGCTCCCTCCCATGCCCTTGGATCCGCCATCCATCAGGGTTAAGATGCAGTTGTGGGAAGGAAAAGAGCAAAACGGGCGGCGGGAGGAAGGGAACGAAGGGAAGCAATTTAATTGGGAAGCGAATTCCGGGCGCCACGACGGGCCGGCTCCATTTCGGCAGCTGCATTTGAAGGAAGCCGCCGCATCCCTGTTTATCATGGATCCACTTTGCAAATGTCACGGCCGCCCCTCGCGCTAATTACCGCATCTCGGCACTCGGAGCGCACGCAGCACGGAGATAATTGCCCAGTTGGAGCGTTACGATGGATCCAGGGCTCTTTTCCTGCCTTTTTTCCCTCCATGAACACCCAATTTCCCTAATTACGAGCAGAGCCCCTCGTTAGGAAGCAGGGAAGAACAGGCGGCCGTGGCCATTCCCATGGATGGATCCCCATGGGAATAGTGGGGCAAGAAGCCCCACGGCGGGGCGCCTTGCAGCCACAAATCCATGGGGAAGCAGCTCGGAATGTGAGGGACCAGAAGCACCGGGATTCCGCCCAGGATAAGTGGCCAATAAACGCCGATTAATCCCCCAATTGCTGCCCGAGGGATCCCAAGGGAAAAGGGAGGATCCCGAGGGGAAGGGGTCAGGAAAAGGAGCGGGTTTCCAATGACTCCCGCCGTAATCCGCACGCCTCCGAGATGTTTGATGCGTTTGGCAGCTTGCAGGCGGGAAGGAGCGCGGCGGCTCCTGCCAATTTAGGTAAATGATGAATAAATTAAATCTTATCTCAATAAACAAGTGTCTTTGCGAGGAGGAACGCGCGCTGCCAGGAATATTTCAGTGGACAAGGATAAAGCCTCGGCGCGCAG
The DNA here is from genome assembly GCA_032353885.1 of Nothura maculosa. Lineage (NCBI taxonomy): Eukaryota > Metazoa > Chordata > Aves > Tinamiformes > Tinamidae > Nothura > Nothura maculosa. Next base: position 733,526 of record JAUBOD010000211.1, on the reverse strand, counting down.
CGCGGCTTCCAAGAGGATTTTCGGGAGCAAGGGGATGGGGAGACTCCCGGTGGCAGCAGATTCCCGCTCTCAAATCAGAAATGAAGGGAATGGGAAACAGTTTTGTCTCTATTTGCCGAGCGGCCGGCGCGGTTCCCCATGGGGCGCCAGGGCTGCTTCCCAAGGATTATATCCCAATTTCCCAAGCTCTCCGAGGACTCGGCCTTGCAGAGAGCAGAGAGGAGCCTGGGAGCCTTAAATCCCAAGGAGGAGCTGGGAGGTGGCTGGAACCATCCATGTTCTTTGCTTTAAATCCCAAGGAAGAGCAGG
>JAUBOD010000211.1:720819-733117 GCA_032353885.1 Nothura maculosa | reverse complement strand
AAATCCCAAGGAGGAGCAGGGAGGTACCTGGGCCCATCCATGTTCTTTCCTTAAATCCCAAGGAGGAGCAGGGAGGTACCTGGGCCCATCCATGTTCTTTCCTTAAATCCCAAGGAGGAGCAGAGGGCTTGAACGTCTCCAGCCAGAGGGCATTGGATTCCCGTGGATTCCCTCGCACAACGACGTCCGTTTTGACACCGTTTCCACTCGGGAGCTGCTCTCCGCTCGCAGGGAAAGCGCTTGGAAATGTCAGAGCGCCGAGTTCTTTATTTCTTCGGAGCAAAATGACATTTCCCTCGGAAATGCCAGCTAATTCCTTGCCCAGGATAAAGCAGTCGGGCCGATTTCTTGACACTATCAAGATATTTCCAAGGAAGCTGCGTCCGCATGGAAGCAAGGCTGCTCAACGAGGAAGCGCTGGAAACAATTCGTAAATCGCCGGGAATCCGCCTGGGACGCGTCTTCATTCAGCGGCGGAATTTGGGTGGAAATTGCAGCGTTTCAGGGTAATAAATCAGCCGTGAGTGGATCCGAGTTGAAAAATGCAGAGAAGAAGGTAATTAAGAGAGTTTGATAAGGTATTTGAAAGGGAGAAAATCCCAGGAGCTCTAACGGCTTCACAAAGCCGGGCGGATTTCCTTGGGCGGCGAGGAATTCCCAGCTGCTTTAGTCTAATGCCATGCAAATGAGGGCCAGGGTATTCCCACAGAGCAGGTCCCGCTGGAATTCCATGGGATTCTGGGCCGGGGTTGTGGATGTGGACACTGAAATCCCGGTGGAAGTGGCTTGCCCTTCGATGGCTTTGCTGGAATGGGATGCTCCTCTATGCGAAGGGGAAGGGAAGGTGCCACCAATCCCGAAATATTCGCTAATGGGAAAGAAAAGCCGGAATATTAAAGTCAAGGCGGCGACTCCGGCGCTTTTCCAGGAGTTTGGATGCGTCTGAAGTCCATTCACCCCAACTGGCCTTCGGCACCGCGGTTCAGGACATGGGCCCTTCCCCTGCACGGCAGCTCGCTCCAAGATTCGGGAATTTTGGGACCTGCATTTGTGTGGGCGTGCATTTCTACATGTATTTATGGATTTCCCTCCTTCACCAATTCCGCTTATGAGCCAGGTGAATAACCGGAGCGCTGGGAGGGCAGAACTGCTGACTCCTCTCTTTCTGAGGAATGTTTTAGAAAGCAAGGCAAAAAAGGAGGAAAACAGGATCAATAGAGGAGGAAAGTGCATGAAAAATGCATTTTTCACTTGCTTTTTTTGTAGGGGCCAACGTTGCGGGTCCCGTGCGGCGAATTCCGGCGGGAATGTGGGCTGAAGGCTGGAATGCTGCGGCTCCGTGCGGCTTCCCGGGCTGTTCTCCTGGCTCCGTGTCCTCTGCAAAGGGAAGGGCAAAGGCAGCGCCAGGAAAGGTGCCCACGGAGCCACCCGGATCCTTCCTCTCCGGGCACGGAGCTCATTCCAAAGGGGATGGATATAAAGGGGTGCAGCTGGGCCTGGGCACCCCCTTCACGCCCTTGAGCCCAGCCTAAAGCTGGGCTAATCCCAATCTCCTTAGGGGATGAGCAGGCGCTCGGAGCGCATTAGGCCCCCGTTAAACACACTTGAAAGCTCCTTTGGATTAAAGCCACGAGCTTTTCCCTCCTGCTCGGCTCGGGAGCAAGGAAACTGCAGGAATTATTTGCATTCTTCCCCATAAAGCCTCTTCCCGAGGCCCGCGCCGTCTCCGCCGGCGCTCCTGGATTCCCGTGCCGGAGCCGCTCTCCGGAGCAGGTGCTGGATAATGCAGTAATTAGGATGCACATCCATCGGCATCGCAGCCGGCGCTATCTCAATTAGAGCCGGGATAATTAGAGCAGCCCGGCTCCGGAGCGCGGCTTCCCGACGAGCTCTTGACCCAGCCGGACGCGCTCGGATGCCCTCCGATGAGCGGGGAGCACCGGGAGCGCTCCGCTCTCTGGGCTCTCCTCGCGCTCCGGGAAAGGCCTCATCCAAAGGCATGGATGGAGCGGCCGGATGGGCGCATTCCCCCCTGACTCCGCGTAACGAGGCTCCCGCTCGGCGCCGCATCCCTTTCCAAGGGCTGTCAGATCCCGGCCTTTGAAGGCGCCTTCATTAAGCCGGGCTCGGCGTTTGAAGCGGAGCCGCCGGAGCGCATTCCCAGGGTAGCGCCCGCGAGCCGGAGCGATTAGGAAAGGCGGCCGTGCCCGCTTTGTGGCTTCACTGCGGATATCCAAAACCCTCTGGAATATCAGGATACCAGCGCATATCATCCCGAGTGGGCTTTTCCCATGGGAAAGCCACTGGCGTGCCGAGGATGTGCTGCTTGGGCGGGATTAGCTTGGGATTCGAAAGGGGCTCCAGGAGCTGGACAACCTGCCTTGCCTAATGGTAAAGCTGGGAAACAACGGGCTTAGGAGCAGCTTAGTGCTGGGGCTTTGCCACCAGACGTGGCCTAATCGCCTTAGGAGACTCCTGGATCGCGCAGCGCTGGGAATTGCTGCTTCGGATCCCTGCGTTTCCCTGCTAGGCTGAAGAACCGGGAAGAGGCGGCATTTAGCGCTCGCTCCAAAGATCAGGAAGCAATGCTGATGGACTTCCTAATTAGCTTTTTAATTAATTTCCTATTCAGCCCTAATTACTCGGCCGGCGCAGAAGAGGTTCTGCCGGCTGCAATCGCTCACCCAGGTGATTCCAGGAGCGAGAGCATCCCGGCTCCCAAGGCAGCTCAACGCCTCGGAGCAGCCGGCGTGGCCGGGAATTTCCGCAGGGAAAACGCCCTTGGATGCTGCTAGTGCCCGTTCCCGCAGGAATCCGAGCGGCGCCCGTGCTGGATTTGCTGCCGGAGCGCCGAGCCTCTTCTCCTGCTCCGCTAACGCCGCACTCAAGTGCATTTGGAAGCGGCAACAAAAGGATGATCCGCCCTTCATTCCCAAGCACCCTTCACTCCACGCGGGGATTACACTTCCCGTTCCTTATCCTGCAAATGGGTTGGCACGAGGGCGCGTGGCTCACGGCAAACGCGGAGCCGGGCCCGGGATAAAGGGAGCGCTGCTGAGCTGGGGTTAGGCCGCGCTTGATCCGGAGCTCCCGGGATCCGGAGCGTTCCGCTCGGCTCCGGCGCCTCTCCGCTCTCTCTGCACGGGAGAGTTTTGCCCCTTTGGTGCCAAGCGGCGGCTCGGCAGGTTTGGGAAGAGCAGCTGGAGCATCCAAGGAGCTGGCCCCTGCTCCCGCCGTGCTCTCCATGAGCAGGAATCCAGGGGAATCCGAGCGGCTTGCGGGGCAGCTGGAGCATCCAAGGAGCCGGATCGTGGGCACCAGCCCTGCTCCCGCGCTCGCCCTGGTGCCGCTGCCGGAGTCATTACCCACTGATGTGGGCTGAGTGCTCCGCTTCAGAGCGCCGCTCTTCCCTTTTCCTTTTGATTTTTCCTCCCTAACAGGAGGAAAAGGGAAAAAGAGATTTCAGATAATGGCCTTATTCTCTTCAGAATCAATTAAGCTCAAAGATGGCCCAGCAGCCCATGACTAACGCCTCTTAGCAAAGCCCGGCACAGCTTTTAAGTCCTGCTTAAAAGCATACGGCGTGGGAAGCTCGAGGAGACCCTTCCCGTACGGATACGGAAGCGGGGGCTGAGGAGGGCAGCGGGACGAGCACCTTTAGAAAGCGCCCCCGTCTCCGAAGGAGAGGCTCCATTGGGAGCAGCGTCCGAGGCGCCGGACACGGGGGCGGCTGCTCCATTTCAAGGCTCATTTGGCACCAAACGGAGCCAAGACGCGACGTAAACGGCCGCCTTTTCCCACTTATTAGTGGCTTCCGTGCTGCTGCTTAAACGGAGCTTTGGGATATTTCCTGGATCATGCGGCGCTCCAATCAGACCCATCGCTGGCGGGGATATTAGGCCTGGGATTTGCGAAGGGAATAAACACCCCTTCGCTAAGCCCTTCCTAAGCGGGAGCTCGTATCTAAGGATGCTTGCCGAGCTGTTTAGGCGCGGTTTTAAATAGCCCGCCGGGTGTCTATTTGTGGTAAATTGGTAATTGGTGGATAGGCTCCGACTTGCAACGGGGCTTTTGGGAAGGAATGGAGTCTCTCCTGCCCCTTTCCTCACCTCCTGCCACCAACCGGCTCCATCCAGCTCCCAAGGTCCTGGATAACGCCCGGGAAAGGCGCAAGGAAGGAGACGGATGCGCCCGAGCGCTTCCAGGAGAGGCAGGTGCCCTCCGAGGCTTCCCTCGGCTCTTCCTCTGGGATAAAGCAATAGGTGGCTGTTTTGTAATTCCGGCGGGGCTGCGGCTAATAAAAAGCTTGATAATGAAGCCCGGAGCTTTCCTTTTGCCATGCTGTCCCGGATTACAGGGATATTTCTATGCAATTATGAACTCACCAGTGTTTCTCACCCGAGTGAAGCTGGAAAAGCCGCTAGGAATCCATTAGCCCGGCAGACCTCACAAAAGGCCTCCTCTGCTCCGGATTTATTTTAATTTAAAGCGGATAGAGGCGACGTTTCCCCTCCCTGTTTTGTTCCCCGTTTCCCCTCCCACTGCTTTTCCCCCAAAATAAGGGGCTGTCTGTGGAGAAGCCACTGGCAGAGGGGCGGAAAACTGGGAGGAAGGGGATTACAGAGAGGGAAAAGGTGGGAAAACAGCTTCCTTCACCAGCCTCGGATGTCCAGGAGCTTTTCCAGGGCTGCCTTGGGATGCAGGGAATTCTCTTTTGGAGAAGGGGGATAGAAAGGGCCCGCGGTTGAGAAGCGGACCCAGCAGCCATGGGAGAGCGGTGGGAGAAGCCGGCTCCGTCCTCCTCCTCTCCCGGAGATATCCCGGGGTTTCATTCCCCCCTCTCGCCCACACATATGGCCGGAGCCTGGAGCCAACCAACAGCTTGGCTCCCAGCGCAAAGCGGCTTTAGCGGCCCCGGCTCCAAGGAAAGGCTCTTGGATGACCTTCCGAATGCCCGCGGGGCAGGGGCAAATCCCGCGGGATGGCGGGGCGGGCAGGATCGCGCCCGCCCCGGGCGCCACCGCTTTGCACTTCATCGGAATCGCTCGCGCTCCGCGTCCGTCCCGGCGCCTCCGTCAAGCCCCGTCTCGCTGCCCATTCATCCCCCTGCGAGAGCGCTATCTTTCTCTTCGGCTTAGCGTTCCCGCTGTCGGAATCATTCCATCTGACAAAGTCTCCGCTCGTCCGCATCTCCCCTGTCTCCTTGCATCTCTGTCAAGGCCCTTTCCACATGTCTAAGCATTTTAAGGACATATGGTTCGGGGACTTGGGGGAGGGAGCGGGGAGCCGCGCTCGCCAAAGCAGCCAGAGCCCAAAAGTGCCATTGTGGCAACCTGCGGCCGAGGGCAGCTCGGGAAGGAGGGAGAATCAGGGAATAATCCCCAAAATCCCCCTCTCCGGGGTCTCCACCGCGGCACGTCCTCGTGGTGCGAGTCAAAGCTGTGTTCCTTCTCACCGCGCCGCATTAAGGGCTCTGGGAGCGCTAAGACGGCCGGCAGCGCCGTTGGAAGGCGGGATCCGAGGGGATTTCTCCCGGAGTAATTGCATTTGGCCGCTCGGTAATCCCTGCGGGCTTCATTCTTCGCAGGCTGTCGGGAAGCGGCGCGGGCTCCTGCGGATCGGGAGCTCCGGCCCTCCGGCATCTCCGGGCACTTCCGTTCTTCCACGTTGGGGCCAATTCTCTCCTTACGATAGGAAGGATGGAGCGAGTGGAAGGCCCAGGTCTTGCCAGTGGGGATGTGGATCTGGAAGTAAAGTTAAATGGGAAATCTGCCCAGATACTCCATGTGTTTGAGTAGGATGCTCAAGGCCAAGCAGGCTCCCCACTTGAGCTTGCCTGTACTCCGTGTATACTCCAACTTGTATCTTGAGCTTGGATATGCTTGGAGAGACACAAAGCAGGAATAATCCTCCCTCCAGCCCGGTATTTCCCAGGCCGGGCAAGCCAAGGATCAGGGTGAAAGCTCCTGCCCTCAGCGGCTGCCGCGGTCACACCACAAATTGCTCTAAGCTGCTGCATTCGAGAAGCCCGAGCAGATTGGGCAGCTCCGTTTCCATCGCAGCTTTCCTCTGGGAAAAAGCTGTTCCGAGAGCGCTCGGCGCGGAGCAGAGTTTGTTTGAACGCCAGTTAAATCAACAGCAACAAGAGCAGCACGAAGCCAACAAGCGCTTGGAAAAACAACAGCGCCTAGGCCAGGTTTAACGGCCTGGAAAGCCCGAGGGGATGGAGGGAGCCACCAGGAGCACCTAGGACCCATTCCCAATCCCAAGAGCTTGGCGCTAGCGGGACCCATGGGACAGCTGAGGGTCCAGAGCTTGGATCTGGATCCAAGGATCCTTGGATCCAGGGCTGCAGTTTCAGAGGCTCCCGACGCTCCCAACGGGGCGGTTTTCCCAGGGGATAAGTTGCCCTTCTCCTGGGCTTACCCAAACAGGGAAGAAGGGGGCCATGTGGCCCAAGGCAAACGCAGGAGCCAGGTGAGGAGAAAAGCGGGTGTTTTATGGTGCCAAGGGGCTAGCAATGGATTTATCCGGGCCACAAAGTGCTCTGCGCTCCTCCAAACGGGAGCTCGGTGTGGATCGGGCTGCCTGTGGCTCCCTGTTCCCAGCGGGTTTCCGAAGGGAACGTGCCTGAAGCCGCAGCTGCTGCTAAGCCAGCTAAGCCCCAAGATCTGGTGCTGCTCTAAAGCGGCAAAGCTGCTTAGGAAACATCTTGTAAAGGACAAAAGCCACCGCGGCAGCAAGTTCATCAAGGCCCCGGAGATTCCCGCATTAATAACCGGCTTTCCAGGAGGGCCTGGGAAGCCAAGCACGCGGAGGGGCCGCGGGCGGTCGGGGCCAGCGGGAAATGCAGCAGCTCTAGGAAGCAGAGCCGCGTGGGAATTGCTCCGTGCACAGGCAGGGAAAACGGCCAGGAAAAGCATCCTAGGCGCCCAGGAAGGGCTCGGCACTCCGAGGAATTCCCACGCAGGCAGCCCGGGAGCCGTTTGTGCAGCTTGCGCATGAAAAATGCACGGGAGCCAGACGGAGCAGTTGGGCCTCCTTACGGCGAGCCGGCTGCCACGCAGGCGGCACCGGGAGCGATCCCACGGGAATGCGCAGCCCTTGGAGGCGGGGGCGGCGGCGCTGGGCAAAGGGGCTCTCTGGGAAGCAGCCGAGGGCAGGGATTTGGATCCGGACGGTTCACTGCACGAGACCAACGGAGCCCGAGTTCAATAGCAGGATTTATGGAGACGGGAAAGAAGTATTGACTCCACGAGAGCCCAGTCAATGGGAAGCCCGAGGGATAAGAAGTCTTAACAGCGCCCAGGAATATTTCCTCTCCGTGGCTCGGGAAAGCCAGCGACTTGGAGCGCTGCCTAGGCCAGGGCGAGCAGGGCTCTGCTGAGCCGGCGTAAAGAGAAGCCTTATTAGCCCTGACCTAGGTGGCAAGGGGCACGGGCTCCCTCCGAACCCCAGCTGGGAATTCAATCCGCTTGGCCAAGGCCACGTCCGGGCACGGAGCTCGGTGCTGCAGGAGCCGAGTGCTTCAAATGGCTTTCAAAGCTGCAGAGCTGCTTTCCCTCTTTGTTTTTCCAGGCCTTTATTCCGAAATCCTGCTGTTCCATCCTGCGGAACGGCATCCGCACCAGCAAGGCCTTGAAAGGCTGAGAGAGCCGCTTTGCTCCACTGTTGGCTATTCCCGAATCCAAGCGCAGGCTTCCACACCAAAAAGGGGCTCCCAATATCCGGTGGCCGATGGAAACCGGAGCTGCTAATGCCCTTGCGCCACCCCGGGGCAAAATGCAGCCCCACTGCCCCCTCAGGGGCAAACCCCTATGCCCCCGGGGGCAGCCCGCCCCTATCCCTACAGACTTCCCTAAGGTTACCGGAGGTGAAGGACACCCAGAAGAGCCCGAAGTTGCCCAAAACCCTACAAAAAAGGCATTTGTGTGGCAATCAACTCGTGCAGAGCCAGATGATGCGCTGCCTATGCCCTTCATTCCCTCCTCAGTAGGGAGCAGACAGGCTACACGGCTGGCCAATAATTCCCAAGTCTCCGAAGGTTTCCCTGCCTTCCCGGCAACCAAGCAGGTCCCTCCTCCTGGAGCTCGTTCCCCAGCATGTTCAGGCACTCCTAAGCATAATGGTGTGATTATGGCTCGCTCATTATGCCTCATTTTTCTTACCCGGCCTCATTAAGGAGCCTCCATCACTTCCCTGCATTCCCTGGTCTCCGCGCGGAGGCTCCAGCAGCGTTTGCCATCACCACTTTATTAAAAACATAGGGCAAAAATTCCTGTTAGATCCACGTAGGAATTCATACAATCACCTCCCAGGTCCTTGCCCTGCCCGCTCAACATCCGGGGCCAGATGAACGTCACCGGCACCTTCATCTTCCCACATTTTCTAGGAATTTGGAGTCTTCTTCCTCAAAATGGAGAGCGTTTTGCTCCTTTTCCTCTTCCTCCAACAGCTCCCAGGGAGGAAAAATCGCTTTCTCATGAGCTCCCCCCTGCTTCTGCCACAGGAGCCTGCCTGGTGAGCAGGAACAAACATCGTGGGGTTACCTGGCGATTCCCGTGATGAAGGAACTGCCAATAAGGAGTGAAACTGCAGCCGCTCCAGGCTTTGAGATGTGAAACCTCGTGGGTGTCTGGTCAGAATGAGGAACAAGCCGGGCCGGTGTCAGCCTTCCCAATCGGGAGGACAAAACGCTGCCAACAGCTGGGCCTAATTTTAGCAGCTGTTTGTTCCACTTGTGCAGCACGCGGGGCGGGACAGCGGCCTCCTCAGGGGGACACCAGCCGAGTGAATCCCAGGAAAAGGCAGGAAAACAACAGCCCAGCAAGGCTGCTTCCCAGAGCTGGCCAGCCAGGAACTTCTCATCTCCCACGCCAAAGAAGACCCAAGGAGGGGCAAGGGGGTTAGTGCTACCCCAGGGCTTGGTGCTTGGAAGCCAACAAGGCTCGCAGTTTTCCACGGCTGCTTGGCTCCACGCGAGCGCCGCTGCTGCCACCCCCAGGAGGAAGCAGCGCTGCTTCCATGGGCACAATCCCGGGGGTTCCTCCCTGCGCACCCCGCCAGGAGCCGGGTTATTGGGACCCCCCGCCTGGCCGCAAGCTGCTTGCTCAGCATGGCCAATGCGGCGGCTAACGAAGCCGAGCGGCTCCGCTCCAGCCACCTGGAGCAGCGAGGCCAGGCATTCAAGCACACCCTGGGCAGGGGAACAAGCGCACGAGGACGTTGGGGAAGCGGCGGCGGCTCCTCGGAGTGCTAACAAGCCTGCGTGCAGCTGCTCGCGCCGCTGGGAACGAGTGGCTGGCGTCAGCGCCGTGCCAGCTGCACGGGAAGAGGCGCTTGCCAACGGAGCCAGGCTCTTCAGCTGGCACTCGAGGATCCTGCCCTTCTCACACTGCTCTCGCTGCCACCTGAGGAGGAGGAGATGGGAGGGCACGGGCGGCTACCCCAACTGCAGCGGGGTCTGCACCCCAAACCCCAGTCCCCTCGTGGGTACCTGCAGCCCACGCTGTCCGTGTCCCAATCCCCGTGTGCAAGTTGAGCTGACTTAACTTGTTCCTGAGCGCACGAGCGGGGCTGACATTTGTTTAATCCTCCTCGTAGTGCTGACTGTGGACTCACCGAGCCACCTCCTGCTTCTGGAAGCCATTTGTTTCCAAGCAGCTTATGCTAAACTGCACGGATAGAAAGGAAACACTTGGCCAATATTGACATTTAGTGACTGGCAGCGTACAGCCTGAATACTCATTGAAGCCACCGGAGAGGGGGAAGGAGCCGGAGAAGGCTCCATGCCCCCCGTGGCATCCAGGCAGATCCCGGGTCTGGATGAACCCCATACACGACACAGCGTTGCCATCGGCCGTTCTGGGAATACCGGCGGCGGAGCCGAGGCCTGGAATTCAGCCACACGCAGAGGGGAGGGTTCTCGCTGCCATCCAACCACACGCTGCAGTCTGATTCCACCAAGCACAAGGTAATTGAAAATAAAAGCAAGCATATATTATCCTCCTTGAAGGTCTCAAGTGCTCGCGTTAATGCTCAGGGAACAGCAGTTGGGGCTGAGCCCTCCCAACCAATCCGTTCAGCGCCCCAGCAAGAGCCCGAGTCGCTCCAGCCCACTGGCTTTGCAAGCGGGGGCGTTGCACGGACACGGGAAGCCGAGATCTTCTCCCAAACTGCGGACGCGAGCCTTCCACCTCCTGCTTCCAGCATGTGGCATTCCAAGGAAGGGAGGCCGAGGAGAGCCTCAAATCCACAAATCTGGATCCAGCTGGAGGATGGGGCGGCCCTGGGTCTCTTTGGGGGGTAATTCACCCTTCTCCTCTCGGAAGGGCTGAGCCGCTGCTGTTAATAACGGGCCCTGTTGCTCAGGGATCTTGCTTTGACTGTGAGGAATGGACCTGCAGGCAGGAGCACAGCGGACTGCGAAGGAGAAAACCCCCTCCGAGCCCAGGGGCTCCGAGGCGTCCTGCAGCCTCACCCAGCGGGATGCCATGGAAGCAGCAGGGAGGGAGAGGCCGTTCCCAACACGGAAACAAAAGCAGCTGGCTTCACAGCAGCAGCGATTCCTTCCCACCCAGGGGCACCGCACATCCCGGTAAATCCCGCCGCTCCCGCCTGGATTCCCAGCAAAACGCGCCGGCTCCCGAGCACAAAACTGGCTCCAAAGAGATCCCCCCTGCGCCGGAGGGCGATATTGCCCTGCCAGGGGCACGCAGGGGGGCAAAGGGGGCAGCTGTGTGACTGCTGCCCAGTTGGGGGCATTTATAGAGGATTATTCTGCTTGGGTTTTTCCCCCCCGGATCGAAGGGGAAAGCACAAGTGTGCTGGTTGTATCCAGCAAATCCCAGCAGGAGGGTAGAACAACCCCGGGGGCAATCCCTGTGCCGAGCCCGGGCCCGGGAAGCGGGTGGCTCTTCCCGGGGCACCTTTGGAGCCAGCCTGTGGCCAGTGTGGATAAAGCCGGGAGCAGATGCCCACTCGGCAGCCAAATCAGCTCCGGCGCAACGCAGGAGCCTGCCCACGCAGGCAGCCTTTTCCAAAGTGCATTAGCCCTCGTTCCCTAGAATGGCTGCGAGAGGGAGGAGGCGGAAAACACGCCGAAGGGCAACAAAGCCCACCGGACCGAGCGCCCAACTCCTTCAGCTTGGCCACCAAATTGGCACTTGACCTGCAGGGAGCCGAGCGGCGCAGGGCAGCCGAGGCGCCAAAGGGCAGCAGGAGCTTCCCAAGCTCCTCATATCCCTGGCCGCGCTGCTGCGCTGCGCAGGGCTCCGAGTGCTCCGCCAGAAACCTCCAGGGTTCCTCTCGTGCAGAGGCAACACAGCCGCGTTCCCAGAGGAGCAGCACGGAGCGGGAAGGGCATCCAACGCCGGGAAGAGCGGCCCCAGCGACGGGCAGCGCGGGGAGATGCTCCCAGCAGCCGACGGGCACCGCTCGCTCCCAAAGTTTCCCTTCATCAACAGATGGACGAGCTGCGTGGGTGGGTTGTTTTCCCCTCCCTCAGTTTGTGAGGGCTTTTTTGGGGATTTTTTCCCCCCTTGTCAAAGCGGCGCGGGTTTGGGGATCACAGGGCGTCGTGCGGAGGTGGGAGAGGGGCCGATGCCGGCGCTCGGCGCTGGCACCTGCCACAAGTGACCCACAGGCACACGGGGGCAAACGGGGCCACCCCCATGGCCCCTCCTTCCCCCCTCCCCAAATTGAATAAATAATTAAAAGCAAAACCTGATTTCGAGGCGACAAAGTCGGGGCGAATCCGGCTCCCCGGGGAGGGCTTGAACCCCCCTTTTCCTGTCCTGCCCCCCTTCCATGGCTCCTTCTGCCCCTCGGGCGCTGCCGCCGCCGCCTCGCGCCGCCGGAATTAACACCTCAATTAATCACCTGCCCAGCCACGGGGCTGGGGAGAGCATTGTTTGCACACCAACAGCGCCTCATTAACACAACCACCAAGAAACATGAACAAACCGGGCTCCTTCCCACGCCGAGGGGCTTGGAAACCGCCGCTATTTCGTATTGCAGCCGCTGCAATGCAACCCCCCCACCCCGGTTCGCGCTCGGAAAGTAAGTGCGGGTCCTACCGTGCCCGAGCAGGAGGAAGGCACCGAGGAGCAGGAGGAGCAGGGGCGCCCGGAGCGCTCTCATTCCTCAGGGACGGCCCGGGCAAGCGCGGCGCTCACGCGGCGCCCGCCTCCGGCTCGGGCTCGGGCTCGGGCTCCGGCCCCGGCGCCGGCTCCTCCATCGCCGCCGAGCCCGCCGGCTCCTCCCCCGGCGCCGGGGAGTGGGAGGGGACGGCGGCGGA
>JAUBOD010000211.1:694550-719265 GCA_032353885.1 Nothura maculosa | reverse complement strand
AGCTACCTGCTGCACCACGCTGCATTCCCATCGATTCCAGCAGGAGTGGGGCCACGGAGAAGGTGGCACCTCTTGAGGGCAGGTTCTTCAAGGGCAAGTCCTTGAGGGCAAGTTGATGGCCCACGCTTTGCAGATAGGCCCACCTGAAGGTAGATGAGAGGATTTCCAACCCTCATTCCCATTGATTCCAGCAGGAGTGGGGCATTTAGGTCCCCTGGGGCCACCAGCTTCCCCTCGGTACTATCTCCACCCCATCCATCCTCCTTCTTCACCTACCAGGATAAAGAGAGACCCATGGCACTAAGAGCAAATCCTTCCTTCGATGGCCAACGACGTATCGCGCGAGTTTGCTCGCGAGCTTTGCTTCGAGCAAACCAAAAAGCAGAAAAAATTCCCTAAAATCCGGGTGCAAAGTTGCTGAACTCAGGGGAATTTGATAACGCGCAGCAGCCACCGGCTACGCGATTAAGCGCCGGGCGCTAATTCCCAAGCGCCGCCGCTCGCACCGGGCGCCTCGCGGCAGCTCTACGGCTAATCCCCCCTTATCACACATTATCCTGCGAGGAGCAGGAATGCCTGAGCGAATGGCGGGGATTTTTTAATATGGATGGAGCATCCGAGTGCCTCCTCCTCGGATGGGGGCGGTGGAGTTGGGAATAACGCCCCTGTCCCACCTTCTCCAGGGTCAATGATCTGATTGACCTTTGGATGGGACATCTTCCAAAACCACCCAAGTTGATCCGAGGTTGATCCAAAGCCTCCAATTCTCATGGATCTCAGGGATGAGCCAGGGTGGCATTTCCAAGGGAGCAGCCCAAAGGCAACCCCCTCCCGCAAGGACTAATCCCGGCTTAGCGAGGGCTGGATGAAGCCTATGGGAGGCTCCCGCTGGCCTCCCAAGGACACCGGGCCCTTCGTCCGCCGGCGCCTCCGGCTCCAGTGCGCGGCGCCCTCCTCGCTGTTAATAACCGGGTGACGACAGGCTGATTAACCCTCCCTTTCTGCCTTATTTAGATGCCATAAAGAACATCAGGGCCCCCGCTGCGGTGACAAGGCCGGCGACGCCTGGGGAATTGATAAGGCCTTGCTCCGGGGAGACGAAGCCGAGAGGACGGCGCCGGCCTCCATCCATCTCCCAGCCCTTAATAACCTCCCAGCCTCCGTGCTGGCTGCTGCACTGCTTGATGGAGCAGCCAGGTGCTGTTTGGCAGGAGTTTCCAGCCCAAAATCCTGCTCTTTTTTCCCCATTTCGCTTTCCCTCCTGGCTCCTCTTGCTTGTGGGGCATGTAGGCCTCCCTATGCAACACATATTGGGGCTCCCGGGCCCCAAAACTCTGCAAGAACCTGCAAAATCACTTGTATTTTGCACCTTTTATAGCAATATATGTCTCTGCATCTATATCGGCGCCTATATATGTCTCTGCATCTATATGTGCACCTATAGATAGGGCAGAAATGGGGCAAAATCCAGAGAAATAGAGGATGGGGCCTCTACCAGCCGCCTTCATCCAGCCCAGCGAGCGAGATTGTTCTGATCCATGAATACACGGATGGGAGAGGGCCCTGGAGCAGGACCCGCATGCCGGGGCTGCAGGATTATGCTAATGAGCTGAATAATTCCAGGTTAAAAAAGAATAAAAGAGGAGCAGCCCTTTGAAAAGCGCTGCGATCCTTCACTGCCGAGCGCTCTGAAGTGAAGCACTTTGTTGCCAAAGTGCCAAAACATTTTGCTGCTGAAAGCTCCCCAAAAGCTTTCTTTTTTTTTCCCCACTACGACTTCTCTTTTGTGGCTTAATTAGTGGAAAAAAACCCAAGCCTAACCATGTGTTTTCTCCCCTCTTGAAGCCCAGCACCCCCGTGGGTCTCTTGGACGGGTTGGGTGAGGATGCGTCGCTTCTTCAGCTGCAAATACTTCATCTGCTCTCGGCCTCGATATGAATAATATATTTTTTTCCTAGCTGGATTTGTGCAAAAAAAAGGGAAAAAAAGGAAAAAATCCGCGCTGCGAGATCCACTTTCGGAAAGGACACATCTTTGCTTTTGTTTCGCTCTGAATAGCGATCATTATGCTCACAAAGGAGGTTTGAAGCCCTCATCCGCACCCAGCAGCCCCTCCCGCGCTGTTTTGCTGCCTAATTGGCCCACCTGTATTTAAAACCCAGGGAGAGTGCTGTTATTTGTGGCAAGATGGATGTAGGAGTGTTGTCGTGGTCTAAACTTCAACTAGGCCGGCCCTTGGATTCCTGCTCAGTCCGTTTCCTGCCTCCGTAAATCTCTATTCTGTTGCAGGGGGGGTATCTACAAATTGATCCTCCACCATCACCACCTGCATGGGCAGAGCCCTTCCGATTGGCTTAGAAGTCATGGATTTCCTTGGCGTGAGGTAGACTTAGGCCTAAGGAGAGGCTTAGAGTTAGGGTTAAGGATATGATCCTCCACTGTCACCACCTGCATGAGCAGAGCCCTTCCAATTGGCTTGGATGTCATGGACTTCCTTGGTAGAGGTAGAGTTAGGCCTAAGGATAGGCTTAGAGTTAGAGTTAAGGATATGACCCTCCACCAACACCAACTACATGAGCCCTTCCAATTGCCTTGGATGTCATGCATTTCCTTGGTGTGAGGTAGAGTTAGGGCCCTGATATTCATTTATCCAAGGGCAAGGATCTCCAAAAGGACACGGAGACAACGGGAGAGACAACCAGACCTTGGAGACCCTGGAGTTTAATCCAAACCAGCCGTTTTAGGCATCCGTGTGGCACAAGGGCATCTTTTCCTATATACGTATTTCTAGCAAAATAGACCTCATTGATTTTTTTTCTGTTCCTGAAAACCACGTTTTTGATCAAAACCCCTTGTACTCATAACCCAAAAGGAGAAAAAAAACCCTCCGGTGAGAACATTATGAAATATCAAGAAAAACAGCATTTCTGGCATGTTTCGGATACTTCTTGAAATGTTCCTTTCTGGTCGGGAAGCAGAAGAAAAATGTAAAAAAGAGCTGTTTTAGGCCCAAACGGCAGCCTTGCTAGGTTCAGGCTGAGGCCTCGCTGGGCGCCCTCCATGGAGGCAGCGGGCTGTGAAATAGGAATTACTGGCGGCTCTTAAGTATATCAAGAGAGCAGCCCTTGTCCTTACCGGCGAGCCGCTAATAGACATCTAAAGACCTATAAACCAGACAATTCCTCTCTATCATCCTAGTTAAATCAATGTAGTTATATTACCCTCATCATTTTCCCTTTAGCGTTTATTACATTTTGCCACTGTAATTTATTTTTCCATATCCATCAGCCGATTAAAGACTTTATTCGGAAGATACACACAGCCCGGTGACCTACTTGAGGCTGACCTAAACTGTTAAGCACAAGCAATTTGGTGGAGTACGTTGAAGTTTTTCCCCCTCTTCTTGCTCTCCATGTGGTTTCCTTTCCCTTTATTTGTTGCCAGCCCTTCCAACACCTTCATCCGTGATTTTTTGCCCCATTTTGCAGGGAGGTGAGCGGAGAGGTCCCATCCAAGTACCAGGCTCTGCGTTGGGTGCAAGAGAGGTTCAAAGGGATCCAGGAGCCTTTGGCACCCTGGGACGCCCGGATTCATGCCGGGGGAAAGCGGAGCAGTTCGTGAGTGCCATCTATCGATGCCGGCATAAAAAAAGATGGATGAAGAGGCAGCAGAAGAAGGAAAAACCCCAGGGAGACAACCCACAGATGTTGCGTGTGCCTTCAACCGGCTCCTGTGTAGAGCAATGAACTCGAGACACTTATTTATCCAGGGAGGAGCTTATGGAGTGGCCACGCTCTGCTCTCCGGCACCAGGAAAAATGGGAATTATTGGTCTTTTGGGTAGCCAGGATGCCGAGGAACTGTGTGCCCATGAGGAAGCAGGTGAGGATGAGGAGGGGGAAGTGAGAGCTCTGCCTAGCGCCCATAAAATATACATGGTGCCCTCGCCATGAATCAAGAGACAGGCCCTCCCCGCTGCATGAGAATCGCAGCAAGAAAAAAGAGCGCCGTGCTCGGGAATCCGCTTGGCTTGAAATATTAATTGAGCGTGTTATTAATAACGCGGGCGAGAAATGGAGATTTCCAGCGGGGACGTCCAGCACGGGGCCACCGCGTTAGTCTGCGCCTCGTCCTTGCCCGGGCATCGATCCCATGGGCTGAATCCAGGGGGACGGTGCTTGAGCCCGGCTTATCCTTGCAGCGCAGCACTGAAACGAGCTTAAATAAATAAATATATATATATATGGTATGTGTACGTCCATGTGTATATATCCATACCCATATCTCTCCTTGTAGCTATCCATGCACTATCTATCCTTGTAACCATCCATCCATCCATATCCATCCATCCATCCATCCATCCATCCATCCATCCATCCATCCTCTGCAGGGCTAAGCAGGGGAGCTAGAGCCGTGCTGGGCTTGCTGCGTTTTATTTATTAATGTGAGAGCAAAATGCAGCAGTTGAGGTGGGGGAGAATCAAGCCTCATTCTCCCATCCCTTTTTTTTTTTTTTTTTTTTTTTTAAAAAAAAAAACATTTGAGACAGTTTTTATTTTTTTTTCCCCGTTTTTTTTCCAGCTGCCCCAATTATCTCATTTGTTCAAAGTGAAATCTTGCAACTCGAGGCATTTTATTTATTCTGCCCGAGCTGTGTTGACGCCGCTGCCGAGCCGGAGCGGCGGGGTTGAGCTAAATGGTGCAGGGTTGGGGGGGAAATTACTGGGGAAAATTAAAAGGCAAAAATTGAAATGAGCTTTTTATATATATATATATATGCTGACATCAAAGGCATCATTTATATTTTAAATCACGGGGAAATAAGTTCATAATGAGCAGTGGTGAGGAGAAGTGTTGCTGCATCTCTGCCTTCAAAACCCTCCCGTTGTTCCAGCTGAAAGAGAGGGGGAAAAAGTAAATTAGAGAGAAGTGAAAAATAATATTTTTCCCATGATCCAGAGGGCATTTAAATGGCCGGTCCCCTCTGCTCTCCAGGGACACGTTGGCAGCGGGATGCACCCGTCCCAAGTCCCGCTTTTCTGGCCCCAATCCAGGCGGATTTTCCCTCTCAAGGCAGCCGTGCGGCGCATTGACACCTACGGGATGCCGCAGCCATGAATTTTTCATGCGAGCAAGGAAAGGCGAGAGCCGGTGCGGTTGTTTTATTAAACATACAAGCCGGGATCCTTCGGGGAAGACGGTCGGGGCAATTACGGCGCCGTGATTGGCGTCGGCGATAACGCGGCGCTACAGATGTTAATACCTAATTTGCTGCTCGGCGCGTGGCCCCGGGGAGATCTGACACGGAAAAGAGGCAATTTGTTGCGTTCAGAGCGATAGGAGGAGGCCAACCCGGTGGAAAGGGGAGAAGAGTTGGGACAACTCAGTGGCCCATCAGGTGCTTTAACCTAGAAGGGTCAAGAGGTCTCCAATGGAGACCAAATGGAGTCAATGGAGACCAAAGCCACTTGGTCTCCATTTAGACTCTTGCTGTATCTTCATTTTGTCTTCCAAGGGATGTGAGACCACTTGGATTTCCTTGACGTGTTGATGGTTTATGGATGTTTCTTGGCTTGGAGCTGCCAAACCGGGTTGGATATCAGAAAGGGGACTGGGGTCAGGGACTAAAAAGCAATGGGTTTGCCCTTCTCCAGCTGAGCACATCCAAAGGTCCATATATTGATCCATATGTCCATGGACATGTAGGGATGGACTCTTCCATATAAACGTATGATAACGCTCAGCAGCTCTTGAGTTTTTGCTTTAATCAGCCCCAGATGGGAAGGGCACCGAGCTGGAGCACGGCTTGTTCTTGGGGTCTAAGGAATGTGAAGATTGGCTTTTATTTTACTTAAAGCCCTTGATCCCAGAATCGTATGGGAATCCCAGATTTTATTAAAAAGCAGAGTCGGTGGCTTTTGCAAGAATAAGCCAAGGAATGAGAAGCAGAAAGGGGTCGGTGAGGAGAAGGTGAGCAAAAACATCCTCCAGAGTATTCTGATGCACTCTTCTGGGGTTGAGGATGGATCCTATCTTCTATGGCAAGGATGAGAGCCACAGATCCTGAATTCTCCCCGCTTTGGTCAGCAGCCCATGGGGAACGTGATTGGAAGGCTCTTGGACCACCAGAGCGATAGATCCATCCCGCCCGTGATAGCCCCCCGCTTTCCCGCTCCGTGTCGCATTATCCCTTCAACAACCTCTTTGCTGGGAATAAAAGGCTGCTCTCGGAGAGCGCGGCTGCCTTTGAGGTTGCGGGAGGTTGCGGAAGCGCGGCCGCCTTCTCTGCCCAAGAGCCCTGCAAGACTTCAAACGCTGGAAGGAGATAAAAGACCTCCCGGTGGTGCAAAGCTGGTAAGAAGCAGGGCTGGGGCTTGGCACCCGCGTCGCCGCTTCCTCCGAAGGCTGTTGCTGTTACGCCTGCCATCGAGGACAGCGTCTTTAATAAGCAGACAGGACAAAAAGCCGGGCTTGTTGTCAGAGGCGGGCGCCGAGAGGCTGATGCTGCAGCAATTAAGATAAGCGCCGAGCCGAGGGGACGCCGTAACCTCTCATTTCCTGCCTTCCTTCCGAGGCCGGCGGGATGCGCCGCGCTGTCCGAGCCAGCCTGACATGCACGAGATGATAGCCCTTCAATTGCCCAGACTTTCTCTTTTTTTTGGCCTTCCTGGGCATTAATAGATCCTAGGAGATATGAGGACCCTGCCCCAAGTTGCTCCGTGCTCACATTGCTCCATGGCCATCAACCTTCTGGGGATTGTTGTGCTCTAGGACAGCAGGTCAACCCATCGGACGCCTCGTTAATGCTCCGTAATTGGCATCCTTATTAATGCTCCGTAAGTGGCATCCTTATTAACAGCACTGAGGGGGAGCTCTCTGGGAGGGCCTGTCCCTGGAAAGGTTGAAATAGCGGCGGAATTGAGGAAGGAGAAGCCCAAATCTCCCCTTGCTCCATTGATCTGCTCTGGGATCGTTGTTGCGGCTTCGCGCAGGACATTTCGCCGCGTTTGGCCTCCAAAGCCGCCCGAATCCATCACTTCTCGGGTAATTACCGCTCCATTATGCCGTGTTTACAATGATCTATTCGCACTCGCGCCGTGAATTATCCCTCGCGAGAGGAAAAAGTTAGGGCACGGGAAGAAAAAACGTAGCGAAGGGAATAAAAACCCTGAATAAAAATCAATTCCTGACTCCATTAATGCACGGAGGCCGCGGGCCTCCTTGGGGCAGTCCATCTCCACGCGTCATACGTGGGCTACAAAGAACTCAAATTAACGTCTTTGAGGAAAATTTGGGTGTCCGCAGCCCACAGGGTTGACTAGGGCCCTATTGGCAGCCCCTGTGCTAATTGATTATTAAATGGTTCTAATTATAGATGGGTGCAAAGAGAGCCCGAGCATCCCCAGTGCAATAAATGCCTTGGCATTGGCTTCACAGGTGTCTCTTGGCACATGATGCCTCTTCAGGAGCCCCCTTTTCCCCAAAATCTCCCATTTTTGCCTCATTCCTCGTTTGGAGGAACCTCCTTTAAGCTTGGACCCAGTGCCCAAGCATCCCCCAGCACCAGACACAACCAGGCACTTATATATATATATTTATCACCCTCCTTAAATCTACTTTTATGAATGGCTTCAGCTAGCAAAGAGCCAACAGTATCCGTAAAAAATTGCCCGCATCCCCCAGTTTCAAGAGGATAACTCCCAAGTGGAGAGGACGCTTTACAGGGGCTTTTTTAAGGATATTTCTCCAAATTATGGGCTTTGGCGAGGCCCCTTCCTTCCGCCCCCGCTGCCGGGGCTCAGCACCTGAGGATGGGCAGCTGAGTAAATCACAGGGCTGGAGTGACTTTCCGCAAGGATAATAGTTTTCCTTCTCCGGATATTTATTCCCTGTCACTCTCATCCGACAGACAAATCGCATCATCCCAGGATTTCGCCGGAGCTCTCCGGAGCTGCTAACATGCCCCGGGGGGGATTTATTCAGCTCTCAAGCAGTTGTATTTTGGCGAGGAGGCAGCGTTTTGGGGTCCGCCTGATATTTTTTTGGATTCATCACAGGGATTTACATTGCCCGGATTCGCTCATTTTCGTTGCGCTGCCAGCGGAGATGGAGGTGGAACGGGGCCGTAAATCCCGACGGCGGAGACGCAGCTCCTTGCAGAAAAGCTCAATTTACTTGAGGAAAAGGAGGGATGCAAGCCGGGTCTTTGGCTTAAATCTCTGCTTGAGCTCCGCTTTTTTAGGATATTAGAAGGTCGACCTTTTCCATAGGGCTTCCGATGGGGAGCGATGGCCTCGGCGAGCCCTGTTGAGGCCATGAAAGGAGGCCTGGGGACCTCCCATGGCCTCGATGACCTCGGGAAAGGGACCCGCTGAGCCTCGCTCTGCACAAAGGCCACGGTTCCCTCGGCGGACTCCCAAATTAAAGCAATTTGCCAGCTCATTAGGGCAGCGCCTGGGGATTCGCTCCTGAAAAGGCCTGTGGAAAACGCGGGGCTTAGAGGATATCATGTAAAAATATATCCAGGCAAAAAGAGGCTCAGCTGCGGCGGCTGCTCCGGGCTTTCCGTGCGATTCCTCCGCCTCTGGACACTGGCTCTGTTTGTAGGGAAATGCGACGGATGCTTTGGAGACGACACCGTTGGCTGCGTCAGAGCGAGCCGGATGATTTCTGGTGGCGGGGAAGCAAAATACTCTAATGGCCCTCGGATTCTTCGCCGACCTTAATAACTTGAGGCTCACAACAACTCACCGAGAAATAGGGACTATAATTGTCCCCATTTTAAAGGAGAAGAATGGATACACATACATTAAATGGCCGGCTAAGTAAAGCCTTATCAGGAGATGGGGTAGACTCTCCATTACTTGATGTCTTAATATCACGGCGGGATCTCTTCCTATCAATCATACTCTCACTCCGGCAGCAAGAAGAAGCGGCTGGAAGGAAAAAGCAGACCTTTCTCCTTCCCTTTTGTCCAGAATGTGTCCTTATTCATAGAAAAAAAAGAAAAAAGGAAGAAAGAAAAGTTCACTTGTATTTCAAGCTACTCTGGCTAGAAGTTATGGAAGCGGGTGGAAGGATTTTCTGCAGCCTGGGAGCGATGACCTTGGATGCTGCGCTAACCAACCTTGGCAATGCAAAAATTGGGGTAAAAAAGGGTGCCTTGACAAGCGTTTTGGCTCAATCCACTCAGTCCGAGCAAACAGGTGATGGAGGGAGGACAAGCTACCAGCAAAGCCAACTGGGTTGGGAGATGTTCCGGGAACGACCTTGGTCTTTGTAAAGGGAAAAGCTCAGAGATGAGCCAGAATTGTCCGACTTCATCCTCTCCGCTGAATGTTTTTGGTGGGAATAATGTCCAAGGCAGCTTGGAGTTGATGGAAAACCAATGTCCCCATTCCTCTGGAGCTTCATGCATGGGTTTGCGTCCTAGAAACCTCACCCCATGTCCTTAGTTCCCAATGGTGACTCCTCCACCAGGGACCTGTTCTCCATATGAGATAGGGGAAGGATTTGGGGGTTTCCATGACCTGGATCTAGCAGTTTCCCCAGGACTTCAGGGAGATACAGAGGTACTAAAGGAGACTTTATCCAAGAAGCTCATCTACATCTACTCCAGTATCTTGGCTAGGAGTTACCTGCTCTGTATCACACACCGCCCGATTTGCAGCTTCTGTCACTCAAAGGCATCAACGGAGCTTATCTACCGCCTTTGGCAGGGGAATATAAAGAGAAAGCTCCATCAGGAGAACAAGTTATCTTCCCTGCACATATCCATCAGGAAAGCAAAGTGCCTCGCCGTGTATTTCCCCCTGGAAGAAAAGCTTCCTTTTCAATTCCCGGCTATCTCAGCCCATCAGCAAAATGAAATGGGACGAAAACGAGCCGTTCCGTTCCCAAATTGTTTAGCGTGGAGTTGGAAGGCTGGAAGACATTATAGCCGGTCACGTAAATCACGGGATTAATTACGTATTCAAGCGATGTTGCCAAGGTTTCGTTTGCAAATTGCCTGCAAACAGATTGAAAAAGTCTCCACCATATTCCTCGTTTGAAAATATTTGCAAATTTCTTCACGGTCTGAGGATCAATTCAAGTTGAAAATGCGATTATGGAATCTACAATTCACATCCGCACAATTCCCTCTGACCCAGCCGTGGCCTTTTGATGTTGCTGCCACATAAATATTCAACAAAGAAGTCAGGAAGTCACAGTTTTAAGGCCAGAAGGAAACAAAATCATCTCGTTCGCCTCCCGAAAGATTTTCCTCCGGCGAGTGCAGCCCTGTGCCCAATAACCTACTCCGAGCGGCAACTTGGTGAAAAACTCCGTGTCTCCATTCAGCGGCTTAAATAGAGCAGAATTTGCCACTTAGCTGAGCCAAGGCCTAATTACCCTTGCTGCTCAAGCTGGAGCTGGCCGTTCCTAATGCGAGATGTTGTGGAACGCCAACGGCGGGGCCCGTTTGAAGGGAAAATTCGCTTTTTCCATGAAGTTCAAGCAGCTGTTCAAGGTGAGCGAACACGGAAGGGTCAAGCTGGAGCTGCCGTTGGAATCAGGATAAATGATCCCTGGGGAGTGGGGAGAAAACAGGCGTGGAGACATCCTACAGTTGACGGGTTTCAGGTGGACACCAAGGATCTTCATTGTTTGCAATGCTGAAGAATTGGCTGCTGCAAAACTGCACGTCCGTCCCGTCCTCATGCCAAAGTGTTTGGCGTCCAAGTCATCCCTAATTCTTCCAGGGTTCCTCCGCTTTATCTTATCCGGCTTTTGCAGCTTGCTTGGGAGACCCTGAAGACACGCCGGGCATCTGCAATGCGCTCTCCGCGTGAGGCTCGAGCCTTGCTGGAGCTTCCAGTTCTTCCAAATATTATTAATTATGGATATCCAAGGGAAGTTGTCTCCCACTGTTTGCTTGGCTCTGCTTAATATGTACTTAGTGCTTAAATGAGAGCTGAAAGTGTGCGAGGCAGCAGGAGAGGGAGGGCGCCAAGAACATCTGGTCCCATAAGAAAGAAGTTTCTTGGAAGCCTCCATCCCCATCTCCACTTCTCATAGGCTTGTGTACGAGCAGCCCGTCAAGTGACCGATGGCTGGATGGCACATCGGGGACCTCTGACACTTGGTTAACCATGTGTTTCATTTATCTGTCACCTTTGTTTACTCTCATTTGTATACGTCACTAATTGGACTTGACACAATAAGGGCATGGCCATGAGAAGCACAAGACGTCGCTTAAATATTTCATATCACACTTTAAAAAAATAAATAAAAAAGAGATGCGTGAGGGAGTAAAGTACTAGATCCCTCGTCCTGCTCCTTTTTATTAGGAAGAAAGGAGTTGAGGGGAAAATAGCCATCATTATATCAGATTATGTACGGATGCATAATAAAACTCCTAAAGATATGTGAAATATCAGTGCATCCACTAATGGGAATTGATTCGGAATTTTATTCATTTTTAACAAGATTTAATGAAGTTTCCTTGTCTGCCGCTCCCCGCGGTTCATTATTCCATTAAGTGCCATTTAATCGGGGTGATGCGTGTCGGAGATAACAGCGGGCGATAGGCCTGGTTTAACAAAACCAGAGCGCCGGGGAAGTGACAGGTCCCGTCCCAGCCCCGTGGCCACCGAGGCCGCCCGCACGGGAGTCGCATGAAAGATGGATGGAGTCGGTGGCTCCGCAAGACGCTTGTCTTAATGATGGCAATGAGGAGTTTCAAGCAGAGGTCTCTTCTGTTCAACATCTGGGGTGCTCATTAGCTCATGAAGAGGCTGCTTTTTAGGAGGTCTTTAGGATCCAAAGAGTCCCCGTGACTCTGGGTCACATCTCTATGATGATCCTTGATGAAGTTCCGTCAAGCTCCTTGAGTCATTGGCTTCCTCATCCCCACATCCCTCCCATCCGCCGATCGGGTTAGGTCTTCCCGGCGGTTCTGTTCACTCTGGACCCGGTTGCTTCACCGCACAGCAACTTCAGCCCAAATTAACCATGATGGCCTTGACCTCAAGCCATGATTTTTGGTGTTTCCTTCTTGGATTTATTTCTAAAGAGCCAGCCATTCCCTTGCTTAGTCCGGCTCCTCCGTTTTCCTAAGGCTGCTCTCCATTTTGGGGGACAAAGCAGGGACAAATCCCTTCTTCCCACTCAGGAAACCTTCCCTGCGAAGCCGTGTCTGCAGCCTCAAAGATTCCAGCCCCAAATGCTGCAACGGGGACTGAGATTTCTGCGCACAGCCCAAATAAAACGAGTGGGGCCGGGCGCCCGGCGCGCCTCTAATGGCCCTCGAGCAGAATGCGAGCCATTTAAATGCAGGAGTTAATTGAAAAGGCTGAATGGGGGTAGCCAGGGGGGTGCTGGAAAACCTGCCACCAAATTGCTCTAGGTGAGGTGACCCAGGCCACGGATCCTGGGGCCGCGCCAGCAATCACAGCCAGGCATCCACGGAGAGCGTTTTGCTAAGGAAAATCAATCTCTGGCAAGAGAAAAACCAATGGGAAAAAGGGGAAAAAAAAGAGTGATTCACTTTATTCTACATTATTCTACTTTATTTTCCCCACCCCCCTTCTGCTGGAGCTGCTGGCAGGCGCGAGGCAGCGAGCGGCGCTGGAGCCTGTCCAGTAATTACAGTGATCAGGAGAATTGAAATGTTTTGCAGAGCTCGCCCGGCTTTTATAGGTGAGCGGGGAGCGGGGACGGCTTGGACGGCTCCCCGCCTTTAATGAAGCTGCTGCTTCATTATTCAAATGAGCAGGTAGCATATAGCGGTGATTACCCAGCTGGTGGCCGGCTTCCTCCGCTGCTTCCAGCCCTCGGGGGATTTTGCAGCCTGATATCCAGGGAAAGGGGAGGAAAAGGGCAGGCAATGTTGCTGTCGGTGGGATAATTCCATGGGGAAACTGAGGCAGGGAGGGAGAATCCCCCTGTTGAGAGCTGACTCCATCGGGAGATCCAAGTAGGGATAGTCAGAGAGGTTGCTCCAGCTTCCAGATGGGAAGGAATGAAGAAAGGGAAAAGGAAAAAGAGAAAAGCAAATAAAAGGAAAAAGAAAAAAAAAAGAAAAGGAAAAAAAAAGGAAGGGAAATATTATCTGGAGGAAGCAGCATTAAAAAGGGAATCGCTGCTTCTCCTTAAGTAACGACCATGGCGTCTGAAGCGCGCTCATCATTTCAGACTGCTGACTCATTTACCAATTGAAACGAATTGAGAGCTGTTAAAGGTTTGAGAGAAGATTTCATTAAATATGCATCGCGCCAGCTTAAGA
Organism: Nothura maculosa; assembly: GCA_032353885.1. Lineage (NCBI taxonomy): Eukaryota > Metazoa > Chordata > Aves > Tinamiformes > Tinamidae > Nothura > Nothura maculosa. Next base: position 705,999 of record JAUBOD010000211.1, on the reverse strand, counting down.
TGGGAATTGTTATAAACGCTGGCATGGGCTCCGAGAGCCAAATGGTTGAGTTTATTGCGGAGATATTTTACTCCTGCCCTGTCTGGCCCATGGTACGTTGGCCAAAATGACCCATCTCATAGACCAAGCCAGCTGTCAATCCTTCACCTCGCTCCATTCGGAGTGTCCTGTTTTGGGAATTTTGCAGTCCAAAGCGAAGGAGCTTGGTTGGTGCCACCAGCTCTGGGCATCTCCCTGTGTTTGGGGCTCACCCAACCACATCCTGGTGAGGTCAAGGCTCATGGAGATGCCCGGTTTAACTCTTTGCTTTGTAGACCTTTGGCTCCAAGTCCAAAGCTCCCACAGCTCCTGGAGGAAGCGGGAAGACCTCGTTGGCAAGGCGGGCATCCCAACGCCGACGTTGGAGCGCGCCGGCTTGTCACGATCAGGGCAACACGAACGTTCCCCCAGGCTAAGCACAGATGTGTTTTCCCTCTCACGCCGTCACAACAATTAGAACAGCGGTACCTGCATTTATCATATTGATGGGATGAAGCACGCTCGGCTGCACCCGTGCATTATTCATGGGCCCTAATCCACGGCACCACCATCTCCATCGGGCTCCGGGAGCGGATGGCAGCAGACGAGAGACGTCTGCCCCAACGCCCCTCGCTATGCACCAACAACACATGAGCTATCCGCTTGCCTAGGAGCTGGAATACCTCCAGGAATGCCAAAGTGGAAAGGAAGTCCCATTGGAAGTGGACAAAATGCCTTTTGCTCTCCATTGTATACCCCACCAAGTCAAGAGGATGGACTCAGACCCAAGCAAGGTCTTGCAGACCAAGACGTTGTCCCCGGCTGCATGAGGTGGCAGCTCCGTTTTTTAGCAGCAAATAGCACTTTCTGTGTGACACGTGGCTCCCGTGTCCCTCTGAGGCTGTCCTCTCTCCTTCGCCTCCCTGGGAGGAGGGAGGAGGAACCAAGTCACCCGGTGCTTCTCCCAAGAGCCCAGGCTTTATTTATAGATGCAGCCTGGAGCAGGGATGAGCAATTGGCCAGGGCACGTGAGCAAGAAAGCGCTGCACATCTTCCCCAATAATGGCAAAGCAACCACACATTTTACCCCAAAATTGTGCTTGCTGGAAAGCACCCAGGGACCTTAACAGCCTCCAACCTGCCCGCTTCTCCCCTGGGTAAAAGGGCAAAAGATTCATCTCACCTCCACATGGAGGTTCCTCCTCTGTTGGTTCCTCTTCTGTTGCTTCCTTGTTCAACTCGCTGCTTTCTTTTTTTCCGGCCCAAAAGATGGGGGAAATCAGGCTGAAACACAGAGCCGTTGAGACAGCCCCACTGAGCAGGGATGATGAGATTTTGCTGCCCTTGGGGGACGAGTGGTCCGAGCGCATCAACCCGCGAGGACAACGCCGGCTGTTCCCTTGCATGGCCTACGGAGGCAATGAAAGTCATTCCAAAAAAGAGCTGTTTTTCCTTCTTTTACCTGAAAGAAGAAGAAAAAAACATATATATATTAGAAGAGAAGGGAGGAGGGCACCCTAGCGTTAAGGGATGCAGTGTCGAGCCCAGTGAGGAAGGGGGATTATAAACACTAAATTCATGGAAAACCTGTTGACATGGATGCAATTTCGTGCACCGCGGGCATAAATCCTCAAGGACTCTTCATGCGGCATCGTCAGGTTTTACCTTCACCCGATAACGTCCTTCAAAGCCCCCAAAGGGAATATTTCTCCTGGGGGCGATGCGATCCATGGGGGCCGGATGCTCCCGGGATGCTGCCTCGGGATGCGCCGGGACGGCGGCCGCTTTGATTCCCGTCTCAAAACGCCGCAGCCGAAAGTGAACATCGCCGATAAGCCGGGTTCAAAGGCGAAGCATGAAATTGGGATGAATGTGGATGCAAACTCGGCCCGGCTCAGCTCAGAAATAGGAAACCAGCGCAATATAGATTTCATTTAGATTGAAGGAGTTGTTTCGTGTGCCTATTAGAAAACACCGTGGTTATTAATTCTTTCCCTTTTGGGATTTTAGCCTGTTTGTGCCTTTTTTTAATGTTTTTTTTTTAAAGGATGCACTTTCAAAGTCAATTTAATCCCGGTGGAAGGCGTTGGCTTCGCAAGTTTTAGGCTTGAATTTCGACATTTTCGCCATTTACATGGCGAAGGTAATTCCATTTACTGGGAAAGGTAAACATCCCATTGGCCCTGGGAGAGAGGAATTGGGGGAAAAAAACAGGATTAGGTGCATCTGCAAGGCCTGGGAGCACAGTGAGCCATGGACATGCCCAAATTCTGCCATTTCGAGTTTTCCAGTGTTTTCACAAGGAGCAAATTGCTGCCAAGCCCTTGGGCCCTTCCGCATCCGGCAGCTCCGCGTGCGGTGCCAGCTTTCCAAGGCGGCAGATGGGTGCCCAGGGCCACGGCTGACTTTGGTGCCCATCTCCCGCTCGCCGGGGAGCCCTGGGAGCATCCGATGGCTCCGTTCCAGCCGGGCTCCTCCAGGGCGCCGCAGCTGCGTGGAGCGCCGGGAATATCCGCCGGCGTCCCGCGGATTCGCAGTTCAGCTGGAGCCCCCGAGGAGCTTCTGGGAGCGCCGGCCAGGCAATAAAGAGATGAATGTAAATAAAATAAATCAAGTGGATTCAGCAGCGGCGCGGCTGATGCAAGTTGGCACCCGGATGCCCATCCAAAGGGAGCGGAATTACGCGGCCCGTAACCCATGCCATGATGCCACGAGCAGGGTCTAGGTTTTCTCAAATGCTTCGCTTTCCTCTTGTCTTTAGCTAGTTCAGCTCTTGACGGGAAGGTGAAGGTTGCTTTGACCTCAGCTTTGCATCCAAGGGCAAAGTCTGGCCTCTTTGCTTGTGCTCTTAACCCTTTCTCTTCGGCTACTTAATGGAAATTAATGAAAAAGCCTCCAAGCCGTCCAGCAGATGTATTCGGGTTTCCTGTACGTGCCTGGAGACACTGGGAATTGCTGCTGAACACCCCAATTTCAGCAGCAAAGCACCCAAAACCCAGATGGGCTTCCTAGGTCAAAGACTAGATGAAGAGATGCTGGGATGAAAGCCGTGAGTGACACAACTAACAGTCCCATCAAAGCAGGGCTTGATGACAGCTCTCGTGGGTTGAAGAGAGACAGCACGTTTCCACAAGACTTGCCTCTCCTTCTTGTCCATTTCTCCTCGTCAACTCTTCCTCTTGCTGCCTCGTCTGATTATGTTGACAGGACGGTTGTGCTTGCTGCCAAGAGCCGCATGTGTGTGCGATCCGAGGACTGCATCCCTGCATCCCAACAGTGCTCCGGACTCACCAACGGGTTGTCCAAGCCCAACGGGCTCATCTAGCTCATACCCAGAGGCAAGACTGCAGCAGGACCACGGTGGGGGCATCTCCTCCCAGGCCCTTTGTAGAAGTCACTTCATGCTGTTCTCACTCGGTCGAATCCAGCCCTTGAGGCATCCTGAAAAATAGATATCCAGCTCCGAGCTCTAAGCTCCGGTGGCCAAGGGCAGCTCAACGACCTCTCTGAGGAGATGAATCACCGTGTCTCCCTCCGCTGACTGCAAAGAGCACTTAGAGCAAGCAGGTGACTGAGCTTGCGCCTCTGAAGCATGGACAAGAACATGCCCTTCTTTGGGAGAGCATCACTCATGGGTTACCAACCTCTTCTGCCTCAACAGAGGGACAAGAAGCCTTCAAATTCCTGCCCGGATCAGTGAATCCTCACTTGAGGCTTTCCACTCTTCATTGGTACCTCTGCAATGATCTGGATCTTGGGTGTCTACCATGAGGTGACTGCTAGTCCCATTGCAGAGCTCTACGTGAAGGGATGTGAAGCCCACCTTGACTTTGATGCTGCTCCTTTTGGCACAAAATGCTCCCTATCAGGGACCAGTCTGCATTTAGCACGGAAAGATGCTCAAATAAACTGACTTTTTCTGTCAAAGCTGATTTTCCTCTTTTTCCCTCTTCTGCAAAAAGACATCCTTAAGCACATACCTTGTAACACAGCTCTTAAAGTCACCTGTGGGCTTCTAACTAAATCGACTTCAACGAAGCTCTTTGCTAAAGAACCAGATTTCCAAAGCTTTAGGAATCTGGGCTCTGGGAAGCGACAACAGATGCAAAAATACCTCCCGTTCCAGCGCAGCGAAGATTAACGTTACGGCTAAATTATATCCTGGCCCGGTAATGGGGTTATTTCTGTTCCTGCCGCAGTATTTTCGCCGAGCAAATCAACAGCAGGAAGCGCCTCTTAATTTGCTAATAACAGGAAAGCGAGCGGCGGAGCCGCCGATCCCGGCGACATCGGCGGGATTCGGGGGGATTGAGGCAGCTTAGCGAGCGCAGCCGGTAGCAACCAGATGGCACTTCCACGTACGGCATCAAAATGCAAAGTTAGTTAATGAAGTGCTGCCTTGCAGAGGCGCCGGGATGCAATTCCATGGAAAACTTGGGATGGAAATGCAGGGATGAGCGGAGGCAGCAAGGACGCCCGCAAGGATTCCTGCACTTCTGCTCCTGGGAAGCAGGTGTCATCAAGGGCAAAAGTGATGGGAACTCATTGGAAACGCAATTTATTTTATTATCCGTTCGCTCCGAAGCGGTTGCCGTTATCTGAGGCCTGGGGATGGCTCGTAAGGGTGATAACAGGAGCGTTTTGGAGCAGCGTAAGGAATAATTCTCCGTTTGCCAGCTGACCCGGAATATCAAGGGAAAGGGGGAAAAAAAAGATTATTGATCTAAAATAGCCCTCTTTTGCTCTGTTTTATAACAGCTGGATGGGGGGAAAAGAGTGTTCTCAGTTCAATGAGCGACAGGGGGGCTCGATTTATTACCTCGATTCATTCTCGTTTAAAGCAGAGCAGGTCTTCTGCAAATGAGACATCTCCCTGCAATGATCAGAGCACAAAGATTTCAGCTAAAAGGAGTAAAAAAAAAAAGAAAGAAAAAAGAAAAGAAGAAGAAAAGCAAAGGAAGCTCTTTTTCTTGTAGCTTAAATTGTGATGAATCTTTGTTTCAGGAGGTTTTTTCGAATTTTAGGTCATGATTTTAGAAGGAAAGAGGAGCCTTTTCCTGAGTACCTTTTCTCCAGAGTCCGATATCCAACGAAATAATTTTTGATGTCCCCCTTGCAAGCCCGGCTGATATAACAGCCTATCCATGAAAAGGGAAAAAGGAGCATGTTTCCCAGTTTACCTAACAGCCTGAAGAGCCCAAGCTCTGCGGGAGCCATCCCCATTCCTGTATGATGTATATTGGAGCATCTTCATCCCACCAACTCCTACGCAGGGGTGAGGATTCGACCAATTCATTCCTTGGTCTTTTCACTACTCGGCGTAATGAGGGCCACTAATTAGTGTGACCTTTCCGTTTAGAAGGGAAAACCCAGAAGATCCCAACTTGTCTGCGTCTGCTTTGAACAAAATGCAAAGAAACCCAGAAATCTGCTGATCAATGAAGCCGAGAAAGGAAATTCAAGTGAAGGGCAGAGGAAAACAAGCCTAGAAGGAAAATCCATGGTAAATAGAGCATCTCTGCAGTAAAGGGGAACCAGAGAATGTGTTCTCAGGCCTTAGCAATAATCCTACGCCTTGCAGAAGCGACAAGCCTTGAGGGAGACCTTCGGAAAGCGCAATCCCAGCTTTAATGAAGGGCTGGAGAAGAGGAATTCTCAAGCACCTGCTCAATAAAACACAGAAAGCAGCCGAAACCAACGCTAAAAAAAGGGAATGGGCGGGTAAACCAGGCCCTGGAGAAGGATCCTTATAGACCACCTTGCTCAAGGGACCCAAAGGGCCTCCGTGTGGTTCTTGGGAGCAGGTGACCATGGCGAGTCCATGTTCACAGCTTCAGAGACCTGAAGCCACCGCTTGGCTCCCAGGCGGCTCAATGCTCTATTTAACTCATTGCTAAATATACCTCGTGTAGCCTGGGCCTGGCAACACATCACTTGTATGACCACGGGCAGGTTATATAATGTTCTCGCCTCAGTGTCTCTGCCTCTGCTCAAGCAGAGCCAGAGCGGCGCGTATTGTCCTCCAGCTCTTCGCTGCGCTCATGAAGCAAATAAAAAAAAAAAAAAACCATCAAAAATGAGACCCAGGCATTTATTTTTGCTCTTAGACAGTAGTAAATATACTAGAAAATACTGCCAGGTAGACCAAAAAAAAACCCAAAAAAGCTCATTCTCAATGCAAGGCACTGCCAAAGCCTTGTACAGACAAGAACGACACGAGGAAGACATGGGTTATGTTGTTTTTATACCCCTGAAATGTGACTTCCATCTCATTGAGCTGCAGTGCTGCTGCCTGAGCCAGGGGTCAGCCAAAGGGACGGGAGAAGGAGCAGAGGAAGAATTTTAAAGACAGTTTGAAGCCTTTCCCTTCCTTTTTCTTTTCGTAATTTATTGGCCTTTCTCATCCCGATGAACAACCCAAGTCCTTTAATCACCTGCACGGGAAATTCATCCTTCTGCTGGGGGAAATGCAGCCACTTGAGCGTGCGTAAAGCCTTGCCCACAGCATCTCATGTGCAAAGATGCTGATGCTCGCACGCTCGCTAAGCATGTGTGCGCTTCAAACGGCAGCGATTGGCCCAGCCAAGCACGATCAAATGATCCCGGATCATTTTCCCTCTTGATTAAAGGAGACAAATCCATCCATAAAATGAAATCTTGGGCATTCGGTCCTGCTATCCTGAAGTGAGGAACTCCTGACATTGCCTCACCTTCATGTTCAGTATCCCAAGGTCAAGCGGGGGAACTTGGTCCCATCTCAAACCCTATTTTCCTCTCTGTCTTTAGACACAGTTGGACTTTTCAGCTCTTGACATATGGATCCTGTACTAAAGCGGCTTGTTTGACAGCCTAGACTCAAGTCTAAAGGGTTCTGGCTTCATTAAATTCCAGTGAAGTGTTTCCACCGCCTGTCTTGGCTTCTGACGTTGAAGGTGGCAATCAGACTTGATCGCACCTGCTCTGAAATTCCGGCTTTGCTCGTGTGTCCGGGAGTCCAACCCAGTAGGAATCCATGTGCTGTCCCTCCTCCTCCTCCTCCTCCTCCCCCTGCCATACCTTTGAGGCAGTATCTAAGCTCTGTATTATACCCTGGCACCGACTTGGACGTCTCACGGTCTCCCGTGTTCTCCAAGCCCTCGGGGCATCCTTACGTTCAGAAGCGATTCCAAGTCTCCGCAGAAGAGAACTGGCAAAATTAGTCTTAATTTCGCCTTTGGTAATTGTTTTTGGCATCAGCCAGCCAAGCGCGGTTGGAAACGCGAGGGAAGAGATCCCTTCTTTTCCATTATTTATTTTCCGTGGCGCAGAAGAGTCGTCTTCCTGCTGGGAAGCCGCTCAGTCGGACTCGCTGCAGCAAATCAGCAAAACAAAAAAGTTTCCGGGGAATGTTCTGATTTGATTAATTTTGCCACAAGGAAGTTTCACGTCAAAAAAACATCTGCAACCACCAAAGTAATCTTTTTTTTTTTTTTGCAGGAATAGGCTGCAATGATGAGAAGCCCCCCATGCTGCTGCTGCTGCTCATCATTAGCCACACTCGTTAATATTTCCACCTTTGGAAATTGCTTTACCGACGGTCCTCACCCCATCTGCTCATACGGATGCTGCCCGGTTAGTTCATCCCAACAGACGGGTTTCTTGGGATTAAAGAGCCTTTGCTCTTTGGAAACTCAAGCACGGATAAGCGGAGAAATCCCACTGCAGATGCAGACCTGTGGAGGTGGCAACCGCAAGTTAAATCCATGCAAGGACCCCGTCTTGTTGCCAAGACTGGGGATTTTTTGAGCTTATTTTCCCTTCCTCCAGTGGCTCCCACACACGCAATCATGCGGGAAAAAAAAATGGAAATGACAGAAAAGTAGCCTAAAAACTCAAGCATTTCCCCAGCCCTGTCTCCTGGTTTTAAGTACATTTCACCAGCGCTCAAAATTACATTATTTAGTATCAATTATCCTTCGATTGAAGCTCCGAGAGGTGGCAAGGCTAGCGTTTTTTCTCTCATTAGCATGTCTTCCCCGCTACCCATTTGCCACATTCCCTGCCTTTGATCCTGCCTTTGATTATATTGTGTGACAAAAGCCCGTGTAATCTACTATTATTTCCATTAATAGCGGCCCTGCCCTCCTCTTTGACAAGCCCGTTTATTATCATTGCCTCGTCTTTGTGCGCAGGTTGACGCTCGGCAGCGCTTCGCGGCGTCGTCTTGGGGACCTTGGCGGTGTCACCAAGAGGGTCGCCCAATGTTGACACTTCAATTGCAAGCGCCAGAGGCTGAGACGCTTCCGAGAGGCCGCGGAGGCCAAGGGATGTGATGGATAGGGATGCGGAGGATGGTGTTTGTAGGGATGAGCTCCTGGGCCTGATCCGTTGACCGAGGCGGCTCATTGTGGAGCGCCCATTGAGTTGGGGCTACCATTCACTGTCCCATTCTTGGCATCCGTGCATAGATCCACGCAGCACTGGGAAAAAAGCGGTGACCTCCATCTATGCCGAAGCCATCCGAGCCCCTGGGAGCCGCTTTGGAGAGAAATCTTTGCTTTTCCACATTGGCTTTAATTGGAATGCATGAAGAGGAGCCTCCAGAGAGCCAGGAGAAGGTGGATTTGCAGGAAAAGCCAAAGCAAAAGAAATCAAATCGCAAATTGCAAGTTGTTCTAAATAATAGGGAGCTACTCAGGTGACCGATTTCCCGCTTTCCCACTTGGGAAGTCTTTCCAAAAGAGGGAGGCAGGATTATTGTCCCTCATCCCATTTTCCTTGCCTGGGGAAACGTCTCCGTATTAGTTTTCCGGGTTGAACTTCTGCGGCTCCGGGGATCCGGGCATGGCCAGGGAACGAGATCCGTGTGCCAACAGGGCAAGTTATCCGAGGGAATTGCTGGAAAAGTAATCAGAGCGCGGCCGGGAGCAGCGACTCGGTGGAATTGATTAACTACTTATTAAACAAGAGCGGTGGTGACAGAGCTCAAGGAAAAAAGAAGGGGAAAAAAATCAAATGAAGGCGAGCGAGGCTGTGAGCAGAAGAAATAATAATAATAAGGAATAAATGAGAAGGGAAAGGCGAGCTAATGGGCACTTCAATCACGAGGCAGCGCAAGCTTAGTCCTCGCTTAGTTGGGCGCCACCATGTGGAGAGCGACACCCCCATCCTGCCCGAGTCTTGGGATTTGCTTCCCTTCCCAGCCAGCTGCAGATGCAACTGCTCCAACAAGCTGCGACGTTCATTTCCATTTGGGAATAATGGGATGTAATCTGTTTAATTCGAGTCTTTGAGCGCTTTTGACGGCCCTTCTTCAGTCCTCTTGTTTTTTTTTGCATTTCCCCATCCTCTTTTTTAAAGCAAAAGCTCCATCACGAAGAGAAAGATTTGCTAATTACCAGCTCTAATTACAAAGTAGAGCAAATTGCCATCAGGTTCCCCCCCCCATTCCTCTTTTTTTTTCCCCCAGATTGCCTTAAATTTAATGAAGAATAATTCCAAATCAAACAAGCAGCTGCGGATTGGAGTGGCTGGGAGGGAGGTGGGAGCTGAAGGTTGGGGAGATATTTTGAGCCACACCAACCTTGGCAGAGATGCTCATGGGGCAGCATCGTGATGGGCGTTTGGGGACACGCTGAGGCTCCTGTTGGGGCAGAAAACAGGTTTGGGAGGAAACACGGATCATGGAAAACCAGTGGAGCTTCAGTCCTGGAGATCCATGTGGAAACCTCCATGCTGGCTCTCCAGAAGCGTGGAGATGTCCTGGTCTGCACCATTGCCTTGGGAAACCCAAAGAGATGGATGCCCAAGTTCAAGGCAAAATAAGCAAGTCAATCCCAAATTGTCCCAGAATCGAGAGGGAAATGTGCACGGACCTGGGCATCACAAAGAAGTCTTCCCTCCTCTTCTTGCCCAAAGTTCCTCAAAGGGAAAAGCAAAGCCAGCAACAGAAAATATTATTATTAGCATTAGAGATGGGAGAAATTGCTATAGACACTGGAGGGGGCCCAAAGGGCAATTAACACTTTCCTTTTTCCTGCTTTTCCTTGCGCATCTTTGGGTTTTGCTGGAAAAGAGACTACGCGGTGACATTTTTAACCATTTTTGCTCATTGCTTTGAGCTCCTCGGCCTCATCTCCACCGGCGCCGGGGCCCAGAAGGGTCAGGAGATGTAGCTCAATGAGACAAGTCGTAAAGGTCACTTCGTGTAATAAATGGGTGCGTTTTGCAATATTTAAGCTTTTAAGGCATTTCAACCTTTAGGCTTCCAGGGATCAGCTCGCCCAGGTCCAACTAGATCCATCATGGGTGGAAGAACCTCGCCTGGGGGAACATCTGATTTCTCATGCTCCACATGCCCAGGGTCTCTCCATCCTCTCCATGCAGATCCTGCCATAGGAATGAGGCAGCATCAGCCCCTTGTGGCGCCACTTGGAATTAAGGGCGATGAGCAAAAAAACCCTAAAAAACCCACATTAGCCCCATCGAAATCCGCACAGAATTACATTTTCACTGTTTTTTTTGGAGCTCTTTCCTGCTTTTCCGCATTTTTCCCCCCTTTCCTTTCCCCCGTTTCTCCTGGACGTGGTGATTAGCACCCCAAACAGCTCCAGTATTTAACGCGGAGGCGACAGCGGGAATTGATGAGCGCTCCCGGGCAATAACTGCTTTCCGGAGAGGCTTTGATTAAACATTATGGAGCCACATTATGCAAATTTATTGCGTGGTTAATACGACTCCAAAAGAACACGCTGGCACTTTAAAAAGCACTTAAATATATATATATGTGTATATATATATATAAAGTGTAGAAATACCAGTTTCAGTAGAGACCAAAGGTAAATTTGAAGCTGGATTAATGCATCAATTAATACCCACACACCATCTTTCCCAGCACCTTTTCCAGGTGGGAATTTACCCTGCACTCCCGGAGCTGCAAAGGCCTTTCCCAAATTTTGCCCCCTTTCCAGAGGGGATGGATCCATGGATTCCCCTCTGCCCTTGGAGATGCCAAGGTCGGGATCAATATCTTGCTCTATCTTTTAAGGGACGTTGCAGCTCTTGTGCAGCAGGCAGCAAAGCACTTTGCAAGCCATAATTAATTAAGCTTCACAGGGTCTTTGTTCAATTCACGATTATTAATAAATGATGCTTTAATATTTATAAATCACGCGCCGGGCCGTTCTTCTTCCCTGTTTTTAGCCTAAACAGTCGCTTATCCCATATTAGGCTCAGTTAAGCCCAGTTTGGCAACGGTGCGTTTTAACCTCTTGGGTTGCATTTGTTTTTTGGTGGAAAAATGAGGTCCAAGTTGTTGCTAATGGATTTGGGTTGGGATATCCTAAAAAAGAGACACGTTGCCAGGGAGCTTATCGTGCAAAATGCCACTTCCAATGGGAATATCTTCAGCGTCAGCATGGGGAAACTGAGGCAAGGGACATATCCCACTTGC
>JAUBOD010000211.1:656585-694450 GCA_032353885.1 Nothura maculosa | reverse complement strand
GGAGCGGGAAGGTTGGACCAGATGATCTCTAGAGGTCCCTTCCAACCTGGTAGATTCTGTGATTCTGTGATTCTGTGTAAGCCTAAGGCCCGACCCCGGGCCTTAAGCCTAGGCCCTAACGCTAAGCCCTAGGCCCTAAGCTTAAGCCCTCAGCCTAAGGCCTAGGCCCTAACTCTAATTTGTTACGTATTAATTTGTTGTGTCATTGCATTAATTAGCATTAAAGAGGGCCCTCTATCACTGTCTGGAGCCAGAAGGGGAGAGATTCCAATGGGCGAAGTTTTATTCCCACATATATCTGGGAATGGGAATATATTTATTTACATTCAGCATGCCTAGGCACGACTGCTAGGTTTTCCTTGGCTTTTTCCTGGCTTTTATTCCCAATTTCCATCAGGAAGCAAAATCCCATTTGGGGCTCCAGCTGGCCCAGGATCTTTCCCAATCCCCATCATATATCAAATGGGAATTATCATGCAAGAAGGAGGATTCCGGGTCCAAGGAGGAATCCAGCTTCCCAGGAGGAATCCAGGTCCAAGGACGAATCCAGCTTCCCAGGAAATATTTCCAGGCCTTCAAGCACCTTCCAAGGCTCTGCCTCGCCCCAAAGAATAAATAAATACATAAAAACCAGCATGGCTTTTGAGACGATTATTGCCCAAACCAACACAAATCCAAAGAGCACAAAATCCATGGAACGCCGCCGCATCTCTCCGCTCCATCGACAGCTCCGTCTGGGGATTCTATTTTCCTTTTTTCCCCTCGAAATGGCAGGATAAAAACTAAAAGCTGCCTTCGTTTTTTTAATTAAGACTCCGGCATTATCGGGCTTCGCGAGACAGAGCCAATGCACAGATGAATTACCATTTAATTAAGCTTGCCAAGAAACTTTTGAAGGCTGCAGATTAAAAGCGGGCGCCGCTTTCGTGTGGTTCCTCTAAAGGGAAGTTTTAATTGTTTGTTTTTTTTTTCTTCCTGGGCCTCGTAAACAATCAAAATCATCCGGAAAAAAAAGCTTTTCTGCCAAGATATTACTTGCTGGTTTTCCACTTGCAGGGCACCTCTGTTATATAGATATGTATATATATATATATGATATGCAGGCACTTTGAAGAAGAGGGAGAATGTGTTGGATTGATGTGCAGGAGAACGGTGTGGAGCTGAGCCATGAGCTCCTGGGGATGTGGGGAGGAAGAAAATACTGGAAATGGGAGGGGAGATATGGACAGAATAGCCCCAAAATCCCAGAGGGAGAAGTTGTTTCCCACCCAGACCTGTCCGTCCCTGGGCTGAGGCTCATCAGGGTGAGGATGGTCTTGGTGCGTCCAACACAGGTGAAGTGCCCTAATAAAACCCAATGCAAAGGGACAGGTGTCCCCAGGTGCCTCTGGAGTGGGAATTTGCTTGCGTGAGGACTTGCTTGGGTCCTCAGAAGAGGCCTCATGTGCCACCAAGGCCATCAAGGCCACTAAGATCACCAAGACCACCAAGTCCACCAAGTCCATCAAGGCCACCAAGGTCACCAAGGCCACCAAGGTCACCAAGGCCATCAAGGCCACTAAGATCACCAAGACCACCAAGGCCACCAAGGCCACCAAGACCACCAAGGCCATCAAGACTACCAAGGCCACTAAGACCACTAAGGGCACCAAGGTAACCAAGGCCACTAAGACCACCAAGGGCACCAAGGTAACCAAGGCCACCAAGGGCACCAAGACCACCAAGGTCATCAAGGCCACCAAGACCACCAAGGCCATCAAGGCCACCAAGGTCACCAAGACCACCAAGGCCATCAAGGCCATCAAGGCCACCAAGGCCACTAAGGCCACTAAGGCCACCAAGACCACCAAGGCCACCAAGGCCACCAAGGCCACGCTGCATGGCTGCAGTGCCACCTCATGGGCACACGGAGCTGCTGCAGCTCCTGTGCAAGTCGCAGCGTCCCTGCAAGACGCTCCAGCACCTCCTGCCCACTCAGCTCGCCCACCAGCTCCTCACCTTGCAGGCTGCCAAGGAACCCTGCCCGAACCTCCCGTGCCCAGAAAACAGCCCGGAGCTCTGGAAAAAAAGCATCCAAATAAAAGATTTCCATGTTCAGCGCTGCGGGATGGAGCCGTGTCTCCGCTGCGCAGAGAGACCTGGAGATGGCAGTGCTGCTCTTCCAATGCACCGGCTCCTCCAAGACCCCTAGAACAGGGCAGACTGCCAAAAACTCCCTTTTTCCCCCCAAAAATACCCTTCCATTCCCCCCTTCTTGGGGGGATGCTGCGGAAAGACTCTCCTTAGGCTCTTTTCCTCCTTCCAGCTGCCAATGTCCAAGGAGAACCAGGAAAATCCCTCCTTTTGTGTGGCCTCCGGAGCTGGAAGGAGGCCGGGTCTCACCTTGTTGCAACAAACCCGGGGGGTTTCCTCTTGATCCACAGCATTATCCGGCGTTTCCCCAAGGAAGCAGATGGGATGCAACATTCCCAACTGCGTCCAGGCTCCCTCCAAGGGCAGTGGGAAGGAGAGGTTTTTGGAAGGGCGCTTCATGTCTGTAAATTCCCGGGCTGGATGAGTCCCCGGAAAAACGTCTTTTCCGATCTCCAGCACGGCTCCGCTCGGCAAATGATTTAGTGCAAGAATTTGGAAATCCTGCATCACAATTTGGCCAAATCTGTTTGTTTTTTAGGAGATTTTAGCTCTTTTCATTCCCCCGAGGGGCAAAGCTTGATGCTCACCAAGTCTCCAGCTTTTCAAAGCACGTCGGAGCAATTCCCAAATCACCATGGAGTGCCCCAGAGTGGAGGAATTCCGGCATCCAAGGCCTTTCCCAATATCCCATGTGTTACGTATGGGGCTCCTGGGCAAAATGGATGATTTTGGGATTGTTTTACAACTATTTACAGCTATGACCCATCTCCTGCTTTTTGGAGACTTCTCCTACCTCCAATCCCTGCTTTTTCCCCCAAAAACAGCCAATTTGCAACATCTCCACCCCCCGCTGCATTTCTCCCTACCCAAGGATGCTCTCTTTTGGGGTGATTTATGCCAAAATAAGACATCGCTCCTTTTCCCTCCTTCTCCTCAATCCACGCGGGGAGTTCATCGGGGATAGCAACCTTGATTCCAGCTAATCCAAGTGAAATTCCCAAAGGACTTCACCCTTCACAGGTGTTTTGGGCCTATAACCCTTCATATACCAACATTGATTCCTATCGACCTCCAAGTCCCATCCTGCAGTTTCCTCCTTTGCTCTTTCCACAACAAGGCAAAAACCACGGGAGGAAAAGGAACAAGAACTCATATGGAAGCAATTAGCAGCAACTTCATTCAAGAAAACATTAAGGTGCTTGTAGCATTAAGGCTCAAGTGATCTCTACGCTGGGACCATAATTCACCGACACTTAATAGCATTTACCCTGCAGATGTGCGTTTTATGCCGAAATATCAGCTTACGGCTTTGAAAAATTAACCTATTGAAGGCTGTCAAGCTCGGAACACGCTCTGGGGAGGATTAGATGTTGGCTTTTTTCCCTTTTTTATTCCTTTTCTTGCTTTTTTTTATCTATTTTTCTTTTTGGAAGGGCACGTATTCGATGTATTTAATCTTATCGGAGGCCGGCAGGACAATGACAGGAAAGGGCAGGGAGGCCGAGCCGGGGGATGCGGCGGGAAGGGCAGGGAGCAAAGAGCGAAATTGGGTGATGCCCTCGGGAACGGGGCCAATCAGAGGCATTGCAAAAAAAAGGGGTTAAAAAGGAGATTTTTTGCTGCTGTCATGCGAAAAAAATTCATTTATTTGCAGCGAACTAAATGGGAACTAAATGCTGCAGCACGAGGGCTTGGGAGGCTGCGCTCTTCCAAGGCGATGATCCCGGAGTGGTTTAACAGCCCCAAAGCGCAGGGATAAAATGCGGCTTCCCCCTCAGAGCCCGGGAGAAAGTGTCATTCCTCATGGAAGCTCCGGCCCCGCTCCGGAATCTTTCGCAGGTGCTTTTGGCCCAGACGCGGGGCTAATGAATCCAACATGGTTGCACTGCTCTGGCCCTGGGTAAATGGGACAAACGCGGCTCTCCTCGCCGGGATGGGGGCGGATGAGATGAAATATGAGTTGGAGGAGCGTAACCAATGCAAGATGTTGCAATGGGGACGAGCGCTCCACCAGCGAGCGCCTCCGACCAAGGGGTTGTTGCTCTCTAAGAAACCTCCAGAAAGCTCCTCCGTGTGATTTATTTCTTTGGATTTCCAGAGAAAACTCTGAATTGACACAAAATGAGCCCGAGGAGCGAGGGGCAGCAGGTAAACCCAGGCACTTGCTTTTCCTCAACAGCTTCAAGCGTTTCTGCTCCTCGCTCTGAGTCACTGGAAAGCCCCGGTGTCTAGCGGTGCTCAGAGAGCAACACCGCACTCCAGTTTCGGGGAATAATAATAAGAAAGACGTAAAGAACGCCCTTGTGGGGCAGAAAGTGGCGCTTTTGGGGCAGATTTACCAAGATCTTGGTTTGCAGAGGATGCCACTCACATCTCTTGTGGTTCGGCTACCAACAACCTATGGTTGTGGTGAGGAAGGACTTATATCTTTCGCCAGGAGCCAGCATTGCAGAAAGTGGGGATGGGTTTCACGCTGGCATCTGGATGGGGTTAAAATTCCCAGGATTTCCCAAAGAAATCCTGCTGCCAGATGAGCAGGACCGACCATTGCAGTGCAGGGGTTGTTGGCTTTCCTGCGGTGGTTTTGGGATGGATATGGGATGGATACATGGAGGAGGAGGGAAGAGTTTGACCCCAGTTTGGGACACTGGGGGTACATGAGGCTGGGGCAGCTCCTTCGAAACCTTCAGGTTTCTCCCATGAGTTTGAGAAGACGAGAGAAGACCTGGGTTTTATTGCACTGAGACTATGCAGATAAAGATGTAAATAGAGGTGATTTCCGTCAAGTATTTAGCTGGTCCAAAGGATTAATGGGCTTAGAGTTGGGCTGAACTCAATCCCGAACACCCATAAGGTGCCAAAGGCCGCCTTGAGAAGAGCAACTTCCACCCAATCCCATTTCGGAGCCCATTTCCAGGCTCTTTCCGAGGGATTGAGATTAGAAGGGGCTGTTTTCCATCAGGAGAAAGCAAGTGAATCCGTAGGGAATTGCAGATAACTTCATTTTCTCCGTGCAACGGCATGTAGTTACAAGGCCATTTGGGCAAGGGCATTATAACGGGCGAAGCCTAATGGGATTCCTGGTGTAGGAACTGGGGCCAATTAAGGTCCATCCTTAAGCACATCCTTGCTGCTCGACAAGGCACTCGTGCGTGTTTAACTAGGAGCAACAGGCTGTGTGGTCAAGGCTGCCGTCCCTTTCATCTAAGGATCTCAAAGCACTTGATGAAACTCCACGGCCTTTCGCTGCGGTAGGTAAATTCTATAATGCTCTTTTAATATCATGAGCCTAATTTATAAGGATAAATTACAGCGGGAGATAAGGAGCACATGGGTCCATGTGGATAAAAATAAAAATCCATATTGCCCTGCTATCTGGCATTGGTTAAGCTTCTGCTTGTATAAGTTTTCTTGGCTAATTTTGCTCCTTTTTTTTAGACGAAATGTTATTTATTTATAGCCAAACGCCAACTTTGAAGCCAGAGCCAAGCATTTGGGGAGCTGCTCTGATAGGGGTCTTGAAAAGGAGAATTATGTCCATTTCAGACGTTTGCAGAAGTTATTGTTTAAAGGCAACGCGTGCTGTGACATTGCTCCCGACGAGTGATCTCTCCGCAGCGTTTCTATAGGCCATGGGCAGAGCAGATGTCTCTGGAGCTGGGAGAGGAAAGTGGTGACAAGTGTGTGTGGAGGGGGAAGGCACTGGGGAGAGGACTAGAAGAAAGAGGATTTTAGGCAGGACGTCTCATAGGACCAGCTTGCCTTTGTCCCCATCCAATCCCTCACTAGACCGAGAGCCTTGACGTGGTGCTCTCCATGCGTGAGATGGGAACGCTGGAGATGCTCCAAGGTGGACAGAAGATGTTTGTCTTCCCCAGCCATTGGTCTGGCGCCTTGGCCATCCCGCCTCAATGGTCAGCTAACCGCCATGGTCTTTCTCAGAGAGCTTTGAGGCCATCTGCTTTCTTGAAGGCACCAGGAGGCTCAGATGAAACGTGAGGATGTTGTGCAGCCCTCTGGTACAGCCGGAGACCACTTGTTGCTAAACGTGGTCTGGCCTTTTACTTAATTTGGCCATTTTCCTTTGGAAATCAAAGCTTTGGGTCAACAATGACAGCCAGAGAGCTGAAAACCAGGCAGCTTCTCATGCACGTGGCACCCAAGGCCATCCCTTGAGCTCTCCAGCAAAGCTCATGAGCGCCCACAGCAGGGAAAGCCAGAACTTCAGGAGCCCTTCCCATTCCCAAGCCATGGATTGGGGCCAGCCCTGCCTGCCCGCCCCGTTTGGAGGTGACACAGTGGTGGCTTTGACGCCTGGGAGGACTAAGGCCCCTCGGGAGGCTATTTTGGGCAGCTGATCTAACCCAGGGGCCATCTGAGCATCTGTGAGAGGCTCTTTCCTAGGAGCGGGCGCGTTTTTGACCGCGAGACGAGGGGATTACGGCACCGCTTGGATTCTCCATGGCTCCCGCTTTGGTGTCTGCATGACATCATGCCCTCCGGCCTGGAGATAAGGCCAGGTCCATGACAGAGAGCCTTTGATAGCGTGGGGGACGCTGGCCCGTAGCCAAAGATGATTGCGAGGGGAACCTACCTTAATCTCCTTGCATTGGCCAAGCAATTCCTGATAAAACTTCCTTGAGAGAGAGAGGCTCAAGCGAGGCTCAAACGGAGGCCACCAGGACCCCGTATCTGAGGCCGGCGGCTGTTTGTGGGAGGAAAGAGGACCAGAGCATCATCCCAGCCCTACTAGTGAAGCCAGCAGGGCAGACGGGACGTTTTTAGCCTATGAAGCAGCTCCAGAAAGCAGAGGGAGCAACTGCAACCTGGAAAACAGAGGGAGCAACTGCAACTTGGCACGTCCGTTGTCCCTATGTCTGATTCTCCAGGCCTTCCCAAAAGTGCTTCTCCCAGCTCCTCCTACCCCTAGGGAAAGGCCAAGCTCTCTCTTAGAGAGCCCCAGGCCTTCCCATTCCCAGGACATCCCTTGGGCCAGCGATATGGGCAGAGCTTCCAACTCGGAGCAACTGGAGCTCTGGTCTTCATGGTCCTCGCTTGTTCGGCCAAGCGTTTGGCCAAGACGTTTGGCCAACATCTCACCCACCTTCACATCATGCTTAGTGTGGGTCATGCAGGGGGCTGTTTGAAGTGCAAATCTCCTCTCCGGAGCCGCTCCGAGACCCACAGCCGCCCCCTTGGCAATGTGCAAGCCATTAGCACGCGCGGGGAAGGGAGGCAACCGAAAATGTGGCCGCCAGCCTCACCAGATGTGAGGCCGGTGTCATGGATAGGTTTTATTATTCTATAAATACCAGGGGCAGAAGGTTGTTATTAGCCACTCGGTAATTAATACAAGGTGCGATTGGTTCAGGCATGGCCCGCCACTTAATGCCCAATTAATAGCAACTTGCCCTCCGGAGTATGTGCCAAGATGCCCACATTTTGCCCCAAAAAACGTTGGCACCGTTGCAGCACGAAACCCTGAGCTCAGAAAAGAGGCTGATGAGGCTAAAGGTGACTGATGCTGCTGAAAAAGCGGCAAAATCTTTTTATTAATGGGCACTAATTGCTTTAATTTGTATCTATTTAATTTTTATTTAATTCGTTGTTATGAATGGGCAGGTTGCTCCTCTTTCGGGAAGCCCGAAAGCTGGATATTCGAAAGAGTGCTCCAAAAATGAAAATAATAATAATAACAATAAAGGAATTATGAGTTTTCAGAGCCAATAAGTGACTTGAGATCTTTGGACCTCTAGGATGGTAGAGCAAAGGTGACTGAGTTAGTGCTAAGCTCCCGAGGAGACGGGTTAAGTCAGGCCTGGGTCAAGCAGCTTATGAGTGGTATGCGGAGGGAAAGCTCTTCCTACAGCAGGTCAAAAGTGCTGTAGTGGAAAACCCGGGAATTATCTGGCCCTGATATGGAAATCCATGAGCTTTAAGGGCTGGAAAAGCCTAGTGAGGAGCGTGAGAAATCCATTACGTAGGGCACTTGCCTGCAGGAGTGGGCGAGCGCCTGTCCGAATCGCTGCAGCACTGGAATTATCACGGGCAGGAGGGATGATTTCAGGGAAATCAGGTATTTATGTCAGCGTTTTATCTGACACAGGGTAAAGAAGCACATGGTCAGTTGGCAATGAGCATGGCCACGTTGGGAGCTCTCGGAGGCTTTCATAGCTTGGGCTGCAAAGATGCCTTTTCTCGCATTCCTGCAACAAATGCGTGTTTATCTGTTCACGCTGTGGACCAAATCATCCACAATTCCTGCGAATTTGGATCAAATCCAGAGCTGATAGGTCCCTCAAATGGGTGGCTTGCAGCTTAGCCTAGTTGGTTGCCTCTTGGAGAGCCCATCAGTCTTTTGGCCTGTCCCTTGCACAGGTTTGTCATGTGCAAAGATGGGCTCAGAAGGGTTTAATAGGACTTCAGAGCAAAGAAAGAGTACGAGGGGGCTTCTAATGACGTGTAGCAACAGGGCTATAAACTCTAACCTAGGAGACAGAGGAACCCTCCAAGCACCCATACGTGCGCAGACCAAGGCCAACCCGCAGGTTGTGTCCTCCTGGGAGCAGAGCTGGGCTCCAGCCTCCTGGTCTAAAGACCAAGGCTAGAACAAGCTGAAATGTGACTCGTTCGAGTGATTTATTTTATTGCATGTGTGTAAAAGAGCCTTGGCGCTCGAAGAGCAGGTCACCGCCAACTTCAGGCCAGCCAGGCTATACCCTGGTGTAAAATGAAATGGATGAGCAGGAACATTTTTCCACAATAACGGCGCGGGAGATGCACACGATCCTCCTCTCACATCCATCTCTAATTCCCTGACCTTGGAGCAGTCTGGCAGACGGCCCCCGAGATGAGTAGAGGTGATAAAATCGCTTGCCAAGCCCTCGCTCTCCAGCTCCATCTGGACTCTCCAGCAGGAAGGCCTTGCAAGGCTCAACTTTTTAGCTCTGAAGCTCTGCTAAAACATACGCCAGAAGGAGTCCGGGGCAGCAAGTGGTCACGGAAGAGCATGGAAACCTATGGGTGCTATGGTCTGCATGGGTGCAAGGAGAAGGTCCATGGCGTGGTGGCCATTCTCTCTGCATCCACCATGGCGTGGTGGCCATTCTCCCTTGCACATAATATTTGGGAGGCTGATGGAGTGTTTTTTTGGGTCACTTTGCCCTCGGAAGGTGCATTTCCCTCACCTTTTTGCAGGGCCAAACCCAAGCGTGGCTCCCATGGGGAACATCTACGGTTCCAACGCAAGGAAGGGCCCGCCAAGAGGGACGTCGGGCCTTGCAGAGCTGCAAGGTTGTCTCCTCCCCAGGTTTCTCCTGTGCTCTGGCCATATGTGCAGTCACACGTCTCTGGAAAATATGTGAGTGGGTGAGCTTGGCCTCGGCTCGCTCCCGGATGGGACGTTGCACAGGCCACATCACAAGCCCATCAGCTGCCGCGCGATGGAGCTGCCAGCACCTCCAGCCCTGCAGCGCAGGCCCACAAGTGTCCAGATGATCGCTCGTCTCCCCGCCGCTCCTCCCAGAAGAGAAATCCTTTCTGCAATCAGGAAAAATGTTGGCAAAAGGGTTGGGACCAGAGGGAGCCAAGTTCTACGCTCCGAAAGGAGAACGTCAGCGACGTGTCCAGAGCTTGCCCTAAGGGGCAATATCCTCAGGGGTGAATCGTGGTGTCCTGAAGGGCCCATTAGGCTGAGCTCATGTCCCCAAGGCCACCAAACCCATTCATTCCTCGCTGGGATTGGCTCCTCCTTGCCAGTGGCATCTTCCCTATCTCCTTCAGCTTGCCCAAAGCAAGGGATTTACTGCAAAACTCCCTGCTGCAGAGACGGTTCCGGCTCTGTGCACCACCTAACCCCTCTTTTAAGGCTGTTCCTAAACGTTAAGCGCTGTGCAGAACAAGCCCCTTTGCATCTGTGCCCGGGAAAGGCCTTTTTAAGCCCCAAAAATGACATCCGAATGGAGCAGGCAACAGCTGGGAAGCATTTCAGCAGCCCCAAAGCCTGCGCGAATGTAAAGAGCTATTTCCCTGCAAACAACCGAGCGTAATTCTTAGGGAAACCATCTGAGCCCTTGGCCTTGGCTCAAAACACATTAGAGAATCAAAAGCATTTATTTTATCCAATTTTTTTTTCTTCCTCCGGAGCTTTGTTCAATGCTCTCCAGAACAAGTAGGCTTAATAGACTCGAGTTTGTGACTGCAGCCACTTCTCGTAGCTTTGCTTTTTCATCACGTATGAGCCTCGATATCCATCATGTGAAATCTGGTTAGTAAGAGGCTCTAATTCACTCCTGCTACATTTGCATTTTGGCCACTGGTTCTTAATTAACTTAGCATGTCATGGCTTATAAATCATTAAGTTCATTAGCTGCTGGTATTCCTCTTGGCCACCACAAAAATCTCACAAGACCATTGCAAGCCTTTAAAAGCCATAGGGGGACGTGGGATGTGGCTTGCAAGGTGCCCAAATTTGCTAAAATGTGGCAGGCAAAAATGGGGCAAAAGTAGAAAATGCTGCACTTTGGGATCAAACTAAGTTTTGATGGAATTTGGCCAAATTATCGTAGAAAAAATCTCACGTTTTCCGTGTCATTTTCTAAACTAGCGCTTGGATTTTTCTTTCTCTGATCCTTGAAATTCAGGTTTAAAGAGGGGGTGAAAGCCGGGCAGATCCACACTGGTCCTAAGGACCCTCCATCCCGAGCATTCCCGAGATCTTCCCTGGCTAACAGCATCCGTTATGGACGAGGTGAATTCCAGGTCCTAAAGTCTAATCTTCCCAAATCTCCCGCATTTCCTAAAAAGCAGAATTGTGCTCATTTCGCAGGATAAAGCCATATCCGGCTGCTAATCGAGGCCTGCAGGTACCAGATGCTGGCACGAATGGATTTTTCCTGCCTAAACCTGGATTCAAGCAGGATCAGATGAGCCGGCTCCGCGTGCGAGCTGCGCGCGGTGGGATTTTCATTCTCCCGTGCAACAGCATCATCGGAGACATCGAACACCCCGTCACTTCCTCAAGCAAGCGGGCTCAATTTCACCTCTCATAAATCAAGAAAATAAAGAATCTCAAACTTTGAATATTGGGCTCGCTAAAACTTTAGGCTTTGAAGCTGACTTGGGCTTGGGGCTGAGGTTGGGGGTTTATTTCTCCTCTTTCAGAAAAGTCTCATAAACTCCCTGCCAACCAAAAGACAAAACTTGAAATGTCAAAACAGGATGTTTTTGACCATTTCATGAATTCTAAAAGTTCTTTTTCTTTTTTTCTTTTCTTCTTTTTTATTTCTTTTTTTTTCTCTTTTAAACAGGAAGCTTGTTCAAAAGCCCTTTCCTGTGAACAGTTTCAGTTTTGACAAAACGAGCGTTTTCTGCTTTTATTTGATGTGCCACCCAATGAAGAAGAGACCTGTGCCAGGCAGCACTGCAGGTGGGGCTGGATCCATAGGCCATGCCTGGCCCCGAAGATGGTCACCAATATGGAATCCAAAGAAGGCCAATGTGGAAGAGGAGGTGGTTGACGTGGAAGTATGGGAAGAAGGTTGGTCTATGAAGTGACTATGAAGCTGGACATGAGACTTCTTGCAGCCCAGGTACTCTTCACGCTACCATTGGTATGGTTGAACAACCAGAATGTCTATCCAGAGGAAGATGAATGTCCCTGGGGATGCAACCAACCCAATGCATCAACCCAAACTCTTCTGGCCATGGGGACCTCCATGCCATAGAGATCTCTCACCTCTGAGCCAGGTGTGCCCAACGTGAAGTAGTTGACATTCAGCCTGGCCTAGGTGTCCCACATTGGGTGTAAAGCCCCACGGTGGTGCTGGTGCACCAAAACCACTGCTTCTTGGCATGGACCATCTGAAAATGAAGTTAGGGTTGGACGGAGAGAGATCACATCCCTTTCTCCAGCCTACCATGCCCATCTCGCTCATCTGCTTTCTTCACCCTGTTTCCTTCCATATGAAAGATCCCACCCCAGCTGCGTGGGCACTGGGGGTATTGGGGGCTACGGGAGGGCAAGTAGACAGCAGAACAATTCTGGTGCAACCTCTCCCTTCTCGAAAGGCTCCTTGCTCAAAGAGGAACTGAAACAGCATTTGCAAGTCAAATCCTTTCCCTCTTTGCACACAGAGGGAAATGGTTGAGGGCAGGTGAAAGGGGCTAAAAGAATAGCTGGGGGCTTTCCTGATAGCCTACAACACGGGACCTCTAGCACGGGGCAACAAGATGGCCATGGCTTCCATTCTCTCCCCGTTCCTATCTCTCATGTAACTGGTGATGCTGGAGGAAGCCACGCCAACCTGCTGCGTGCAGAAGCATCGCGATGACGCCGAGGACGGCTCTGTTTGTGTAGTATCCGTTCCAGCCCTTTAACCTCCCGACGGATACCTCTCAGCTGCATCCCGCATGTGGGATTCATTAAGCGCGTGGCAGATGGGATCCCTTGCCAAAGAGCTCTCCTCCTTTCCCAGCCCGGGCCGGCTGTTAGCGGAGCCGGGGATGTTATTCCTTTATTTGCTTAGAAATGAGATCAGCAAATCCTGGCCTGCTTTCACACCGTCACCACCTTGCCCTGCTTGGATTTGCTCCTCAGGAGGAGGAACACCTGGCTTTTCCATGCGGGAAACCTTGACCAAGGAGATGCAGATAGGGCATGAGGACATTTCATCCGCATGGACCTAAGAGGGCCCCAGGAGATCCCAACTATTCAGTGTCACGCCTTGTCCTGGGGACCACGCTAAGCCAATCCATGGCAGTGTGATGCCCATGCTAATAGGAAATGGAAAGGTTAAACCGCCACTTAGGATAAAGCCTGGTTTATTGGGTGGTCTTAATGCAAGGCAGACGTATGCAGCAGCCCTAAGTTTCAGCCTGGTCCTCACGTGTCCTGGTGACATCTCAGACCCTTCTTAGGACCCTTCTTCCCATCCTAGTGAGCTGCCTTGTCTGGGCAGCACTAAACGTGTTGGAAGGGCAGATTAATGCCCGAGCTCTTCCCATCAAAACCTTCCCCAGGAGTGCGGCGCGCTAATAAAATTGCTCCCCATATGGGATCCTCAGCCTCCTTTTTCCTTGTCTTTCATCTAATTTGATTAACTTAGCTCATTTCCTGCTCTCCCTGTGATCTCGCTTATGAGATGGGCAATCGCGGGGTTTATTGCCGCCTGATTAGCATCAGTAAATGACAGGAGGGAGTTTGGCGAGCCCGACCTCGGCCCCGCTCGGCGGCTCCGTCGACTGCCCCTGGGTGCCCCACGTGTCCTGGTCGCATCTCCTTAACCAGGTGCTGGGATATGAAGCAGCCCAAGATGTCACGGGTGGGTTTGAGGCCACCTGCAGAGCCCTGGGTCCCTGCTTGGTGCCCCAAACCAGTAACACCCATTAAAGTCACCATGCCCATGGTGTGCCGGATGGACCCCAGCTTCTCCTCCTCATGGGCTATTTTTTTCAGGGGTCTCACACCAGTTTTGTCTTGCGAGAGTCTCCACCAAGATGACCTGGAAGGGATGGAGCACCCTGGGCATCGTTATCCGCTGTTCAAACAGCTCTAAGCTTCAGGAAAAATGAATACACTGGGAGAATTGGGCTTTTTTTGCAGCTCAATGCCTGGCAGCCTTCCTAAAACATCCCGGAGCTCTCGTGATGCTCTTTAGTCCAATATTTAACACTTTCCGCCTGGCCTTTTATCCTCAAGTGCTCCACGAACCAGGCACCGCCGCTGGAGCTGCCTCCGCTCCAGGGGCCAAATCCTGGGAGATCCACATGCTGGGAACCCATAGAAGCCAGTGCAACCTCAGCAGCTGATGCCCTTGGAGCTCCGAGCTGGAGCCTGGGAACAGTGGGAGCTCCGGCCCTCCTCCCATCCCCTCTCCCACTCGCAGCCCTGAGGAAAGGGCTCCCAAGGGCAGACGTCTGGCCAAGGCGGAGGGGGGAACGGAGCTGATAACAGCCCCGGAAACCCATCAGAGACACCCGGCCCGCGTCCTCTGCGTCTCGTCAAAATTACCTGCCAGGGGAGGCTCCGCTCCAGCCCTGCACCGTGTCAGCTTTTACGGTAATGGGAAGCAGCTGCCGGCGGGGGACGGCGAGCTGGGAGTGAAAGGGGCCGGCAGGATAAGGAGATCGGAGCCATTCATAATTCCGCACTCGCCGCGCGGTGCTCGGCAGCCTATGGGGGCCTCCATGGCCAAGCCTTGTTCCACAGCTCAAATCATGGCTCTGGGGGATGAACTGGAGCTACTGGGCCCACCGCAAGGACCAGGCACTAAAGCCATTGGTGTTGGCAGGTCTGCCTGTTCTCCTGTCTTGTTCATCCATCTGTTTTCTCCTCCCTTCCCCTCCATGGTCATGGGGACCTTTTCTTCCCTGCCTTCTCTGCACCTGCATCCAAGGCCTTGATCACCTCCAGCACCCTAGAAAATTCCCAGCGTGTCCCAAAGTCCAGCTCTCCATCCATCTGGGATATCAGAGTCCCTTCTCCTAGGGAAGAACATCCCTATGGATGGGGCCCGCACGCACCCAAGGCAGGTTTCTGGGCTGAGCAGAATCACTACAGCGCTGGTGCTGTAATTGCATTAGCCACGCTCATTTGCAGTAACAGGTTGCCGCTAATGAGTTTTAATTAAAACCATCTTCACGGTGTCAGCAAGTTGAAATAAGGGGCAGCTATTAATACGAGTGGTAATTCTCCTGGCCACGGTGCCTGGGAAGACGGAGGGTGGGACGGACCATCTCCTGGCATTTCGGTTTCGAGGAAAATCAGCAAAACAGGGAGCGTGCGGAGGGGAAGGAAACGGTGGCACCGGTCCAGGCCCTCCAGGAACAGGAGGATTCATGTCACGGGCTGCAGTTGTGTGGAAAAGGGCAATGGACCATGAGGACCTCATGCCCTTGAGCACGTTGTCCCAATGGTGGTTTATCAAGAGGTGAGGGTCCCAAGCACATCTTGGCTTATGGCAACGTCCAGGCTAATTTTAGACACCGCTTTCCACCAGTCCCACCACAAGGTTCCTCCAGTGCTGGATCTCGCTTGGGTTGAGGAGGAGGAAGAGTTTTCCCAGTGTGCAGTCTAACGCACTGCTTTTTTTTCCCCAACAAAACGCAAGTTTTGCGCCCTTTGAACCTCTGGAACAGATTTTCCCTTTGCTCTTTCCCAGCTCTGGCGCGGCTCTGAGATTTCACAGCTCGTTTCAGCCGAGCTTTGAGTACATCTTGAGTGTTTTAGAGACAGCTCTTTTAGACTTCCTCCAGTTTTTAACGCACAAACGTAGCTGCAGGCATCGGGACCTGTCTGTTTGTGGTGGCCTGTGGTGACCACGGCATGCTCCCTTGCCACCCTATTGGGTCTACCTTTCTCGAGAGGCTCCAGTTCTTGGATTTGAATCTTCTTGAACTGCATTCTTGAATCTTAGATTCTCCTCGTTCTTGGGTTTTCCCAGCCCCAAAGCCACCCACCTGAGGAGGGCTCCGCACACGGGAGCGCACACGACCCCATGTCGGGGTTATCTGTCACCGTGATGAAGACAAACAGCTCCTAATGAGGCCTCTCGGCCCCAAGTTGACGTGTTGGCCGCTAATTTGGCAGACGCCAGGTGGCCATGACCTTGGCCGGGCTGTGGAGAGGGGTGTCAGCCGACACCGCCGTAGCAGCGGTGCATGAAAGATGCTGCTCAGTGTCAGGAGAAGATCGAGTTGAAAGCAGAGCGAGCTTGACACGGCCGCGTCCTTCTTGGGCAGCTGCATAAATCCACCATGGCAGAGGTCCAAGGAGCTTCTGGACATGTAGAAGGTCCTCAGTCTTTCTCTTTGCAGCTCTCTGATAGTTGCATGCTTTCCCCTTAGCCAGGCTCACAGTTTTTATACAGACAAAGTATTTTATTCACTCAAAACGGGCTGGAAAAATCCATAAATGACATTTTGTGGAAAACATAGAGTGAAGTCAAGGGAGAGCTTCAGTCCATACCATTTTCCTAGGCAGACCCCAGCCCACAGAGAGCTGCAACTTCTCACTTGGTTGATGAAACATTTCCATATTTTTGCTGCAAATCCACCTTTCCAGGCCAAACTGCTTGCTGCTCTTGGCTTTTTGTCTCCCTCTTGTGACGGGTCCAGAAGGGCTCCAATGGGTGGAAGGAGGTTGGACACTGCTAAATCCAGGGCCTTTCTCCACACGCAATTCAGCCGCTCTTGTTTCCCTACCCCAATATATCAGAGACCCATCCATCTTCCTCCCCTCCAAGGCCAACCCCAAGGCCGGGATTAGCCGCAGCGATCAACAAAAGACCCCAGACGGGGCCGGGAGATTTGTGGCTTTTCCCTCCCGCTGAACTCGGGGATGCACCGGGCCACATTTGTTTCTTATTTCTGATTAATCGCAAGCGATGGGGCTGGGGGCTTGGGCCACACCACTGGAACACCAGGCACGGCGTGGGGACATGGACCTCTTCCAAGCGGCCAAGGGAGGAACCCGTGGGCGGTTTCGCTGCTTTTCTTTCCCCTTTTTTAAATCCCGCTCTCTTTTTGCCTGCCCAGGTTTAGGGTCCTACTCTCAGCCCTTGTAGCCACTAGATGGTGCCAAGAGAAAGAGTGTGGGGGACCAGGGGGTGCCCTGGCCACCCAAACCAGCTCCGAGCATCTTCAGAGCATCCTCGGGGCCCTGTGCCCCCCTGTCCAATCCCACCTCCACAGGCATCACAGAGGGCAACATTTGCAGCCCGTCACGGCTGCCTCAGGCCTGTTATTGCTGGCATCGCGTTACTCATCCCTGACCTCCCAGCGGGTCCCGCGGGGGCCATGGGCAGCAGAGGTCGAGACCCTGCTGGGAAGCCGGGCTGGGGGCTGCTGGAATCCCCCAGGTCACCACGAAGCTCCATGGGGACAACACAGGGCTGCGGAGCTGCAGAACTGCAAAACTGCACAATTGCAAAATTGCAGAATTGACAAATTGCAAAATTGACAAATTGCAAAATTGCAGATTTGCAAAATTGCAGCTTTGCAGCCCAAAGTGCGACTGCTGCAGACCCCAATTTCTCTGCAGCTAAGAAGTCTGCAGCTACGAAAACCCCCGGGCCTGTGGGTAGACAGTCTTGGTGCATCGGGGCTTTTTCCTCCTCTTATCTCCCGCGTTTCACCTCGCTGCAAAGGGGAGGCTGCAGATGCAGCAGCGATAGGGTGCCCGTGGCCTCCCGCGCGTTGCCATGCACATCAAATTACAAAAAAATACAACAAAAAAAAACACAAAAAGGAGCTGGGGCAACCGGCGCCGTGACTCAGACGGAGGTGCGATATCGGTTTCAAGCGCATGCGAAAACAGCTCCACGGCTCATTTGTGTTCCCAGGGCGGGCTCAAAGCAGCCCTTTTTGCAAAAAAATGGGCTTTGCTGTCTGCATTTCTCTCCCTTTTGCAAGGGCTGCCCCGAGGTACAACAGGAAAATGCAGGGAAAATAAAAGAAAATAAAATTCTGGACCTGTAATCAACCCCCTAAGGGGTGAAGTGGCAGCGCTATCTATGTCCACGGTGAGGATAGGGCTGTTTTCCATGAAAAACTGGGCAGGATATGACACACCGAGTGACTAGTGGGGATGATTTCATTCTATATGGGTTATTGCATAAAAAATAATCAAAAAGTAAACAGCAACGTAAGGAGATGTCTTTTTAAATCGTCTTTCCTTCTTGTTTGCTTGAGAGGTGCAAAAGGGGATGAGAAGCAGGTGAGGAGGAGAAGCAGGAAAGAAAGGAAGGATTTGAGCTTTTGGGGGCTGTTTATCTTCACACGGGGAAAAAACATCTCAAACTATTGCTATTTTATTTTATTTTATTTTGTTTTATTTTATTTTATTTTATTTTATTTTATTTTATTTTATTTTATTTTATTTTGTTTTGTTTTGTTTTGTTTTGTTTTATTTTATTTTATTTTATTTTACTCTATTTTTGCTTGGAACAAAAATAGCTGTTTTCAACCCAAATCTAGCCTAGTGCAAGCCACTAGAGGGCCCCAAACCTGACTGGAGTGCCACCCATACCCTCCTGTGTGCCCCTTCCATAAAGACTCCCTTAAAAACGCCAGTGCTACTTGTCTATCCCTCTATCCTGCTGCTTTGTCCATCCACCTTTCCTCAGGGAAAAGTCTGAGGCTTTAATTTGCAGATTAATCCCCAAGTTGCCTGAAATCCCACCAGAAAGACCATGTTTTTGGCCAACATTTTCAAAAACTTGCCTCATATCCCGCCCTCCTCCTTCTACCATGGAGGACAACCCATTTCTTGGGTTCCTCACCAATGGAAGGAGGACCTAGGCCAAAAACCCCTGGATTTGGGGACACTTTTGTGTGTTGGCGGGCCTTGATGTTCTTGGTTGGCCAACGGGCCCTAGGTCTCCATCAACGGGGCCCAGCTTCGCTTCACCATGACACGAGCATCTCCGAGCACAAGGCCGCTCCGGCCTCTTCTCCCTATCTCCCAATATCCCCGCTCCGTCGGGTGGGAGCGTCGGGCCTGCGCACGCCGGCGGCCTTGGCCGCCCTCGCTCCGCCGGCCTCGGCGGCCTCTTCCGCCCTCCTTTTCCCTATTGTTCGCGGGGCCCCGGCCCTGACCCCGGGTATTTATAACGGGCCGCTTTCCGGCGCGGCATTGTGCGCCCCGCTTCCTGCCCGCCGCCGGCCTCGGGATGAGCCGGCCTCGCCGGAGCGCTTCCTCGCCTTCCTGTTTACGGAGCCGCCTCTGGCCTCTCCTCGGAGGCCATCGGCAGCCCCTCGGCTCCGAGCGGGAATGCGGAGCAAAGACGTGGCCCCTTGGAAGGCCCTTTTTGGGATGGGAGCACTCCCAACACTCGATGCCGGGGGTTTTTCCCTATGTTTTTGCCCCAATGATGGGAAAAGGGCCCACGTGGAGGCCGCTGTCACCAAACACATCGTCGTTATCGCGCGGGGGCAGGCGAGGCCCCGAGCGCGCCAGATGTTTCCTACGCGGAGCCAGGCCTTGTCCTCCATTGAATTCCTCAATGGAGGCCGGGGGAGACTCGGGGCCCTGCCAGGAAAAAGGGGCTGCACCAAGAAGGAAAAGCAAATATCCATGTCCATATAGACGTGTATTTGTATATATGGTCTTATAGATTTCTCCTTGATGGTGTCATGGCTGGCACTGGTCTCGGAGGGACCTCCAGTGCGTCATGTCCTTCAAAGTCTATAAATATATTAACTTGGGGCTGCTAATCTAATTAAATCTGGTCGCAATTCCACTTAATACAATATCAAAGGCACCGAATTACCCGACCAGGCTCCCAAAAAAGACATTCCTAGCAGCCTGTCCCGGGATTAGGCAGAGGGACAGCAAGGCGTGTTGGAGCAGCCTGATTTGGGATGTATTTAGCGGAGCAAGGAAACCTTCAGGATGAGCTTTGGCATCTCTTATGTCTTCTTCTCCCACCTTGCCTTATTTTTTCCCGGCTTTAATCAAAATAAGGGAAGGCATTAGCCGAGCCCGGCGCATGTGTTTCCAATAACTCCATTCAATTAGCGTCTGCCGAAGCGTCTTATTAAAACTAAATGAAATCCGCCTTGGAGACAGACAGTGGGGACTCCGTGCGGTGGCCACAGCCATGGGAAGGAGCCGGGGTTGCTCCGGACCCCGTGCGCATCCGGAGCCGGCAGAGGCTGGAACAAGGCGGGAGCGGCGGGATGCAGCCAGCGGCCGCGTGGCCTTTCCCATGACGGCAATTTTCCAGCCGCGTGACGTCAGCAGAGCTGGATTACCTGGAAACGCAGCCCGAAATGGGTTTCGAGGGAGAGAAAGGCGGGGAAAACTTCCAGCCTCCCGTTTGTAGCCTCTCCGGGGGGGATTTGGGAGGGGGTTAACACTGCATCCCAGTGAAATCGGGAAATCGGGAGAGGGGACTGCGAAACGGGACCTCGCAAAGCACAGGGAGAGCCGGAGCTTGGAAAATATGTCTCAACCGGCGGCATCCAGGCGCGAATTTCGAGGGAGAAAAGGAGGAAAAATAAGTCTCCCCAATGCAGGACACCGTGTTGCAAGAGATCCTTCCACATGGGCTTGGCACCGCCCTGCAGGACTCATCGCTCCGTCACCGGATCCGGCCGTATTCCCGATCCCAGGAAAACGGCTCAGCCCGCGGGCGGGCGGGAGGCAGAGGAGGGCGGCCCAGGGCCTCAGTTTTGGCCTCAGTTTTGGAGGCCTGAGGTTTCTGCTGCTGCTGCCGTTTCTATTTTTACCCCCTTCATGTTTTTCCAATTTCGAAATGCTGCTGCGAAAGAAAAATAATAGAAAAAAAAAAAATAATAATAAAAACAAGCCCTGCCTGGAATTTCTTTCATGCCCCGTTCCCAGCCCGTGTTTCCCAACGCGGCGGCTCGCGTTGACTCAGCGGGGCCGGGAGCCAGCGCTTGGTTTCCATTCCCCACCGGGAATGCCAGGGAACGCGCTCCGGGTGGGATGGGGGCACTTGGTGCCCGTGGGGGGCCCGGGAGCTGTCGCCGCTCCGGGATTTTGCATGGATCCGGCTCCCGCTTTTCCACAGCGGGGCAACGCCCCGAGCCCGGGGTTTTGACGGAAAGCAGGCGTTTCTCCCGGAAAAAAAGCCCTGCTCCGTCAGCCGGGCTGCCTCTGTGCGGAGGCGGCTTTCCCAGGAATGCGCATCCCGCCGTTTCCAGGCTTTCATTCACTAATCCCAACAGCCGCGATGCTGGCGGAGCCGCGAGGAGGCCCCGGCCGCCGCGGGGTCGGATGCGGCCGGCTCTCTGAGCGTGCCGGGCGGGAAGCTGCCTCCTTCCTCCACGCTTTTCTCCATCCGGGTTTCTCTTCCTCCTGGCTGTGGAATCACCCGGAGTTGGACGGGGAGGACATGGCCTCGTGGCCGGCGTTCCTACCGAGCAGGAACAACGCTTGGAAGGGAAGGAAGGAGGGGAGGAAACAGCCCGGGATGAGGGCATGAGGGCTGCCTGGAAGCGGGAAGAGCCCGGAGGGATTCCCCAATTGGGGTTCGCAAAGGAGGGTCCACCATTTCCTTCCCCTCCCGGTGGAAAAGCAGCGGAGGGAGCCAGCGGGATCCCTATTGGAAGCAGATGCCGGGCGCTGCCACGTGGCCCCGGGCCCCGAGGATGAGGAGGACGAGGAAGAAGGGGATGAGGATGAGGAGAAAGGGGATGAGGAGAAGGAGATGATGACGAGGAGGAAGGGGATGGGGACGAGGAGGAAGGGGATGGGGACAAGGAGGAATGAGATGACGACGAGGAGGAAGGGGATGGGGACGAGGAGGAAGGGGATGAGGACGAGGAGGAATGGGATGAGGACGAGGAGGAAGGGGATGGGGACATGGAGGAAGGGGATTAGGATGAGGAGAAGGAGATGATGATGATGATGAGGAGGAGGATGATGATGATGAGGCTGCCTTCAGCCTCCGCGCAGCTGGGGCCTCAGGGACTTCCCCGGGCACCAACCGCTGCGGGCAGCCCAGGTGCACGGGGCACTATTTATAGCTCATATAAGCTCGTCTTAGCGCATAAACATCTCTATGTTTTTAATGCCCAACCCTCCCCACGTCCCCGCGACCCGCGACGGGAGCAAAGGAGGAGGCCAGCGGCGCCGGCGCGTTAGGAATTCTTCCTCTTTTAATTCCACCAGGTTGCAAATCCGATAGGAAATAAGGCTACAGTATATAAAAAACTCTCCAGCAAAAATGATGTGCCAGCATCAGCAATTAAAACAAGACCCAGCCCCTCGTTAAGGTTTCAATGGAAGAGGGGCTGCTATTTTTTTTTGTATTCCTTAAAAAAAAACAAAAAAATAACAAGAAATTACCCCAAAAACACAACACACGGACACACACACACACGTCGCTACATCTCTAAGCTACCTCAGCTCAGTTTTGGTTTAAAAAGCACCTGCTTTTTTTGCCTTTTCTTCTTTTTTTTTCGCTTTTTTGTCATCTCGCTTTAAATGTTTTTTTCTCCCCCCCACCCCGCTTTTAAAAAATATAAATTATATGAAAATACACGTTGGAAAATAGTCGAACAGCACAATATAACAATCTCTGGTTTCTTTTTTCTCCTCTACGTCTATCAGCTTTAAAAAAAACCCATATTTAAAAACAGAACAGAATAAAAAAAAAGAACATTTTGGTAATAACCTTTTTTTTCTGTTTTTTTTCCTTTTTTTTCCTTTTTTACACTGAGGCAGTTAATTCCTGGAGATATCCCGTTAGAACGTATACGTAGACATAGATTTCTCATTTCTTTGGAAACCTCTTTGGAATGCAGACGACCAGCACGGCCGCAGAGCGGAGCAATCCCGGCCGGCACCGGGATCCATGGAAAACCCTTCGGCAGAGGCGGGAAGCGGAGAGGTTTCCTGCGGGTTCAGGTGCTTTGCGGGAGCAGACGCTGCTTGGGAGGGAGAGGAGAGGAAAAAACCTTGGAGGCTTTGACAGATCCGCCGCTTTTTGGCCCCATTCGGTCCGAGCGACCTCTCCTCTTCTCCCGCTCTTGGGAATGGCGAGGGAAAAGCGAGCGGCAGCCCCCAAAGCCAACAGGTTGGCCAATGTCCAGTGTATAACCCGCCCCCAGCATGGGATCCATCTGGGATGGGCCCTTGGGAACCTTTAAGGCAAATCGGCACCTGCTCGCGGTGCCACCCGCGTTTTCCCAGCCGGAATCAAGCGTTATCCCTGTTTTCTGCCCGGGAATGGCCCCTGGGAATGCCGGAGGGGGGGGGATTCTACCTCCCAGCAGTAGCTTCCCTTTTTATTCCCTTTCGGAGCAGCTCCTCGAACCTTCTTCCCATGCTCTCCGTCGTGCGCCCAGCGGGATCGCGCACAGCCCAAGGATCCTTCCCTTCCTAAAGCGCCGCCGGAGACCGGAGCTCACGCTCGGCCTCATGTTCCCCCTGAAAAAAGGTCCTTTTTGGCTCAAATTCATAATACTGACTTCAAAAGAGAGGCTGGCGGGGTTAATCCGGAGCCGGTCCCGGCTTCCCGTGCATCACAGGGACCAGGAACCCACGCGCGGCCGGATCCGTCGCTGCGGGAGCCCGGGATACCCAGCCGTAAAGATAGAGCCGGTCAAAACAGGAAAGGAAAGGAAAGGAAAAGCCATTTCCCCCAACATTGCATGGGTTCCTCTCCAAAAAAACAAGCAGAATTCCCATTTGGGAAAATGGGAAGGGCATTTTTGCCACGCCGGCTGCCCCGGTTTGGAAAGCCGCTGGAAAAAAGCAATGGAAAAGACCGATTTTGGCCTCTTTTTAACAGCAATAAAAAACAATAAAGCGCTTTGGGGGACATTTCAAGCAGCTTTACAGCAAGCTGGGAGCCGGCCGGCATCCCTGCTCCCGAATCCCAGTGCGACGCCTCTCGGGCCGACCCGGGATTTTCCTTGCCATCCTCTTTTTCCCTCTCTTCCCGCTGTGCTAAATCTCTCTGCTGGCATAACAGGAACGAACACACACGCTATTGCAATGCTGAGCCCCTCGTAGAGCTTAAGACTATTCGAAACGAAACGTAAAAAAAGTAGAAAAAAAAAATACTGGCACAAAATTTAATAAAATATTTTTTAAAAAATTTTAAAAATTATAAAAAGGCTTGATCCCTCCTAGCAAAAAAGAAAAAATAATCTGCCTTTTGCGGAAAAGGAGACCTTGGGCAGAAAGGCAACTTAGCAAGAAGGATTCTTCCTTTTCCCTATTGCAGGAGTTTCACTCACTTCTGTTTTCCCTATTCCCTCCCACAACAAAATCCAAAGGTTTCAGATCCTCCAATCCCTGCAAATACTGCAATTTCCTGACCTGTCAGTTTGTCGCGCGAAAAACACGATCACCGAAGGGATCCAGTTGTTAATACTTGTCCTAAACATCAAGGCGTGGGGAAGGGTTGGGGCTTGGCTTTGGTTTTTGGTCTGGTTTCTCAAGCGAGCTACATTTTTTTCTTAAAACTCAAGAGTTTCATCCCTAAAAAATAACAAAAAAGACCCGTGTTGGAGCTGGAAAAAACCAATTCCTCTCGCTCTGAGCCCAACGTGGCTTTCCCTTTGCTCGCAGGCAAGAGCGCCGGCTCTTCCGCCACCCTCTCTCCCAACATCCTCAAAGCATCGCGTTGCTCTTAAAAAAATCGAAATAAAACAATTCAAAAACAAAACAAAAAAAAAAAAGGAATTGAAAACTTGGTGACGCCGGGGCCGGCTTCACTCGTCGGCGTCGGGCTTGACGTCCAGCATGGCGTGGAGCTCCTCGGGCGTGTAGCCCAGCAGGCTCTGCAGGTCGCACACGAAGCGGTAGACGTAGCGCTTGCCCGCCGTCTTGTGGATGATGTTCTTGTCGTAGTAGTAGCGCAGCCCGCGGCTCAGCTTCTCGTAGTTCATCTTGGGCTTGTTTTTCCGCTTGCCCCACCGCCGGGCCACCTGCGGGAGACCAGGAAAGTCGAGCTTAGGAATGGGGGTCAAGCGATGGCCAAGGGCGTCAACGCTTTGGAAAGTCAAACTGCACGCGGTGGTAGGAAGACCCTTGGGGACAGCACGGAGGCTCCATGGGGAGATGGAAGGAAGGGATCAGTGGGGACAACCATGGGAATCTAGATCTCCAGCGGGATGCAGAAAGAAGGGACCAGAGGGGACATCCATGGGAAGCCTCATGTCTTATGGCCAACCTCTTGCTCCTCTATGAAGAGTGTTGGAGCCATGAGATCATCTGCTCCCCTCCAACCTCGGGCCTCCTAGGTCCAACCAGGGCCCAATTAGCAGCCGCTCGTTAACGAGGGCTCCCTGAGGGCCTAAATCCTTAGTTTTCCCTTTGGATAGACGGGGAGCCCCAAGGGAGGCCGGCAGGGCTGGTGTCCGGAGGGCGCCCTACCTCATCCGGGTCGGAAAGCTTGAATTCCCAGCCGTCGCCCGTCCAGCTGATGAACGACTGGCACGACTTGTCCGTGAGCAGCTCCAGCAGGAATTGCCACAGCTGGATGGGGCCGCTGCCTGGAATGCAAAGGGGAAACCCGGTATTAACGGGGCCAAAAACGCCCTTTTGTTACCCAAAAAAGAATCCGTAGCCCAAGGGCAGGAGCTGGGCTGAGGTGGCGGCTCCAACCCGCAGGCTAAAGAGGTTCCTCTTTGCAGCAGGAGCGGCGTGTTCATGCCTCGCTCCGGTTACATAAACCGGATTAATTCCTGGCATCCGAGCAGCGAGGAGTCATCGCTCTGGCACGGGAGCGCCACCGTTCCCTCGGTGCCAAAAGGCTCCCGGCCATCGCCTGAACTCCGGCACGCTCCCGCTTCCCGACCTTGACTCTTTGCTCCGTGACTGGCTCCCGAGATAAGGGGGAGCCAGGTAGGAGAATTCCTTGGCCTCCGTCCAGGACGTGTCGCTGCAGGAACGGGCCGCGCCGGGAGCAGCGGGTTGCGGAGCAGGGCCGGGGCATCGGGTGCAGTCCCTCCTTCCAAAGGCACCTTCGGGATGGGGAATCCTGAGCATTGAGGCATTCCGGGGGTTCCGCGGGATTCTTTCCATGATGGAGGAGCGTAAGCAAAATCTCCCTAGTTTTCCTGATCCATGCGGAGCTTGGATCCCCTTCCAACGAGGGCTAGTCCTGGCCTGGAGCCATTTGTCCAGCGGGCTCGGAAACATCTCCAAGTGCAATCGTGTTCCCACTGGGACAACCCGCTCCGAGCCCTCCCACCTGCCCAAATCCAGCCCCGGCCGAGGGCTTGGCAGTCAAATCCGGGTGATTTCAAATCCCGCCCTGTTTATTTTGAGCCTTTCGCCGTGCGTCCAGGTGCCTCCGGGCTCGTGCGGCGCCCCGAGCGCTCCCGGCGCTTCCGCAGCCTGGTTCGGGCGGGACGGGACGCTGCACGCGGCGGGATTGCCAAAGAATTGCAGGAAAAACAACCCTCCGGGATGAGCAACTTGCAAAGGCAGCCGTGCCCCAAGCGCCGCGCTCGGCTCCGGGCAGCGCCGCACGGCCTCAAACGGAGCGCAGGGAATTGCGGGAGCATTCCGGTTCCTGGGAATAACCCCCCATGGAGCCGCGCCGGGGGATTTCAGGTCCTCACGGAGCTGTGGGACACTGGGAAAAGGGTCCCCAGCGCCGGGACAAGAGGCAGCTCAGCCACGTGTGGGGAAATCCAGGGATTTGCCACCCTCTCCATGCGCGGGGGGCTCTGCCTTGGAGCAGAGATTCCTGAGTCTCCTATGGCTCCGTAGATATGGCCCTTGGCACATCCATGGGCATTCTTGGCCCACCCATGCACATTCCTAGCCCATCCACCAAGTGCCACCAAAGCCATCCCACGAGCAGCCCTTTGCTCTCTCCAAACCACCTCTGCTACCAATGGGGCTAATTCCCATCCCATCGGGAAAACGCTCCCTTCCCGGCGTCCTTAGCCGTGTCCACAGCTACGTGCCGGCCCCTTCCTCCCATATCACCAACCCTGGTAGCTCCTTGGTGGCCATAGGCAAAGCAGATCCCAAGGAATGCCTGGCTCCGCGCTCCCATCCGGAGTGTGCCGGGATGCATCGGAGCCCAGACGGAGCCTCCCTGGAGCGATGGCGAGGGGACGGAGGGCACAGGCCACCCTGCCCAGAGCCTCAATCCCGAGCGGGACATCCCGGGGCTTCCCGGATCGCGCTCCGGCTCCGGCGGCCACCTCCGGCGCGGCGCGGGAGGCTGCTAAGAATAGCGGGGGCTTCACAAAGGGGACCTTGTCCCGCCCGGGTGCCGCTCAAGAGGGTCCTTGAGCGGCGCCCGCCGGGCAGCGTCATCCCGCAGGAATGTCCCGGCGTCACGGGGAAAAAATCCCGGGAAAGGGGGACGCGCGCGGGGTCCGCCTCGCGGCGACCGCACCGGGGCCTCCGTTCCAAAGAGCAAAAAAGCAAAAAGACAAAAAAATAGGGGGGGAAAAGGGCCCCCCCAAGGCGGCGCGGCAGCGGCACACCTATTCTTCTCGCCCTGCGGTTTGTGGTTCCGACCAAACAAAACAGCCGGCGTAGCAACGGCTCCAAAACAGCCCCGGTGCCGGCACGCGGCGCCCATGGGGGGCACGCACCGGGGCTGCTCCGTGCCGTCGCTTCCAGGCCCTTGGGTGAGGTGGCCGCTTGGAGAGGCCCTTGGGTGCAGCGGTGCCGGTGCCGCGAGGCTGCGGAGCATTCCATGCATGGAGCAGCTGCATCTCTTGGCCATATCCCTTGGCCGTATCCCTTGGCCGTATCCCGACCACCCCCTTGCTCCAGGTCCTTGAGGGAAGACGCACATTGGGCCCGAATCCGGGCACCCAGAGCCACGGGGTGGCTGCAGCTCGCCCGCTCGCCGGCAGCTCCGTTGGCGCTCCGAAACAGATCAGAAAACTGCGCCAACCTCCATCCGAGCAACCATGGCAACTTGTTAAATTAGGTCAAGATGCGGGGGCCGATAAGGCGGCCCCGAGGAGCTGCTGCGTGCGCGCCGAGCACATCAAACACTTCCGCCGAAATGCACCGCCCAGGCGCAGATACCATCGGAGCGAGCGCTCGCCGCGGCCACCCTGCTCCGGGCCGCCCTCCGGGGCTGCTGCCAGGACACGGTCCCGGGAGCATCGGAGTGAGGCCGTTCCGTGAGCACATGGAGCCTTGGGATGCAGGATGGTGCCCCAAGCAGCCCCTGGGGTGTTTGGTGGGCTCCTTGGCAGGGCCCAGGAGTCCCCGCGCTCCTGGCTCCGTGCAGAGCTCCCCTTCCCAGCGGCTGTCCCGGGATACAGCCCGTCCTCTGGGAAGCGCTCGGAATGGCAGCGCTCCTGTGGTGCAGAGCCCCGCTGAGCAAGCTGGGCCGAGCTGCCTTTCTAGCGAGAGCTACAGCAACAAACCACTTCCTTTCCTACACGCAGCTCCTAAAATTATCTGCCTCCCCTCTGCAGCTCCCCCAGCAAGGAGCAAAAAGAAGAGAAAACCACCCCAGTTATCAGCCCCAAGAGACGAGCGGGGCGTGGGAGGAGATTTCAGGGCCAGTCACACCTCAGGATCTGCTCGGAGCCTTTTGATGATCTTTATCTGCACCAACTATTTCCACCGCTCGGCTCCTCCGGGCCGCAACCCTGCTGCCAAGCAGGGCAGGAGGGCTCAGCGCTCACAAGAGAAAGGGGAACTGGCAGGAGGCCGCCCTGCAACCAAAGAGGTGGGGGCAGGAGGATGGGTGCTCACTCGAAGCTCCTTTGCACCAGGTTTCCTTCCATGGGACAGGAGGTTGCAGAAAAGTGGAGCGATGAGCCTAAAATCCCACCCTTTCCGGATCCTAGATGCTCAGGAGTTATTTCTGGGGTGGCCACACTGGAAGAAACCATGGTCTTCTTCATGGGCAGCGTGCTGGCAGGTGACCATGAGCATGACTCACCATGGGGACAACCCCAAGGGCCCTCCAGTGCCCAAGAGGCCGGAGGTAGCAAGAAGCCAACAAGACGTTGGCCATGGGCAACCCAAGACCACAAATGCAGAGACCTCCAGAGGTGGAGAACCCAAGACCATGGCCGTGGAGAGCAGGGCTGCTGTCCCCTCCACGCCATTGGTGACCCCCGAAGCGCGAGCCTACCTGTGTAACCAGCCAAGGCAGCAGCAGGGATGACAGGCTTGTCCTTGTTCATGTCGGCCCGGTCGCGAACATAGTCCTTGAAGGTGCCCTTGGGCTTGTGGTTGGGCAAGGCGGCGGGGTAGTCCTCGGAGTCGAAGCTGTCGTAGGAGGGGACGCGCTGCAGGCTCTGGAAGGAGGACTGGCTGCTCCAGGACTGCGTCAGGCGGTCGCAGCTGTCGTAGCTCTCGATGCTCTCGAACGAGTCCTGGCCGCCCAGTTTACCTGGCGGGAAGGAAGGGGGCACGTGAGGACCCATGGTTGAACATCATGAAGGTCTTCTCCAACCAGAAGGATTCGATGAGAAGCACCCAAAGGAGGGCCAGCCCAGCCCCAGAGATGTCCTGACCGTGCACCCAAGAGATGCCTGAAGCCACTTGGGAATTGTCCTCTGCTTGGAGCAACGTCCCACTTGAGCTCAGCTCAGGGGCCTTTAGGACACCCCAAGGCCACCCGTTTGGCCTGCAGCACCCACTGAATGAGGACAGGGGTGTCCTAAAAGCCACCCCAACCTAAGAGCAACACCAGCACACTCAATGCCACGGGACACCAGCGTCTTCACCTTCCTTGTTTCCTAACGAGGGCTAAGAAAGGATCCCTCGAACGAGCCGCGGTCCCTCTGATCCCCGCCGATTGCTCAAGCTCTTTCCTGGCCAGCGAGGAGCGCAGCGGGATCATGCGAGTTCACCCCTTCCCCAAAGCGGGCTAAAAACAGCTGCCGGGATTGAGCAAGAACGCCGGGAGAAGTTTCCATTGGCACAGGCGGCCGGGGAGCAGCTCGTGGGACGCGCGGCAGCCGACGCTTGGAATGGCCCTTAAAACCAGGTCACGAGAGTTAGGCCCACCTAAATTTGACCCTTCCCTTGCTGGAAGCCCTTGGAAATCAGGCCTGGCACCTCCTGAGCGGAAAAGCCTTGCATTTCCCAAAGGAATGTCTTGGCTGAGAAGGCAGAGGGGCAAAAAGAACCCGAGGAGCCCCTGAATTACCCCCTAGCACAGACAGGCACAAGGGGACTGCTAGGAAAGCCTTAAGCCCGGCCTTTCTCCTCTGAAGTGCTTGACTTTGCGGCTGATTCAGCTTTTAAGGCCGTTTCTTGATGTGGAAGGTACAAAAAATGTATGTAAATAGAAATAGGCTGGACTCTGGTTTCTATTAAGGCTTCTTTATGCCACTCCGGGAGGATTTATGCCCCCCTCGAGGCCCTTCCAACGAGTGCTAGTGTAAGCAAGAGCGTAGCCGGGCGCATTGCTCAAATCCCAAGCAGGGTTAAAGTGTTTGCTCACAGCAGCAGCCCTTAGGCCCCCGCGCAGGCTTAAGGTCTCTTAGGTCTCTCCCCTCGAGCCTTTTTAGGCTTGCCAGAGAGAACAGGCTCGAGGTGCGATTGCAAAAGCAGACCTGAGGCGTTGCGTTGCAGCGGGAAGGATTATGAAACCACCTGAAGGTCAAGAAAAGGGAAAGGCACCAAGGAAAGACGGCCAGGAGGGGTAAGAACACAAATAATAACGTCCCTGCCATTAGTTCTCCCAGCTTGGAGGAGCAATGGGAAGCGCTCCAAACGCTGCAGACCCGCACGGGGCTCCGCTTTCCCGGGAAGCGACGACCCGACCTGGAATCCGGAGCTAATGATGCCCCTGTGGAAGCGGCTTGGAGCGCTCCGGATTAAACTTTCGCCTTGAACAGGCCCCCTGAGCCAGATCCTAAGCTTTGTTTCAAGTAGTGTCGTTACAACATCGCGGGGCATCTGGGCCCCATGTGTCCAGAACTTCGGAATATTAATGGAAAATGCGTTTGGGCTCAGATCCCCCAAAGTGTGGAGGTGTTCAGCTGCCATGGAGTCCAACAGGAGTTATGGACCTTTGGAGTAGCACAAGAATTCCGGGGGTCATTGGGCTCTGTCACTGACCCAATATCTGCGTCTCCTACTAAAGCTTGGGCCCGAGTTCACTGCTACAGATTAACACTACAAGCAAAGAGCCACCAAAACCGATGGAGATAACGGACAAAAACCTCAGCTGCTCGTGTGTAAAAGCTTCCAGGGCCTGGGACCGTAATTCCTGAGGAGAACTCGTGAAGGATTTGTGAGTTTCTCTCCTAGGAAAAGGAGATTTATCCAAGCGCACAGCGGTCTGTCCTCCCTAGTAACTTCTAAGCCTATTCCAACTTCCCTCGAGTTCGACATCAAAGCAGAGCGCCAGAAACGCTGTATTTTTGCAGATGCTGTAAAAACAGGCAGCTGAAATACCCTCCTTCATGTTTTCCCCGGAGAAAAAGAAGGCCGGGGAGGGCTCCACGCCATCAAGGCATCTAGCTGGGAGGTTCAACCCCACGCAACGAAAACATTGGGAAAGCGGCTTCCTTAAAGCCCTTGCTCCCCGGCGGGCAAAGCGGAGGGAAGCCCAAGGAGGGCAAGGATGGAGGGAAGCCAAGGAGAAGGTCGGCGTTACCTCGGCTGGCGCGGCCCATGCACATGTTGTCCGGCGTGACCACCTCCTGCTTGATGGTGAAGTAGTCGGTCTGCAGCGAGTCGGCCGGCAGCGGCTCCCGCAGGATTCCCGCCGGGTAGTCGCTCTCGTACTTGAGGGACAGCAGCTCCTCGGAGCTGATGGGGTGCAGCGTCTGGTAGGACTCGGTGATGAAGCTGGGCTCCGAGAACTCCGAGGGCGGCACGCACTGCGCGTGCTCGATGCCGTAGCCTGCCGGCACAGCAGGAACGCCGTCAACACGGGACAACCCCAACAAACCCCAACTTTGCTCATGCCCAAAGCCAGGCCTTGGCTCATGCCCAACGCCCGGCCTTCTCTCATGCCCAAAGCCAGGCCTTGGCTCATGGCCCTCCAATCCCTCACACTGAGACCTCAGGGGCTGCTTTTCCCCTAGGGACAACCCCCAAACCAATGTCAACGGAAAGGCCAAGGGTCCAAGTCAACCACCCAACGCCTTCCTTGCCCTCGACAAGCTGGAATTGGCCACGATGGGCAACACCCACACGCTGCAGCCCTCAGGTGGGGCAGGGAAACCTACCAAGGGCGACACTTTTTGGCCTGGGAACCCTGGGACTTACTAATGAAGTAGTCGGAAGCGTAGCGGGATTCCGGATAGGCGGCGCTCACCCCGTTGGCCGCGTACGGCTTCGCCTCTTCTGCAAAGAGAGAAGGAAGCAGATGTGAGGGCAAGGCTCTCAGGTCCGAACTTCCTAAAATTGTCCTCTCCACGTCAACCCGCGACCTGGAAAGCCTCGGAAATGGGATAAGGGCCCAAGGCACTTGGGTTCCACCAGGGCTTCGAGTCTCAGGCGCGG
The DNA here is from genome assembly GCA_032353885.1 of Nothura maculosa. Taxonomy (NCBI): domain Eukaryota; kingdom Metazoa; phylum Chordata; class Aves; order Tinamiformes; family Tinamidae; genus Nothura; species Nothura maculosa. The sequence goes on along the minus strand of JAUBOD010000211.1, from coordinate 662,430 downwards.
CCCAACAAGCCAAACGGGGCAAAACAAGCAGAAACACCCAAAGCAACCTGCAGAACACGAGCAAAAAGCCCTCGGCCCTTTCTCAATCAGAGGCTCCAGGTGGTTTTGAAACCCTCGTTGCATAATTCCCTTGCTTGCTTTAATTTTCACTGCCTCTCGTCCTTCTGACAACAAGGTCACACGCATGGGCTCATGCGGAGCTCAGGTGGTTTCCTTACAAAAAAGGGGGAAAAAAGCCTATTTTTAGGCCTTTTGCCCCACACCTGAGGATCGCAGGGCCTGATCTGCTTTGCTGCCCCATGCCACATACCCAATGCTGCACGCATGCATGGCCAGCACCTCCAGCTGCAGCCTCCACAAGGCATGATTCACCAAGGAGGGGCGTGCAGCACATCCAAGCGTGGATTTTCCGCTTTTCCCACTGCTTTTTTTGCCCCCCTTCACCTTGCTCTGAATCTGCTTTCCCAGCGAGTAGCCCCTGGCCTGGCTCCCCGCACAGTTTTTCCATCAGCACCTTCTTCATCCGGGCTCCGGCTGCCGCCGCCTGGGAGATTTTATTTGCTTTGCAGCGGGTAGCAAAAAAATAATCATTAAAAAGAGGAAAAAAAAAAAAAGGAGGAAACCACAGGCAACGCCGGGGTGTGTTTATTTCTGCTGAGGCTTCAGAGAAGGCAAGCGAAGATAACGCACGTTCGCTTGCAAGGAGCCTAATTTTGGCCCTCTCTCCTGGGGATTGCAGGGTGGAAAATATGCCCTGAATAAAGGAGGGCTTGTGCAAGCAGAGACCTAATGAGAATGGATGAGAACGGCCTCTGCTGAGGGGCTGCTGGTGACCACAGGGACGGGGAGCAACTTCTGGGTCCTCTTCCAGGCAAGTGGTCATTTTGGGAAGAAGCAAGGTGGTGATTTGGGGCAGAAATCTGCCATAAAAATAAATAATCCCAACGCCAGGACATACCCAAGTCCGTGCAGGGAAAAGTGCCGCTGCTTTTAAACCTGGAGAAGCCTGTGGGATGTGAGTCACTCCAAGAGCTCGCAAGGGAGGCAGGTTAACAGGGGACACTGAGGTCCTTATGCTGTGAGAGACACGACTGGGCTCTACGCCACCAGCACAGTAGAACCTCGTGCTGGGGCTTGGCACCACTAAGAGAAGCCCCATGACTTAGCAAGGACAGCAGTTAGGCCTAGGATTGAGGCTGGTTGTTCCTTGGAAGCTTTTCCAGGTCATCCTCAATACTGCACCCAAGGAAAGTGGGGAAGAAGCCACCGTGGAATCGAGATCTCCGATGGCTTATGCAAGAAGTGACCAAAACCACCAGGAAAATGAGATGCAGAATGGAGATTTCTCCCTTCCAAGGGCTCTGTCAACAGCAGTGGGGCAAAGAACCGCTGCTGCTCTCCTTATTTCTTGCTGCTGATACAAGCAATGACGCAAGGAGAGGAGAACGGAGCAGAGAGGGGAAAACCAGAGCCTGGGAAGAGCCCTGTTTACCTTGTGCAAACCACCGGTACCGGTAAAATTAGTACTGGGTAATTAACATCCCCCTGTCAATGGGTTCCTGGAAGGCCTAGCTTTGCCCCCCCTCTGCTTCCTGCCCCCGAGGGAGGCCCGGTGAGCGGCGCCGCTGCAGCCTCACAAGGGACGTTCCCAGAAAGCAAATTGCTCCACACGAAGCCAAGCAGGAGAAGCAGAGCCCAGATTTGCTGCTGCTCCTCTTTGGGGCTCGCTCAGAGCTCCAGAAACCATCCCAGCTTTCCAGGGGGGCTCGAGCGCCCCTTGTTTGGAAGGGTTGGGAATCAGCACCTCAAGTCATTTTGTTGGGATCTTGTTGACGTCGGGTGGGATTTTGTTGACCTTGTCCTGCTGGAGGAAGCAGTAAAATCCACGGCAGGAGCGGAGCGACAGAGAATGCTTTGGAAAATCCCATCGCTCCTTTCCAGGCAGGCGAAACAGCCCTGCCCAATGCCTATTCCGGCCATAAACACCCTTCCTCTTCCAACAAGCGCCAGGATTTGGGATATCCACTGAAGCCCAAGTGGAAGGACACGGCTGCCCACCTCATTGCGGAGCTGCAGTGTAGACCAAGCCCAAAATGAGCCTGGCCCAACCGCGCCAGGGGACTCACCTTTCTGCAGGATCTCCAGGTGCTCCCAGAGGATATCTCCCACGAAGTCGGGCGCGAGCTCCAGGAAGCACTCCTTGCCCAGGGCGCAGAGGGCCGCGCCGTTCATGCAGAACTTGTGGAAATCCACGCCCTTGAGGCTGAACTCGTTCACCGCCCACATCACCCAGTCGCGCACGTGCGTCTCCGTCCACTGCTGCGGGTCTGCGCCAAGAGGTCGGATGGGAGAGGCGTTATTGAGCAAGGTCACGCAATGGGGATGAGCAGAGGGGTGGGAATTGGGGGGCTCGTTACCTTTGGGGATCCCCAGGCGCTGCTGCTCCTTGGCGAAGCCGCTGAAGGTGGCCTTCAACGCCTGGGACATCATCTCCTTGCTGCTGGGCGTCAGCAAAGGCACGTCCGCACACTCCATGTCTGGAAGAAGCGGGAGAGAAACCCGGCCCTGAGTTCATGGGAGCGGGAAAGGCAGGTCCTCAATTTGGGATTCTCCTCCTACTAACCGGCTAGAAGCTGCAAATCCATGAGATTTGCTTCAATACAACAGAAATAACCTTGGGAGAAGGTGCACATGGCATCTCCACAAGCCAACCATGGGCATGTTGACATGTTGGAGTATGTGGATGGTCCTATCAAAGACCGCTGTGGACACTGGGTTGCTCAACACCCCATCATCTCCAAATTCCAAGGAGGGAAGCATCGTTTTAAGGGAATCCCAGCAACTCCGGGAAAGAAACAGTCCGGTCACGGCAGCACGAGGCGGAGAAGGAGCAGCGGGAAAGAAGAAACCCATCCAAGGCGGGAGGCAAAACAAAGGGCTGGAAAATCCCACGTCGGGCCGGCGTTACATAACGCGGAGCGCTCGGCCATCCCCATGGGAGAGCCGCCATGGACCCGGAGCCTTGGAGCCGAGCCCGCGCTCCCTTTCTTTCCCTTTCTTTTTCCTTCTTGTGCACTTGGAAGCGGGTGGGTATGGGTCACCCGCGCGTTTCGCAAGGCCGCTTCACAACCCCCTCCAAAGCAACAAGGCTTTGGCTCTTCTCCGTGGATTTTCAGCATTCCTGGAAAAGGAAGCCAACAGGGCGTCCGTGGAGAAGGAAGAACTCTTCCCAAAAGGGCTGTCCCGCTACGGCGCCGATGGGAATCCAGCCTCCGGGTTGGCAACCGTGCCCTTGGCAAGACATTGGCCAACGTTGGCAAGACGTTGGGTTGTGCAGCACAGGGCCCGGCCTGATCCCATCTGTGCACCGGGAAAAGCTCCTTTTCCTGCCTGGGCAGCCCCAGGGAACCACGTGGATCCCTCGGCAACTCCAGCCCTCGCTCTCCTACATAAACCAGGGAAGCAGCCGGCGCCAGGGAAGCATCTGGCGCTCCGAAAGCCACCAGCACATCCCAGGGCTCTCCGGCCAATTATCCGCCGTTATTCACCGGCATTGGCTGGAGAGAAAGTGGTTCCATGGCCCTTTCCCTCTGTGCTCACGTTACACCCCGCGGTCGCGGGACCACCCAGGAATCGCTCCCGTCCGACGGCTGCTCCAGCTCCCGCTGGCTCCGCGAGGATGAGTCAGAGAGAGGGGCGAAACGAAGACGTTTCCAGGCCGGCATCACCCCATCCAGCGACCAAGAGCCCGTTTGCCAAGTGCTAAAGGAGCCTGTGCCCTTTTCCATGTTGTTTAATAAATTCCCAGCCAGGTTTCTCCCTCGAAACTCTGCGCTCCCTGTGGCACCAAACGCTGGAGCAGATCCGGAGCGGGAGGCAACGCGGAGCATCTCCAAAGGCTCCCAGTTCGGGCTCCAAGCTTTTCTCACGGAAGGAGAGCAAGGGGCCCCGCATCCAAGACCCTTCCCACGCTCCCCGTCGGAGCCGCCGGCACCTCGGAGCCTCCATGGGCATCTCCGGGAAGCCCGGCCTTAGGCGGGCGCCCTGCGCCGGAGCAGCGCCAAATAAGCCCGAGCTGAGCCCTGGTTATTTAGGCGGGATTAGGCAAGAAATTTGTGTGCACTTTTGAACTGTTTTCCCAAGCCTTGCCTCTCACTCCCACGCAGGAAGCCGGAGCGGAGCCGGCCTGTTCCAATTAGGGCTGCGAGGGCAGCGAGGCTCGGGGGGAGGGAAGGCAGCGCGGAGGGAAAAGCGGGATGCGCGTTGGGAATGTGGGATGGGAACAGAGCGGGACGCACGGGCAGGGAGGATTCGCCGGCCGGTCCCGCTGGAATTCATCCCTGGAGCGGCGCGCGAGCTGCCCTCGCTTAAAATAAACGTGTCTCTTCCCTTCTTGGAGGAGAAAGAAAGAAAAAATGAACTTTTTCTTCCCCTCCAAGCGGTGAAAAATAAATACGCGGAGATGAAAGCCGGGCTGCAAGAGAGGAAACCGAAAGGCCCAGCTTAGCGCTGCAGAGAGCCCAACAAAGCCGGCTTTCTTCCGCCCTTGGGCAGCTTTCTTATGGAGATGCGGCCGGCGCGGGGGCAGCGCTCCGAGGAAGGGCCCCCACGCGCCTGCGGAGAGCGGGATTCGGGCAACATTCGGCACCTGGGAGAGGTGGGAAGGCTGGGAAGCCGGGTGGCAGCACTGGGATCCCGGGAAGTCGGCGCCGCTTTCGCTCATGGATCCATGGACAACACGGGACCAGTGCTGAGGCCCAAGGATCTCCACGTGCTCCTGCTTCCCGGGGGCCTTCCCGGCCCTCCCGTTTTGACGGTTTTCCTTGAGATTCCTCATTGCCTTCAGTGGAGGTTGTGAGACCAACGCGCCTCCCTTGAGGCCTAGTTGGCCACGGGAGCTGGGCCCAAGGCCTTCCAAGGAGGAGCCAGTGCTCCATGTGTTGTCCCTGCAGGAAGGTGCCCCAACACCGTGAGCCACCCCTGGGATGCTCTGGAGGTCAATGAGTCCTCCCGCCATCCCCAGCGGCTCCGGCTGCCCATTCCCAAGGGAAAGGGCCGAGGGCTGCTCGGTCCGTCACCACAATGGGAACGTTTCTTAGGAGGACTCGCTCCGCTCCGGCCCCGCTGCCGGGATCCGCATCCGTGATTCTCTTCGCTTTGGAAGGGCATTAGACACGCGGTGGCCAAGCCCAATCCCTCCTTCTCCAGTCTCCTCCAATCCGTCTGTCCCCATCCCGGCCTGGAATTCCCCAGGCTTCGCTTCATTCCCAGCCCGAGTCCTTCACAATCCGGTCCCTGTGTGTCCCGGCGCGGGCCCCGAGGCGCAACCGAGGCCACGTCACGGCAGACACGTGGGCACCGCGTGGCAGGACGGCGCCCTCCGGCCAGGGTCATGTTTGACTCCCTCCAAACATCTCCCTACGCATCCAAGTGACTCAACCCATCAGCAGCTCCTCCTGCCCTGGAGGAAGCACCAGAGGTGGATCCCGTAGGTGGAGCCACCTCCATCAGACCTATGTGGACCTAGTAAGCGAACTTAGTCCTAGCTCCATCAGGGCTAGGTAGATCTAGGAGGTGGATCCACCCCTAGCTCCACCAGACTGAGGTGGACCTGGTAGGTGGACTCACTCCTAGCTCTACTAGACCTGGGTGGATCTGGTATTTGCATCCATCCCAAGCTCCACCAAGCCTAGGTGGACCTGGTAGGCACATCCATGCCAAGCTTTACCAAGCCTAGGTAGATCTGCTAGACGCATCCATCCCAAGGTCCACCAGGCCTAGGTAGGTCTCAGAGATACATCCATCCCAAGCTCCATCAGGCCTAGATGGATCTGGTAGGTGTCCC
>JAUBOD010000211.1:614299-653294 GCA_032353885.1 Nothura maculosa | reverse complement strand
CGGGAATGCGACGGGAGCGGTGCCCTGTGCGGGGTTAAGCCGCCCCATTGACAGCGCTGACCTCCCTGGAGCCCAATTCCAGCTTTGCTCCCTGCTCCCCCAATTCCAGGGGGACCGCGACACTGGGCTGGCACCTGGGGACATTCCAGGCACCCCCGGATGGAAGCAGAGGCTCCCGAGGGAGCCGCGCGCTTCCCGCTCCCAACGGGATCCCCGGAGCCGTCGGGTCCCTCCCGGAGCGGCGGGAGCGGCTCCAGCCCCGCCAGGGAAGGCGGAGAGGGGCCCGAAAAGGCGGAAATGGGAGAGGAAGGACCGCGGGAGGCGGCGGAGCCGAGGGAAAGAGCGGGTCCGCCACAGAGCCGGGGGGCAAAACTCCGCCAAGTGCCCGAAAACGGGGGGAAAACGCACAGGAAAAAGAGGGAAAAGCCGCGCGGAGGGAAGCGGGGCTCTCACCGGCCGCGGGGAAGAGCTCCACGTCCACCTTCTCCGTCTTGATGGTGGGCAGCGCCGGCTTGAGCTCCACGGCCGCCTTCATGGCTGCGGCCGTCGGCGGCGCGTCGGGGCGCCCGGCCGCCTCGCCCGCTCCTCTGCGCGCTGCCCCTTCCTCCTCCTCCTGCTCCTCCTGCTGCTGCTGCTGCTCCGCCTCGCCCGAGGGAGGGGACGCCGGGGCCCCCGCCCCGGGGGCGGCCCCAGCGCGCGGGGGGACCTGGCGGGTCTGGGGGTAACTGGGGGGGTGTTTGCACCGCCCCACTGCAGAGGGAGCCGAGAATGGGCTCCCTTCGGAGCGACCGCAAACGGCAGCGCCCCGGGGAGGTTATGAGTCACATCGGCCATTTACCGGTACGGGTGTTCAAAGGCGCGCGAAAAAAGAGCAAAAAAAAAGCAAAAAGAGAGAAAAAAAAACGGATTCGTTGCAAAGCGCCGCCGAGGCTCCCGCCACACCGGCCGCTTCCCGATTTGCAGCTTTTCCAGGGAAATCTTTCCACTTGGGCATCCAAGTGGCGCCCTCCTTTTTGTTCCCGCTTTTTTTTCCGCCTTTTTTGGCACCCCTGTTTAGGCAGCCCCATCCCAGCTCGGGGGCAAAAGGAAATGAAGAGCCCCCGGTCCCATTAAAACCACAGGGGGGCATTTACGGCGCTGCGTAATTAGCCAAATTGGAGCCTTTCCCCCCAAAACCGCCGCGGGATCTTTGGTGGCCGCCTCGGTTTGAGGATCTGTGCGGCGAGCGGGATCCAAAGGGTGGAAAACGGGGAGCAAAGGGGCAAAGGGTCGCGCGATTCCCGGGATAACACGGAGACATGAAAGGATTTCTCGTCGGGAAGCGCAGGGAGGGGGCCCTGGGCGTGGAGGCAATGGGAGGAAAGAGCCAGCGGCTGCCGCGACCCTTCCCCAGGGAGAGACTTTTCCTGGAATTTAATACAGCGGGAGCAGGCGCTTCCACGCTGGGAAGCGCCGGAGGGAGCTGGTTACGTTGGGAAGCGGTGCCCGCGTTGCTCATCCCGGGATGAGGGCCTCTCCTTCGGGCATAGGGAGCCCGGGATACCCTATCCATGAGGGCTAAGCAATGCATGGAATGAGGGGAGCGGGGCACCAACATCCAAATTGGATGCTCCTCACCCCTAAAAACCAAGGAATCTCCCCGCTCCGGACACAGCAGCCGGGATGCGCCTTCCCGAGAGCCTGGAAAAGCCGCTGGCTGGCGAGCGTCCGGAGGAATATCCGCGTGTTTGGGTGTTTCGGGGTGGTTTCCTTGGCCCGCGCTCCGGCCGCTCCAACAATCCGCGGCTTGTTCGGCCCCGGCGCCCTTCAATGGATCCGTCGGGAATCCTAAGCCCGGGCCCGGGGCAGATCCCAGGCCACATGCCGGGGCCGCACAAAGCGCCCGCTATTTCCCCGCAATTAGCCCGCCTCAAAGGCCGTCTATCCGGGCGCATCCGAGCCCCCACGTGCCTCCCGGGCGGCCCATTGTGAAGCTAATTCAATAACACGCCTCTCTCCCCATGAGGGTCTCCTGATGAGGTCGCCTCCAAGTCCGAAATCCAGCTGCACGGAGCGAGTCACCCTCCTTTTATCCCGATTATCCGCTGGAAGCTGCTGGGCTGGGAGCTGCAGGTACCAGGAGTTCGTGCGGGTTGCTCCCCCAGGCGCTTCCCTGCAGCACAAGTTGTGCAAATAACTGGATTTTTCCTTCTTTTTTCCTCTTTTTCCTGCTTTGCTCATAGTTGGAGGCAAAGAGGATATGCAAGTGATTTTTTCTACGTGCGCTCTGTGCTGATGCAAGCCCCAAATCCGCCTCAAATGGCCCCAAAGAGTAACAGCCTGTGGCTTTGGAAAGCAGCTCTGACTTCCTTCGTGTCAGACCTGCAAAGAGGTGGAAAAATCCCGGATTTCTTGCGTGATCTCCTCGCCCGGCGAGGGCAAAGCGACGGGAACGGCTCCGTGAGCCACTTGATGAATAAGAAGCCGGAGCGAAGTTTATACAACATCCCCTTCTCCAAACTTCCTAAGTGCTCCAGAAAGTGGCTGCCCTGGAAAGCCAAGCTGGAAGCACCAAATATTATCTCTCCCATTCCTAAACATCGCGGGCGCTAATGAAGTGAGGAGCGCGGTGCCGTGGGAGCGCCCCGGGAAAAGGCTGCTCCGGACAACCTGGCTCTTCCCACCGCCTCCCAAATGGAGCCGCTTGGGATTAAACCTGGATTGAACACTCGCCTGGAGTGTGTCGCCCATGGAGTGCTGGGAAGGGGGGAATATCCTGCAGGAGACTCCAATGGGTCGCTCCGTTTTCCCCCTGCGTTGGCACTTCCCACGGAGATTTGCTTTCGCGGGAGCGGAGCCAGGAGCAGGAAGCGCTGAGGTTTGGCTTGGGCTTTGGCAAAATATTGATCTCTGCAGAGCAGAGGAGAGGGGGAAAAAAGGCAAAAAAGCGACGTTTTGGCCCAATAAAGGGGACCGACCTGGCAGCAACAGGGACCTCTGGAGTCAAATGGGTTTTCGGGAGAGCATCCATGCCCTCATGGAAGCTTGCATGCGGATAGGGATCCTGTGGATACTCACACATACAGGGTGATGGCCACAAGCCTCCAAGTCGAAGACTTACATATATATATATATAAATTATTTTATGTATAAATATCCTTTTTTTACAGGATTGAGCTCTTGCAAAGGGCAATTCCCTGGAGTCTCCCGGCCACCAAGCTGAGCTCGGGGAATTGAGCGCCGCAATTAAATGTGCAATGGATGAATCACGTCGCTTCGACGTGAGAACTTGCATGCGGTGGCTCCGGGGATTTCGGCATCCAAGGACAATGGAAATCAATGGTGCCTTCCCACAGGGGAGCACCAGGAGCCGCAGGAAAACCAGACCATCCTAAGGGCACTTGCCCCCATCCGCACGCTTCCCAGCGCAGCCCCGGCCTCAAGTGATGCAAATAGCTCAGATAAGGCCCTGATAAATCCCTTATCCCTTATCCCTTATCCCTTATCCACCAGCTCCCCGAGGGCTTTGTCCCGCGGGACTCGCTCGGCGCTTCCCTTGGAGGCTTCATCCCGCGGGAGCAGGCAGCAGCAGCCTGCAGCATTCCTGAGATAGCGGCTATCCGGGGGCACCGTCACTTTCCCTTGGCTCTGGATGGGTGTCCAGAGCAGCCCGGAGCACCTGGGCATCCGATTGCACAGGGAATGAGCGCGTCAATCCCAAAGGGAGCGGAGTTGTTGGGAGAATGGGCTGGTTCTGACGCTCCTTTGCACTCACAAAGGCGCCCGCTCCAAGAACCGACCTTCCCGAAACGTGTGCTCCTGAAACAGGACACCTCGGTCCGGAGCATCCACCCATGGGATGGGGCTCAAAGCAGAGCTCCCAAAACCAGGAGGACTCCCCTGGGGCCTGGACACGTTGCACGAGGGACCTGCAGCACCACGAGCCCTAAAGCTGCTCATGATCCCACGGGAATGTGGTGGGTCCCCAGCCTCGCACCCAAGGATCTTGATGCTCTTCAAACGCAGAGGGAAAGAGAACAGGGAGAATTCCTTCCCTGGGAGCTTGCGGATAATGGGCCCTTGGAATTCACAAGAAGCCGTGGGGAAGAAACAGAGAAAAAAGCCCCATTTCCCACTCCAAATTCCCAACATGTGCAGGGGGGCTGGAGAAGGCGCTTGGCCGCGTTGGCAGCACCAGGGTTAACGGCGGAGGCGCCGCTTTCTGGCTTATTTCAGCAGGGGAAGTGTGTCCCGGCCTGATTAGCCCAATGGTTTCCTCTTTTCCCATAACCTCCAGACCCCCGTGGCCTGAGTGTTTACTTTCTGAAATAAAAAATCTGCTGGTGTTTTTCTTTTTTTTCCTTTTTTTTTTCCCCTCGCAGGGCATGTGTATTTTGGGAGGCCGCGTGCGCCTCCCTCGGCTCTCCCACCCCTCACCCTCCGCTCGCCTCCAGCTGCAGCCGCTGGGGCTGCTGGCTGGGACGCCGGGGCCCTTCATGAGAGCGCTCGGCCTCCTGCCTCCGCAGCTATAAACACAGCGAACATCTGGAGGCCGGCGGAGGTGCTGCCAGGAGCGCCGGGATCGCGCATTCCCAGCTCCCAGCCCCCCGGCTGCCTCTTCCCAAGGAGGTTGAGGATGGAGCGGTAGAGCCCATGGAGGTGCCCGGCTCAAGTGAGCCCTTGGAGAGGCTCTGCAGCAAGCGCTTGGTGCTGCCACAGGCCTCTCCGCTGGGAAAAGCGGCGGGAATATCCACAGGGAGAGGCAGCGCATCCCTATCCAAGGCACATCCAGCAGGACCGATCACTTGGGTGACCGCTTCCCAGGGTGGCCCTCACCTGCTCTGCTGCCCAGTGCAACAAGGAGGGTCACCCCATCCGTGGGCATCACCCTTCCCACCGCATCCTCCTCATTCCCGCATGGATCGCGGCGGGTGCCCGGCGCGCGGGCGCCCGTTCACGTCCCCGCGCGGGGGAGGCTGAGAAAAGGAAGGAGGCTGCAGTTAAAAATAGGATAAAAGGACATGAAAAAATGCGGATTTTTTCTCCCCCTCCGCCTCCTTCCCGCTTAAGCTCCGCTTGGAAAATGTGCTGCAGCTGGAGAAGCCATCGGGCTGAGCCCGGCCGGCTTTCGCCTTCCCTCCCCCAAGCCCCCGCGGCTCCGAGCGTGGGCCTGGAAGGGGGCCCAGAAAAACGCTCGCGGAAAGAGCGTTTTCCCCCCGGGAATTCCGTGCGGGAGCAGGTGGGGAGAAGGAGCAACGTGGGGGAGAGCGGGGTGGCTTCGGCACGGACGCGGGGACAATGATGAGCCAAAAAATCCGGGCTTGAGGAGGAGATTGGGGCCAAAATTAGCCAGGTGGGGGCAAATGCCAGGGAATGGGATGACGCCAGGATCTGCTGGGGACAAAATCCTCCTTTTTTTCCGCAAATCCCTCTGTCACCCTGCCTGAGATGCCTGGGGACAGGAGGACACGGTCTGCTCGGCCACAGAGCCTCTGTTTTGGCCAACCGTGGGTGGACAAAAAGTTTCTTATCTCTTATCTTAAGGGAGCCACTTGTGCCACAACTTGATAACCCAAGTTGGCAGTGAAAGACCTCAGATCTCAGGATACTTCAACACAAGGACCTAAAAAGTGAATAAAAACATCTTCCTAATCAAACTAATGATGGCCAAGCTAGGCCTAAGTCAGGCCTTCCTTATCCGTATCATGGAGTAATCTTATCTGCTCCAAGCACAGTGCAAACAAACTCACCCAAGCTTCAAAGGCAACGTCTTCGCTAAACGCAAGCGACTCTAGGAGTCTTGGGAGGGCTGTGGGTTTCTGTTGCGAGAGGATCTATTCACACTTGCATTTTTCCTTGCTGACTTGCTTCTCTGCCCAAGCCCGAGCCCATGAGAACCAAAATAGCCTCCAGAAGAAGAGACGACAAGCGAGCACAAAGGAGAAATGAGAGAACCTTCCTAGCGGTGTACACAAATGAGAGTTTCCTCCCATTCAAAATTAGAAAACGCTCTAGACTGAAGAAACGACGGCGCGAGGAAGAAAATCAGAGAAAGAGTCGGCGGCGGAAGCGAAAAGCAATTCTTAGGTCCTGAAAGTTGGGTCTAAACCTGGCGCAGTCAACGGCAGCCTTTTTTAGAGACGTTGCTGAGGTTTGAAGCCGATGTCACAGAGCCAGCCCGGGGTAATGAAGATCTGGGTTGGAGATATGTGGGTCCCTGGAGGGAGCGCTTTCACAGAACGGGGGAGAGGGCAGGGAAAAATGCGGAGAGAACTTTCCAGGCACGGCTTGGAAAACGTTGGAGGGAAGCCAAATGCTGCAAGGGCAGATTTCATCAGGGCCCGGTTGACATCATGCTGAGAGGGGTCACCCACAGGAGTTGAGCAAAGAGCTGCAAGGAGAGCGGCTGGGAAGAGCTCTGCTCCAGCCACAGGCACGGCTCTCCGGGGCCATCTCCGGCTAAAACACGCAAGTGCTCACCAAAGGAAGGAAAAAAATCCGAAATGCCTGAATATTTGCCAAGGAGAGATCTCAAAGGGCTCGTTTGACCGCAGCAGTCGCTGCTTCTGCTCAACTCTTTAGCTGCAAAGAGTCTCTAAACATGAGGGCTTTTCCCCTCCCTAGGGGCCGATGTGGAGAACTAACGAGCCGGGAACAAGGCGCAGAAGAGCAGCACATGCCATGCGAAAGCTTACGTGGGATTTAAGCGCTTCACGAGAGGCTTATGTGGGACTTAGGCGAAACATAAACTTCATAGTGGCCCTTTGCAAAGGTCACATTCATGCAACTTGAGCTCTTTCCCTTGCTTATAAGCTGGCCTGTGCCCCAGTGCACCTCAACCCTCTCTTTTGCACAGATGGGGACCTGAGCCCGGGTCCATCCTAAAGCCATCACCAAGCCCGGACCTTCCTGCTGTGAAACCTCCCAATCGAAAGGGGTTTGCACCAGGGTGCAAAGCTCTTTGCTAAAGCCCCACCTTTGTTTAGCCCTCATGCTCCCCATGGGCTCAAGGACGCGCTCGGGGACCTGCACTGACTCATATATAAATACATACATACACGCAGCAGCCCAAACTGCAAGTTCAGCTCGAAGATTCACGGGCTGGAACGACGTGCAGGACCAGAATTAGTCACTGGCCACTCTGAGACGACTTTCAGAGCCTGAGGCTGTTTCTATGCAGGCGGCGTGAGCAAACTGCCTTAACCGTGCGACCACACGCGGCCCCGAGAGCAGGGCACGAGCCACACGTGGCTCCAGCTGAGCGTGTGCTGCAGTGCCCCACATCCCCCAAACCACCAAGAGAAGTGAGTAGAGCTAGCAGCGCGAGACGCCCACAGAGCAGACGCGGAGAGTTAGAGCGATGACAACCTAGAATTAAAAGGCAGGAGTCCCCGTGGAGGCCACGTTGCCTTTCAGAGAGACCTGCACGAAGTGGGTCCAGCTGATGTTATGAGGAAAGCTGAGGATGCAACCAGCTGGTGGGACATCTATGGATGTGATGCACCCAGGGACCTCTCAGGAGAAGCCCTGGAACCAGGAATGTGGTTCCTCTTCCATCATGGAAGCAGATACAACATCAGAGTAGACTTGCTGGAGCTCCCCCTGCCATTTGAGGGCACCTGCCTGGTCCACCACACCAGGTCTCCCTTGTCGCCCACGTCCGCAGCCTCCTGGGAGGCCCTACCTGTGCCGTAGTGCTCCAGGCCCGTGGGCACCTCCTGCATGGCGGCCTCGTCCCAGCCGGGGTAGCACGTCCGCTGCTGGTAGCAGGTGGCTTGGAAGCCGCAGCTCATCCAGGGATCTTCGTAGGAGCTGCCAACACCTTGCCTCTGTACGCAGGGGCGAGAGGAGATCGGGAGAACATCTATGAGCAGGGCCATGGAAAATAACCTCAATCATCCCCCCAAAAGAGGGGTGAGAGGAAAACATCGGGAGAACATCTATGACCGTAGCCATAGAAAATGACCCAAATCATCCCCCCAAAAAGTGAGCGAGAGGAGAACATGGGGAGAACATGTGATCATGGCCATGGAAAATGACCCCAATCATCCCCCCGAAAAGGGGGTGAGAGGAGAACATCGGGAGAACATCTATGACCATGGTCATGGAAAATCACCCCAATCACTTCCCCAAAAACGGAGTGAGAGAACATCAGGAGAACATGTATGAGCATGGCCGTGGAAAATCACTCCAATCATCCCCCCAAAAAGGAGGTGATAGGAGAACATCAGGAGAATATCTAGGAGCATGGCCATGGAAAATCACCCCAATCATCCCCGCAAAAGAGGGGTGAGAGGAGAACATCAGGAGAACATGTATGACCATGGCCATGGAAAATCACCCCAATCACCCCACCAAAAAGGGGGTGAGAGGAGAACATCGGGAGAACATCTATGACCGTAGCCATGGAAAATCACCCCAATCACTCCCCGCAAAGAGGGGTGAGAGGAGAACATCAGGAGAACATGTATGACCATGGCCGTGGAAAATTCACCCCAATCACCCCACCAAAAAGGGGGTGAGAGGAGAACATCAGGAGAACATCTATGACCATGACAATGGAAAATCATCCCAAACACCCCCTCAAAATGGGCATTTTCACCCCTCAACAGCGCATCAGAGCAAAGCTGGAGTCGTCATTGTATTTTCCAAAGGAAATGTGAACTGCAGGGATGGGAAACCCCAGGAGGAGGCGGGTGGCTCTGGGAAGGGTGAGGAGCAGCCTCCACTTCACCCATCACCTCATGGATGGCGGGGAGCCGCAGGGACCGTGGTTTGGGCCTAGGCCGGGATGAGGCGGCTCCTCAGGGACACAGGGCTCCGGCCAAACCGCCAAGCGCCAGCAGAGGGAGGAAGGAGCCCACGGCTCCGCTCGGCTCCGCTCCTTCCCACCGTGGTGGCTCAAGGGGAGCCCTGAGGGTTGGCTCCACACATGGCTCCTCATAGGCCCCAAGCACCCTCAAAAGCCACCATGGGGACAATGGGGCACTTTGGGGTGCAAGTCCCATCAGGGTGACACAATGTGGGGCAGACACGGTCCCTTTGGGCCATGGAGGCCCTTTGGGATGAGGAGGCCGAGGCCTCTTCCCCCTCAGCCCAAGCTGCTCCCTGAGGTGAATCCCGGCAAGCGCTGCTGCCTTCCCACGTGTTCCTGCACGTAACCTGCCCTTATTTAACAAATATAACCTTTATTTAAGTGCGTTTTATGTAAAAAAATGACATGCTAATTTTATTGATCACCTCTATGGCTTATATACGGTTATAAATGTGCATATGACACAGGTTTATATACTAAAGATGCAGATATGGATATAAGATTTATATATGACATGCATATGCACCACCTATTACATGTATAACAAAAAAGACCTATTTTTGTAAGAATTATCAATCTATATATGCACATTTTATTATATAATATATATATATATATATAAATGTGTGACATTATATTAAAATAATCCCAGGATATCATTTCTATTCTATTCCTACATATATAAAGTACACATATGCATTTTATATATATAATACACACACATATACACAATATCTTATTATATATTTATATATGCATTCTATATTTTATATGTGTGCATATATGTAAGAAATGCAAACTATGTGCATAAAATAAATACTTTGGGGGTTTTATATATATAGATATATATAAAAATGTGTGTATATGTCTATCTATATGTGTGTATTCACACATAGAAAGCCAGAATATTATTTTTTCCTCAATTCATATCATTCTTTTTTCCAGGGAAATCTATTTCCAATCTCTTACCATCGCTGCAGGGCGAGCCAGTGGATACGGAGCCGGGCTGCCGATGGATGTGTCCATGTAGTAGCTCATCATCGTGGAAGCACCTGTGGAATGGGAAGCGGACATTGGGGTCCCACTGGAATGGCGACGCTGTCGCTTATCCCACCTCTGATTCATTGGGGCAAAAAAAGGGAGGATTGGACTATTGTCTTTCCATAATTGAAGCTGGAAAGGTTAAAAGTCTGCAAAAAAGGGGATTTTGTATTAAAAACATGAACTCGTCGGTGTAAACTGTGCCGGGAGCCTGAATGAATGATCAGCTGGAAGCTGATGGAGCTAATCAGGGGTTAGATGAGATCATGTTTCCTTTGCCCTAGGACTGGTGAGAAATTGTTTCCTTTTTTTGGACAAATCAACCCCAAAAAAGCCACAGAAAACAAAAACAGCTTGTTGACATCAGCACTATTCCTGCAGAAGGTTCTTCAAAACCCATTTGCTTCCTGCAAAAAGACTTCTCTATTTTGCAGAGGGATCTTCTGGAGGAAGATGCCCTCTTGGATTAGTGTGTTCCCCATCGTTGATGCTCTCCATGAGCGACAGAGGCTCCGGGTGCAATTCCCAGGGACGGGATTCGCACACAGGGATCCAGGGAGAGGATCACAGCAAAGTCCCTGAGCGCTGTGACTCATGGCCCCACGCAAAACACCTGCAACACGTGCACGTATTAAATCATCCTCCCCGTTTCCTGCTTCACTTGGGCTCGAGCACCAGCAGGGCTTGTTTATTTATTTGATTTTATTTCCCTTTTTTGTCTTTTTTAGCGTGGTTTAGTTCACAGAAAGGGGAAATCACCTAAGAAGTGGGGAGAGGCCACCCACCACCCAACCCATTGCGCCCACAGCAGCCCCGGGGCACCCGCATGGGACTCCAAGGCAGGTCCGGCTCAAAACACCCATTAAACTTGGCCTATCCTAAGGCCAATACAGATTTTGTGGCCAATACAGATTTTGTGGCCAAAACAGATTTTGTGGCCAACCAGGCTCTGGCTACAGGACAAAACGATGGCGACATCCAATAGACCTGGTTGCAGGTGAGCAGAATATCCCCAAAATTCCGCTCTGGAAAAGCAGGCACGCACGGCTGGCAGCAGGAGCCGGGATGAGGGGGCTCGGGCAGGCTTTTTCCGGGCTAATTTTAACAGAACTTCCACCACTTCCCATAGGAAACTACTTCACAGCCCAACACGTCTCTCCCTGTCAACAAGTCTCCCTGATGTCCAGGCGGATTTTCCTTCTCTTGAGCTTTCTAATAGGAGCTTTCACGGTTCCTCTCCTCTCCTTGGAGGCTCCGAGGCAGCTTTTAGGTCCTCTTGGGAGCTGGCAGCTCCTGCCCTCGATGTCTGAGCCCAGCACGTCAGATCCCAGGGCAAATATTGGGGAATATGTCGGATCCCGAGGCAAATACTGGGGAAATCACACCCGTATTACAGCCGATTTACACCCAGAGCGCCAAGAGCCGCAGCATGCAGAGAGCTGATAATGAATAAAAGTGGGATCCAAATCACTTGGTGAAATCCTCAGTGATTTAACAGCTTGGCTTTAGGCTTCTTTTCTACTATTATTTCAACCTTATCTTGAAAACGGGCAGGAGAAACTGCATTTTTTTATGTTCAGGGCTTGATCAAACACTCGCCAAAGTGATCAGGCTTCTGGGTCATTTCTAAAATAAATGAAAATTTTCCTTTCATCCCTCTTTTATGGGAGATTTTTGTTTAATTGTTTACTAAGTTTAGCATGCAATGGCAAAAATCCCTTCCCCTCTGTGATGGACATGCACCCTTGCAGAAGATAGGAGTGAAAAACGGGCATTAAAGCCATTCCATTTTGGCATCCAGCAATAATTTCTCCTCCGCCGAAGGGGTGGGGAAAAGGGCTCCTGGATATGATATCCGTGAGCTTTTAACCCGTGAAACGCCGGCGTTTTCCAGGCTCTTTGCCGGTTTCCAGTCCCCGGGGGAGCTGCCTTGGGATCCCATGGATCCCATTCCGCTCCCGCATCCCTGGCACCAAGTAAAGGAGCAACTTAATGCAGGGCTATGAGTTTTGCTCACTGCAAGGGGTGACAAAATGTGTATTTTCGAACAAGTTGGTGCCTATGGGAGGCCAAGGAGTGGAGCCGCTGGGTTGGGTTTTCCCGAGCATCGCTCTCCATCCGGGAGAAGCCGGGAAGGCAGCGGAGCCGGAGGGAGGCAGCGGGAGCAGCCGTGTATCCAGGAAACGGCGCCGGAGCCGGCCCGCAGCCCCCAAAGGTGTCAGTTGACAGCCCGGGAATGGGAAGCCGATGGGAACAGCGGCGCGGAGCCCGCTGCCGAGGGAGAGGCGGGATGCAGGGAATGGCAGCGAGGATCCGGGGGATGGATCCGCATACCCCGCAGGCTCCCGAGTGCTGCGAGCGCCGTCCCACGCAGCAGCTTCTGCCCCATGGAGGGCAAATCTGCTGCTGCTGGGGCAAAAAGTGGCCCCCGTGGAGTGAGAAGCAACTTGCCCCAGAAAGGGGCATTTTTTGGGGGAAACCGCAGGTAATCCCAAGCCCGTCAGCAAAAGCACAAATGGGCGCCCGAGGGAGGCAAATCGGAAGCAGAGCGAGTCCTGGATGCCCTGGGAAGCGGCGCATCCCGTGACAAGGGGGCTCTTCCCGACGCCACTTACTGGGACACCGCGGAGGGAAGGGCACCGTCCTGCCCGGCTCGTCCCAAATACCTGGTGCCGTCCTGTGCGCCCGGCCGGGAGCCGATGGGAATGCCATGGTGCTCCCGGCAGGGCCGCCTATTCAAAGGCAGGGGGAGTGGTCAGCCCCGCATCCAGGGCGGTGGGAAAGGCGAGCGGAGCGGCCGGAGCGGCCACCGAGGCGGCCGGATGGTGCTGGGGGGGGGCAGCGTGTTTTGGGGAGCTTTAGTGTTGTTCGGTGGTGTGTCTTGCAATGTGTTGGGCCCCCAAGGTGCTTAGGAAGCGGGAATGGTGCTGGAATGATGCTTTCCTGGAGGCTTTGGAGAGCACAAGGAAGGGCAGGCACAGGGAGCATTGGGTTGGCCTGAGCTCTGCTCCCTTAATCCTGGCTCAAGCCTTTGCCTCCCCCTGGAACTCCTGGACACCAGACCCGGCTTTGCTGCCCCTGCCAAGCAGCCCGGGCACCTCTGGGTGTCCTGCTCACTCACAAATCCCGGGAATCTGCTGGCTCCGTGCGGCTTTTTGGTGCCAACGACTCCTAAAGCCGGGCAGGATGCGGCCATCCTGCTCCGGGCACCCCAAGGAAAGGGATAAGGGATTGCTTTGGGACACACACAGACCGAGGGAATCTCCCTTATTTAAGTCTGTGTGTGCAGGGAGCCGCTGGGCCGGTCCCCTCCTTGGAGCCGGGAATCCGATCCCGGTGCCAGCGCCTCCGCGTCCTCCTCTCCAGCCTCCCCCCTGCTCCCTGCACTGTGCCCAGGTCCTGGATGCGGGAGGAAGCGGATCCCGCTCTCCCGGCCAGGCTGTCCCTTCCTCCAGGAGAAGGCTCCAGGCGGAGAACCGGGAGCGCCGGAGCAGTCACGGCGAGTCACGAGGAGTCACGACCGCGGCGTGAGCGCTCCGGACATCCCGGCACGAATCACACATCCATCCTGCAGCCGGGAAAGCCGGGAACAGCCCCCGGGTGGATCCGCTCCGCCGGCACCCGCTGCTGCCAAGCGCATCCCAGAGGAGCTGGAATCTGCAAAGTGGCACCAAGGGCTCCCCTGCATAGGGATGCTCGGGCACGTAGAGGCATGGACACAATATTTCTGGGCATCCAATTATTAGCAGGTACTTTGAGGAGTTGCTCCAGCTCCCAAGCGCCTTTAGGCTTGGCTTAAAAGCACATGGAGCAGGTGGCATGAAGCCACGTTACCTGGGGCACTTGCAGCCGCCCGGAGCTGCTTTAAGGCAGGAAATCATTTCCAGGGATCCATCTCCTCGGGAAGGTTTCCAGCCTGCTGGGCTTTGCTACAAAGGCTCCGGCACATCCCAGAGCCAAAGGGAGGGAATTCAGCCACGGGGCAACCCTTCCCGGAGGCATCGGGATAAGCCGGTGGCAGCTGCAAGCAAGATGTCCTTCCCAGCCTGGCTTTGCTCCGGAGCAGACAATTCCTTGGATGCTCTAATCTCGATATTAATAACCTCGGTGCTGCCTGCGTGTCTGCGGAATGGGGAGGCTCCTGAGTGGATGGAGGTCCACCACCTCGGCGAGGTCCACCATTCCCAAATGGCACTGGAAAAACCAGCGTAGGGGCTGCCAAAGTCACCAAAAATGAGCTCGGGTAGGAGCTCATATCCTCATCCCGAATACTTATGATGGGCACAGGGTATAAACTGGAAAGAAAGGCGGTTCTGGAGGCACCTTGTTGGTTGAGGGACATCAACCCATGACTCTGGGTTAGGTTGGAAGCTGCTGCAGGTCAATCTCCTTCATCTGGACCGAGTTAGCTGTGATAAACTTAGTCCTATGTGGTTTATCTGCCTTCTCTAAGGGGCATAAGAACCACGCAGCAAGTGGCTTTAAACAACCCTGGGGTCTGAAGATGTTGGAAGGGGTTGGGTGCGACATGATGTGTGGAAAAATATCCAGCTTTTTGCTTTTTTGCCTTGCAACCCAGCTTCCCTCTCTCCACATGACGAAATACACGCATATACATGGATATATGTGTGTGTGTGTGTGTGATGGGACCAAAAATAGCTGCAGCTCCCGTTGAAATTTCAGCCTGGAAGAGGAAGTGAGAAATTTCCACTGCACCCTCAGAGAGTTGAGCAACATCTCTAAGGAAGCTCCAGCCCAAACATTGCCAAGCTGTGCCCAAAAGCTGCAAACGTGTCAATGCTGCCATGCAAGCACCAGCAACGAGGAGATTTCTAAGAGCAAACTGAAAGATTTTGGGTCTAATGTCCTTTTTCCAGGTGTCTTGCCCCGTTTGCATAGTGGAAAGGTGCATAAGAATGCCAGAAAGTGGTAAAAACAGGTAATTCACTGACTGCTCGGGGTGACCCCTTTCCTTCACAGATGCCCAAATCTGAGCAAACTTTCAAGCAGCTGGAAAGATCTCCAGAAAAGTTAGGGAAGGACTCAATGGTGGAAGGATCATCTCCTGCCTCCGAGCCCTGCAGATCCTTTGGATTCCCTAGGATCATGGCTCGCATCTTCCCAGGGGCAGCAAAGCGGCCACGTGTGGGGTGAGAAGGAGGAACCATCCCAAACGGCACAAGAACGGAGAGGGATTTCACTGCATCCATTGCATTGCATGGGTGCCATTCCCATCCCTGTGGATCGGATCGGGTCGGGAGCGCTGGGTGCCACATGGGAAGTGAAAGTGGAAGCGCGGGGCCGATCCGGGTTCCAGCTGGGATCGGGATGGCTCCGGGGGCCATCGGGCTTCGGTAGCTCCCGTGGGTCATTCCAGGGTTTCATGGATGCAGCAAAGGGGAGAAAGAAAATAAATAGTGCAATCAAAGCGCTCCGAGCTGCGCCTCGGCAATGCCAACACAAACCCTGAATGGGAGGAAGCATGAAGCTAAATATAGATCCTCCAGCAAAATCGGCGAGCTTTTCTTTTTCCCTTTTTTTCTTTTTTGCTCCTTTCCCCTAGGTTCATACTGTAAAACATCTGCTGAACAGTTTCCTATAACTGTTTTTGGCTTTTAAATCAAAGAAGGAAGAAACAATGTCCCATTTTTTTTTTGCAGGGAGAAAAGGAGGGAGGGGGAATAATAGACCTTCCTCTCCAAGCAGGATGACGGCGGGGCTGGAAATAGAAAGGGGAGAGCTTGGAAACATCTTGAGCGCAGACAGGAGGTCGGTGGCGAGCAGGTTCAGGTGCCTCTGCTTTGCCTTGGACCCAAGGGGACGCAGGGAATGGGGCTACCAGAAAAGCCCTGGGGATGATGATGGGGGATCCGGTGGGATGTGGTGGGCAGGGGCTGCTGATCCTGGGAGGAAAAACGGGGGGTTTTGAAGGAGAAGGAAGAGGAGTTCATGGTGGCTTTGGCCCAAAGGGACACCCTGGACTCCTGAGCTTCTCCATGGACCATCTGGAGCTGTGGCCAGCTCAGACCCTGGATGGTCCCTGATGTCCCATCCAGGACAACATCCAGTGTCCCAATGTGCCGTGGGGAATTGCCAGGGGGACACGTCTCGCTTCCCTACACAAAGTGGGTCCAATTGGGCCCTGCTCCGTGCCCACATCCCGCCTGGCGAGGCCGGCAGGGACCTGAAGCGCCGGCCAACGCAAACCAGGAGCAGGGAAGTGGCGGCCGAGGGCCGGTGTCAGCTTCATCCCGGCTCCCGGTGGTGCTAATTGGAACAAGGCTCCCGCACGTGCCACGAGACGGGGCCGGGAACCGGGGGGCTGCGGGTGGCTGCGTTGATCCCTTCTCCTGGGAGCTGAGAGGGTCCCTGTGCCCCTTCCATGACCACGCGGCTCCATGCGGCCTCTGGTCCATTCCCGCCTCCCGGCGCTGCTCCCATTCATGCCCGCTCGCCCTTTCCCGGTGGTATTTTTAGCTCGGATGTGAGCGCTGTCCCTGAGTCACGGCGTGCCGAGGAAGCGGCCCCGGAGGCTCCCGTTATCCAGCGGCTCCGCGTCGTGCCGGGCTGCTCCAAAGGAAACGGGAGGGAACGGGGCAAGGAGCATCCTGCAAGTGCCCCCGAGGTGACAGCCCCCCGGGGCTCGGGCACGAGCCGCCCGCGGCGCTGGAAAAGCTGGAAAAGCCGCCGGGATTCGCTTGTGCGCCAAAGGGGCCGGGGTGGAAGTCGGCGTTTTCCTGGGCTGAGCCCCGGCGCTAAATAAAAGACAAAGCAGCCAAGGAACGAGATGCCCTTAATTGTTGTCGGAGGGTTTCGCCGGCGGCCGCCGCTCGTCCCGGGGGGCCACGGCCTTGGCGAGAGCGTTGGGCGCCTCGGGGTTATTTTGAGCTGCCCGTTGCCGCCCATCCATCCTCTCCTGCTCCTGGGGTTGCCGTTGCAGAGGCTCCTTCCCAAAGGGCAGGATGTTGGCGCACGGATGGAGGCGTCGGAGGGGCCGGGGGATGATTTAGCGGCGCCGTCACGGAGAGGCTCGTGCGCCCTCGCCGCTTACCTGCGCTCTGGCTTATGTGCCTCCCCATTAGCCTTGATGCGCTCTGATGGCTATTAGTTTGCGGCGTGATGAATACGGGGCGAGCCCGTGGGCGCTGCCTGGAATTAGGGGCAATTTAATAACACGGAGGCCAGCGCTGGAGCCCAATCCCCCTGCCTTTCCTCAGGGATGCGGAGCACCCACCGGCTCCTGAATACTCCGGGAGCACCCGGGCCCCTTGGCGGCAAATGCAGCCCCGAATCGGAGCCCCCGAGAACCGTCTCCAACCGTCGGGCCCTTTTCTGCCTCTCTTGCTTTCTGCTTGGGCGCCGAAAGCAAAACATTTCCAGCGGTTTCGCTTCCTTTTGTTACCGGCTGCGAGTCGAGGCCACTTTTCACTTCTCGCCCGGCTCGTCGGGCTGCAACGTGAGGGTGTTCGCGTTGCAACGCGAGGCAGCAGCTGAGGCGCAGGGGAGGGCAGGGTGTCAAAGCAGCTTATTTTTTCAGGTGAGGCTTGATCTCTTCGAGAGATCTCGAAACCGCCATCCGGAGGCTGCGCTTAAGAGATAACCCCCGCGCCCAGCAACATCTGTGTTTGCAGCGAGCTGCAGCAAGAGCACGAGCCCTGCTGGCAAATCCTATCCATCTCCGAGCAAATTTTGCTAGAGCTGTTAGCATCTCTCCTAAGAATCCCTCCCAACCGCTTGCTTTTCCCTCTTGGACATCCCGCCGCATCCGAACGGCGCAGCGAGCGGCGGCCTCCGGAGCCGCCTGGTGCCGCGCGGCCGGCACTGCAAGGCCCCGGCGGAGGCCACGGCCTCCGGCAGGTGCAGACAAGGAGACCGAGTCCTCCCGTGTCCCCGTCCTCTCCTGCGGGGAGGCGGGAGTCATAGGGCAACGTGTCGGAGCGCCGGAGCAGCTGGGAAGCACGCGGCGCCCTTTGGGACTCCTTGGTTGCTCTTTGGCATCCAGGCTTTTCCGTTCGCCTTCGTGGGACGGGAGGCGGAACGGGGCTGTTAACGTTGCTCTCATCTCCATTTTTCACCCGTTGCTACCGGGTTTTCTATGTTCATCTCCCACTGAATGAGGTGGAGCCCAAACTCTCTTCTCCCCTCGTTCTGGCCAGGGGCTGCTGCACTGATAGCCAGAAAAACCCACGTGGCGAGGGAGGACAGGAGGGTTAAATGAGCGTCTCCAAGGGGCAACGCTCTGATGAGGAGCCCCCGGAGCTCTTTGCTGGTGGCTTCTCCATCTGCCTCGCAGCTCTAACCACCGCAACCGCCAGCTGGGGCGGCGCGCGCAGGTGTGGGGCGCCCGGAGCGGCGGGGCGGGCGCCCGGCGGCGCCGCCGGGCCCGGCCAAGCGCCCCGGCTCCCGGCTCGCACGCACTGACTCATTGCTCGACTCCGGGCCCGCTTCTCGGCCTGCCGGAGCCTCCGCTTCCGTGTTGTTCTACCGCGCGAGGTTGGACGCCCACGTCTCTCCTGGCTCCTCTGCCGAGGGGTGGTTCTGCTCCATGGCCATGCAGTAAGAGCCAAGGAGCTTGGCTTGTGTCAAGGTTTGGATGCCCACCATGGAAAACCCTTCCCATCCTGTGTGTCCCTCCTCCTCCAGCTCAGTTGTCCTGCAGCAGCAGAGCCAACCATCCCAACGCAACCATCCCAAGGGCATCCGTTGCCCTTTGGCACAGGGGTCCCAGGGTTCTCCTGCTGCCCCCCGGGCTCTTCTTCCCATCGAAACTCCAGAGGGGAGATAATTCCGTGCAAAATGACCTTATTCCAGGTACCAGCGTAAATAAATCCGTAGGTGCTGGTAGCATTCCAGGCAGTTCAGACGCTTTCCCCTACCCTGGGGTGCTTTGATTTCCAAGGCACGTGAGGAGTCCCATACTTTGGCTGCAGATCTGAACTTTCCTAGATCTTAAAGGCAGCGAGGACCATAGATTATCCAGCCTGACTTCCTGTCTAACGCAGGCCATATGATTCCAGCCCATTATTCCTACAGTGAGCCCAATAACTCGTGTTTGGCTCTACAGCTCTTCCAAGAAGGCATCCGGTCTTGATTTAAAGACTTCAAGAGATGGAGAATCCATCACTTCCCGTGGCAGCTTGTGCCAATGGCTATTCCTAAGAAAGGAGGAAGCTATTTAGAGCCAGGCTTACATGTCGGAATCCAATTTGGGTAAAGAAACACTCACCGAGGCAGCCTCAGCATGAATATACAAGCCAAAGCAGTGGTTGAAGAAGGATCTTGCACCCTAGAATGCCCCCATTTTATCCCACCGGTCTATCAAGACACTGTTTTTCCCTACAAGCGTCATCTTCTTTAACTTATGGATATAAACCAAGGATATAAAATCATGGCTGGTTATAGGATAGAGGATAAAGGATATAAAATCCGGGCATCCCCATCACGCCTGACCGTGGTCCCCCTTGGACTTATTCCTGGGGAGAATCCAGGGCTGGACCCTGCAGATGCCCACAAGCATCCCCAAAGATGGGGAATTATCTCTGCGCTTCTCCCTCAAGGCATGTGCAGAGCCAGATGTTCTCACGACTCCCTTTTGCTATTTATATCCGTATAATATTTGACGCTTCCTGTTCTATTAAAATGCTTCAGGTCCCCAAGATGTTTTCAAAGGCCTGAAGCGGGGCCAGATGAGCTCCTGGAGCATCCCGGGCAGCATCTCAACTCCGGGAATGCTCCGGGAAAGCAGCGCCGTGGGAGCAGCAGGACGAGGTGGGAGTTGTTCTGCAGTCTCCTGACATATTAATGCGCTCAGATCAAGACTTGTGGTTCTGGAGAAGGGCTGTCCAGATTCTTCGGGAAGGTATTTGGCTCCATGAGCACCTAGATGAATCAATCTGCTCGTGCATCTTATTTATTTATTCCTACTTATTGGAATAAATTGGACTTATTTATTCCTACTTATTGGAATAAATTGGACTTATTTATTCCTACGGTTTGAGTAACTCTTCCTTTGCTGGAGGAGGATTCCCAGCTTTGCACCTGAGCTCAGCTGACACCTTTTAGAGCTGAGTCTAAGTCAGACTTACAAGTATTTTTTTCTCCATGACCAAAATAGCAGAAGAGCGAGATTCAAAGACCAGCTTTGTCCTCAGTTTCCATGCTATGTTTCCAAGCTGCCACAAGGTGCCAGCATTTCAGAGGATTAGAGGACCGTGAGGACGGGGTTTGGACCTGCAGCATGGTCTGAAATCCCCCTGTGGCCCAACTCTCCATGGGGAAAATGAGCTGCAGGGGTAGATGTTACCTCCTTGCTTCCAGGTGGGCTCCTCATCCTCATGACCCAGCATCGTGGGGGGAACTGAGGAGGATCCAGGTCCACCGTGTCCTTCTCAGCATTAAAATGAGAGTCAATAGACCTCAATTACGGCCCTAGCTCCATTAAACACAATATGGAATGGGCTTAATGGGAGAAAATAGGGACTAGCAGCCCCCCAATGGGCAAGGACACCTCGCTGTTGCTGTTGAAGGGCCTTCGTGGCTCTTCACACTGATCTTTCCCACCTGGAGGGGAGAAAAACCATATAATTGATGTTGACTGACAAAGGTGCCTTGGGTTTTGGGTACAGCAGGGCCACCAGTTGGTTGAGAACTTCATTACTGAGGCCACAAGGGAGTATAATTTTGTCCGCCGGGGTATATCCCGCCTCTCCTCGGCAGCAGGGAGCTTTTCTCCGGGAATACTCAGCGAGGCAGACGCCGCTCCCAGACAGCCCCGTCTCCATAAAAGCGAGCCGTGAAAACGACACTCGAGAGTAATGACTTTCCTGCTCACCACAGGCCGGCGGTTCGAAACCGCAGCTGGGGCGCTGCCGGCGCGCGCGCTCGCTTGCGACACTCGGTGATGCTCACACATGGAGCCCGGCCAGGCAAGGCGCTTTTTGGCCTTCTCCCACACACATTAAAAAAAACCTAAAAAGTGGAAAACAAATGTTTCATTTCATATTTTTTTTTGTGAAAAACCAACGGGCTCTTTTGTTTCTATGAAAATGAGCTGGGACTTCCGAGTCGTTTTTCTTGCCTTACGGCCGAGGCAGATCTGTGAAATCTTTGCACTGGAGAGAGGAACGTGGTTTGCTCTGGTTGCCCTAGTTAGGGGGGAAAAACGTCTTGCAGCCAGAAGGCTCCATGTGACTTATTACCTGGCACGCGGAGCCGCTCTCCGTGGGCCACGAAGCCAACTGCTCTCCAAGCCAAACCTCAGCCCTGCCCCTGCTGCTGATCCCGCTCCTGGAAACGCTTCCAGCTTTCCCATCCCGGGGAAACGTTGGAGGTTGCCCAGTTTGGTGGCCCTGGGCGAGCAGCGGGAACATCTGGCGTGGGTGGCGCAATGTGACAGCCGCATTCCTGCTGCCTTCGGCGCGGCGACGTCGCTAACATAACACAGAAGGGCCCGCAAAAACAAACATGCCGTCACCAGATGTTTAGAACAGCTGGCCGGACCAAGGAAGCCAAAGAAACAACAACAACAAAATAACTGTGAAAAGAAGCGAGAGTGCGAAGGAAGATGGCAGGTTATGGCTTTTCTTCTCAGTTTGGATGTGACGTGGTGGAGCTTTCCGCAAAAGCCATGGCTTGATGCAGGTGGGAATAACATCCATGCTTCCAGAGCAAGGTCCTCCTGGCACCAGGCCCTGGCCCATGACCCCATTGGGACCCCAAAGGCGACCCCGTGCAGATCTGCAGCCCTCCTGCTGGAGGGGTGTCTATGTTGGACGTTTATGGCCTGTTTCATCTGCACATGACATCATGTGTGTTGTATTTCCAGCGGCCCTGGGTGGTAAGGAAGTGTTCTCATCACCCTTCTGCTAACTCATGTCCCCAGCGTGCGCAGGCTGGGGCCAAGTCTCCAAAAATCCGCAGACATGAAATATTGAGAGGCAACGGAGGCATCTCAGCCTGATTGTGGCTCCTGGCGCAGCTCCTTGCCCAGGATCACCCATAAATTGGATGGAAAACCAGAGGAGAAACCAAGGTCTCTCAAGCCAAGACATGGGTCCTTCCTTAGACCATCTTGGCTGAGTGGTCTAGCAAATGTCATGGGGTCTCCTGTGTTTGTAGATAGGCCAAACTATGGGTAGATCCTCACCGGTTGCCCACAAACATTGTGGCCTTCAGAGAAGGTCCAGGAGCCTCTGCTCTTGCTGCTGGGTAGAACATACCTAAAAAGGACAAATCGGCCACACGGGTGTTTTGTAAGGGGGGACCTTGTCCCCACAAAAAGGGAAGCTCCTGCGGTTACAGCAAGGCTGCTGCAATCCCGCACGTGGACATCCCCATGTCAGCAATTCCTGCTGCTCCGTTAGCTGCTCAATCAACCTCAACTCTACTCAAGAGGGCCCATTCGTAGCTTATGTCCCATCCCCTTGGGGACAGGGACAAGGGACAACGTGCCACAAGAGGGCACTTGGAAAAAGAGGCTACGTGAGCTGGGGGATCCAGGTCCTGCTGGAGCCAACAGCAAAATCCCGGCTACAGCCGGATGGGAATGGCCAGATATTAGCCAGACACCGAGGGCTGATTCCCCCAGGACGGGCGATTCTGCAAAGTGGAGCAAAAATGCACTTTCTGGCTCCTCGGGGATACTGAAGCTTTGACTGTTTCAGCTCAAATTGCTCAAAAAAAAGAAGGGAGGGGAGGAGGGGCCACAAAAATGGGAATATTTATGTTGACAAGACCTGAAACATCTAGATTTTGAGCTTTTCTACCAATTGAAAAGAAATTAGAGGGTTGCAAGCGCAACCCAAACATGGTTAAAATAGACCCGATGAAAGTTGGGTTTTATGAAGAGGATAGAAAGGGGAGAGAGAAACGTGTCTGAGGGCCCATCTCCTCCCAAGCTGCTGCTGAACTCAGCACCCCTGGATCTTCAAAGAGCTGGAGGTGCCCAGCAGTTCCATAGCTCACATTCCTTGAGGAACAGGGATGGGGAAACTGAGGCACAAGGGTATTTGGCATGTCTATGGCCAAATGTTCCCTGGGATGTTTTGATTCCCAGGGAGAAAAAATCCCCAATACAGCACATGGATGCGCTATTCCTGCCAAAGAACCTTATTTTTTCCTGGTATTTTGGCACCAAGGATCTTGGCTCTGCTGAGGACAGTGGCTGCCGTGCCGTTCATCCCAGCGGGATCGCCCTGGTGAGCCCGGGCGGGTGAAAAACGGCCTCTGGCTGAAACGAAGCGATCTTATCTTTGGCCTGTTGTCCTCCCCCGGAGGGGAGAATGGATGAGCGCGGCTGCCTGGCCTCGCTCCTATTTCCCCGGGTGGTTACGGGTGGCTGGGCCCTATGAATCAAAGTGTCGCAGCGGGAGCCAGGAAACGGCCCAGGATGGAGAACGGGAGCTGAAACCTCTCACCCCAACGGGTGCTGGGTAGGGAAGCCCCCCAAAAGCCTTCCATAACTTCAACCATATGTGGAGATGCTGCTTGGGCATCTTCCATGGGCATCTGGCACTGAATTCCCACCACCACGTGCTGTTGGCAAGTCCCATCTCCACTTAGAGGGGCACGAATATCTCTGTGTGTTTGGCTTGCAAGCCCAGGCACCCAATTTGGCTTCTTCCCTAGCCAAAACGGCAGCTCGCCCTCCTCTTTCAGCTCTTTTAGCTTTTCCCAGAGCCTCCTGAGCAACATGTGCCAAATGTCATCACAGAATCAAGGCTGAACCTTGGAGCCGACTGCAGCTTTATTGACTTCGGCAGCATCAGGAGATCAATTCATAAATTTCCATCTTCTCTCTTTATCATCCCCTTCAGGCCCCAGCCGCGGTGTTATCTGACCCATGGATGTCGGGATATCTCGGCACCTCGGAGATCAAAAGGAAATTTGCACAGGAGAAGCGCTCTGGCTGTGGTCAATGGGCTTAGGATCGTTTCCCCCATGGAAGCCAGTGGGAGCTTAGCTTGGCCATTGGAATCAGCGTTAGGAAGCGTTGCCGATAGAGCCAAAGGCACCTGGCGGAGGAACAGTTCTATGGAAGTGTTTATGGTCGTGCAGCTCCGGAGTTTTCCTTCGCTCTGAGCGCTTTCCCAGCCCACCAATACCTGCGTGGCCCCCAACACGGAGAGCTGCTCCAGTTCAGCAGCGTTATTGCAATAAAACCACCCCGGAGCAAAGCAACCCGCACCCATAAAAGCACTTTTTTGTTGCTATAACCAGTCACGCAGCACTGCTGGGTCACTGGTCGCATGGCACGTTTGGGGATGGGGATCTCCTGGCTCCTGCTGCACTATTTTGAGCACTTTTGACCCTGGGTTTGTAACCAGTTTCACAAATAATCCATGACATTAATGTAGCTGCTCTGCAGAACTTGTCCCCTGTGGACAAGGCCCGAAATCTTGCCTTGGCTTGAGTGACTTCCCACCACGTGTCACTCGGGCCAAAGTCGGCCTCAAGATGCCCAAAGAGAGATCCTCATCCCAACTCAGCTGCGGAAACGCTTCTCCCCTTTGGGAATGGCCCAGCGTTTAGGAACGGGGCAGGATAACAGGAGCACACGATTTACAAGTGCCTGCTGCCCTGGCATCGTCATGGAACTTCCTCCATCCATCTCCATCAATCCTCCCTTTCGTACAAGCCAATTTGGTTGCTAAAACAGCCCTCTTCCTCTTTTTCCCTACCCTCTCTCGCTGCCCCCCGGCACGCACAGGCACGTTTCCCCTTCCTTAAGCAAACAATTTTCAGATTTGAAAGTGAATTCTCAGCGCAGGCTGGAAAAAAAAGACAATGTGGCCTCCCTCCTTATCTCCTGTTATCTGCTGCTGCTTGTACTCACAACAAGCTGTGAGCCTAGATTGGGTTTACAGTAGATTTCAAGTGTTTATGAGCCACAGGAGGCAGAGAGAGGAGGGGAAATCTGGTCCATGAGATAAGTCCAGGAAATAGGGCTAGTGACTGGAGCAGAGTCAACAAGCTGAGCGAGCAACCGGACACCTCCAAAGACCCAAGGATGTGTGACTCAGTGTCACGACATCGGTTCCCACTGCAAACGGGAGCGCTTAGAGGGGATTCGCTTCTAGTCGTCCAAGGGGGTTTGGATGGAGAAGGGAAACATCTTGATCTCTTTATAGACCTGGAATATTTTCCAATTAGGAGCCCGAATTTCAGCTCCGCCGTCCCATAGACAGGCTCTGAAAATAAACTGCTTGATTTTCAAGGGTTGCAGAGCACATGGGGATTTCAGCAGCCGCTCGTGGGTCAGTCTATCACACTACGGGGTTTTATAATGTGTTGTGTAAATGTAGGAGCTCTGTGGGGCCTGGATCATCATCTGTTCTTTGTTCATATGCCACCTCGAGCAATGTGGCTTCGTACCACCAGGACGAGGTAGTAGCTGCTCGCATGGTCACTAGGATCTTTTTATAATCACCTTTTATCCTCATGTGGACAAGGTTTGCGAGAGTAACTGGAAAAGTGTGTAGGTTCATCTGCAACGGATTTCAAGGACAAAAATATCCGCACTAGTTACATCAGGGGGCAGTAATTCATACTGTTCGAGGCAGCCCCAAAAGTTGCCTCTAAGCATGGCCAAGGAATGAAAAAGTGAAGTTGTGCACTCTTCCCCATAAAGCCCACTGGAAGGTGTCCTCATGCCTTTCTACACCAGAAGAATTTCACAAACCCCGTCCTTCAGGAAATAGGCTCTTTCTTTACCTTGCAGCATGTAATTTATGAGAAACCTCTCATATCTCAGTTACCGAGCTGGGAAACAAGGGCCGTGTGTTTCTGCAGAGCGGAGGGGAGCGCTCAGGAAATATTTCTCTCCGCTGTCACGCTGCAGCATCTCACTCGCACTAAGCGCCCGACACAGGAAACAAATCTAAACACGACTGCCCTCCGAAACGGCTGTGGCCGCCTTTGCCTGTCAGAGCTTCTGCTCTTTGATGAGCTGCATCAACAAGACGTTTGCGCCAGGTCACCAGCCTAGGGACAGGATGTGACACTAAGGAAAAACCCTTGTCAGGGCAGTCCAGAAGCCTGTGTCTCTAATTATTTACTCTGCATTTCCTACGGTTTTGGCCTCATTCCGATCTCAGGGACACTGGTGTGAACCTAGTGCAAGTCCCTTTGCCTTTTGGAGATCCTTTGCCTTGGAAATCCAAGCCCCTTGGCCTTGGAAATCTCTCCCCTTTGCCTTTTGGAGACCAAAGTGGCTCACTCCTGACAACCCTTCCTCCTATCTCATTCCCTACAGAGGCAACAAAATCCCCTTCTTCACATGGCAGTCTCTTTGCCCAATAAACTGCATGACAAAATACAGTTTTTCCAAATCCAGTGCTTTATAGCCGGTTTTTTTCCTCCCAATAGGGATGCACCTCAGGCCCCATCAGCAAGCAGGCCTAGGCAGTTGACATGGAGCCATTTCACGATGTCGCGCGTGCTCACAGCAAGCACTTCATAATACTAACCAGAGAGGTTTCCCAAATCATCACTCCTTTCCATATGGGAATAGTTATTCCAGCATAAAGCACCTTTATGCCGAGAGGGCTGCGGCCTCGCTCCGGAGAAGCGGGCACTGAAATGCTTTAATTCGACTGGTATATTCCAAGCTGTCTGCTGATAGTGCGTAGACAAGGCCCAAGGTATAAGGAGTCTTCAAGGAAAAGCCTTTTGTGGAAAGGGCTGTAAAACACCGTTTTACAGTGTTGTTCCGAATTTCCTTTTTATTTTATGGTTCGTCTAATTCCAAGAGAAACCCGCTCTGCAGAGAAGTGGAATGGGAAACATGCTTCCCCGTCAAAACACTTGGACCTGCGTCAAGCTCCTGTTTCAGACATTTTTTTAAAAAATCACCTCATTTTGCTTTTTGCGCATTCAGCTGTTGATGCTTTTGTTGTTGGTTTGGTTTTTTGTTTGTTTCTGTGTTTGTTTGTTTGGGCTTTTGGGCTAATTTCTTTCTCTCCTGCTCCTCTCCTTCACCACATTGGCCTCCTCTGCTTGAGGAAGAGGCTCGATTTTAATTTTTAGACTCTTCTTTAATTTTATTTTTCTCCTGGAGGCTGCTAGATGGGCGTTTGTGCTGGCGCTTGGAAGCAAAGCACAGCAGAAGGGATTTATGTGGGATAATAAATATTGGGAATATTTATTTAAAGGTCTCTTCCAGAGGGCAACCATAGGGCGGCCATTTTGTGGTCTCCGTGTTAAGGCACCTTAACGCTGTTTCTTCTCACTCCCCATTGGCTGCCTCTGCACTGTTCCCGCCTCCTACGGGAGCGCAGCCAATCACAGGAGCCACTTCTCCCGCCCAAGGCTGCAAGGGCGGCCATTACCCTCAGGAGAGCTCCGCCATTTTGTCTAGCCTATGAAGTGTGACATGGACGTCTTCACGGCGCCCTCCCTCTCCCTTTGCTCCCTCCAAAATCACTGGGATCCCTTCCCCTTGGCATGGGGCCCATGTCCAGGGAGGATGGCCACTCCAGAGGGTGTCGTTTTAACAGGAGAGCCCTGGCAGTGGCCGTGCGGGTGAGTCCCGCCAGAGCTGGGTATCAGCGTCACCCATCTCTGAGGTCTGGCCGTAAAAATAATGAAAAACAAACAAACAAACCCAAAACAATCCGCCTGACCTACATAACTGACCAAGTCTAGCCACAGGCCGAGCCTAGTTTACTGAGGCCTTGACGTAACAACGTATTTCCCTCCAAATATTTACAAGCAACGGCAAAAATCAGCATTGTTTTATTATTGCTCATGAGTTTGTAAAACAGTAAACAACAAAAGTCACTGTTTTTTGAAATTCTTAGATGACATGAGTGGAGACAACATGAGCACCACAACCACCCCAAGCCAGGCAGGGCAGCAAAGATGAGAGATGTTTGTGCCAGGATCTTTAGGCAGTTCATTTTCTCACTCTATGTCCTCATTTCATCTTTGTTATGAAAAAAAAAGATCATTTTGATAATTCTTTATCAGCAATATTTTAAGATAATAATCACATTCATGATTAATATTAGAACTATGTGAAAATATTCCCTTTTAAAGGTGGTTTTCTTTGGCAGAAGGTGATTTAACAAAGCTGAAATGTTATTTTTCCCCAAAATACCTATACTGAGGTTGCTAATTTTCAGCAGAATTTATCAAAGAGCCTTTATTTCTGCTGACTGCTTAAAGTGGAACATCCTGTCTTCATCGAAACAGATCTTTCTGATTTCTCGAAATGATTTTTTTGAGGTGGCCACTTCAGCTTCCCTCGAAGTAATTATTAAAGCTCCTTTTGGGAGAATTCTGAAGTGCTCTTCTCTTGAATCCTAAATGAAAATAAATTCCAACAGGTAGAAATTTCCCGGGGAAGTAATATTTGAATTTCAGCGATATGGCTCTGTTGTGATTAATGAGAATTTAAGTCAATTGCCTCTTTTCGGCACAAATACGTATTGCATTAGATGACGCTTGAAGATAGCATAAATATATATATATATTTGCAGCCACAGGGGGGTTCTTATCCAGAAACTCCCCAGCAGTACACCAGATGAAAAATCCGTTCTGGGTTTCACCCTTGCTTTTTGGAGGGGAAGTTTATGAGGTTTTTCTGTCTTTACTCAGGCTCAGAGCAAGTTCAAAGGCGCAGCCTTTGGGAAGGGAAAGGGGGAGATGTGTCCAAGTCCTTTGTGCCCCTGTGGTTTCGTCCTAAACACATAAAACCAGTTTTGGTGACTGATACCAGACCATGACCAGGACAGAATCATGGCCCCAAATCTGGACGATCTTCTTGATTTCGGGCTGCAAAGTTCAGATTTTGGGCCAAGATGTTGAGAAGAAGAGGGAGTAAAACCAAGTTGTTGACATTGGTTTCCCCATAGTGTGTGGAAAGGAAAAGTCACTACATTTTCCTCCCAGGAAAGAGAAGCTGAAGGATAGAAGTGTGTGTGGTTACATGTCAAGCACTGCAACTCCTTTTCGCCTTCACATTCCTTCCCCTTAGTTCTAATTAACATGTTGAGAAACTTTAAAATGCAATAAACATTATTTCCAAACAAGCAGAAAGGAAAGCTTGCTTATTGCTGGTTTGATGTAAACATTTATAGCGCAGCTCCATCCTTAAACAGTTAATCTTATAGCGACCTATTAAAATAAAATGAATTGTGTTATAATTCATCCTAAAGCAACCTCGGGGTTAGTGTATCAGGTAACTCCTGCTTTTGCAGCGCTCGTGACGTTTTTAATCAAATTCAGCTGTAATTGCTCCAGCGTACACATGCCTCTTTTAATACCCTGCCTACATTTGGGACTCATACGAGTCTGTTTTCTCTTAACATATCTAATAAATAGAAAACATGAAAAGAGCACATTTTGCAGGACTCCGAGCTTTCCCCTCTCCGTTTCATTTGCTCTACCAATGCTCCAAGGGGCTTATGAGCAGCGAGCACTTGTCAGGTCCCCCCTCCCAGCCTGGATACAATTCCCTGTGGGTTTTAAGTCCCTGTTTGTGTTGCTAGCACCCCGTTAAACGCGTGTGTATGAGAAGGAAGGTTTCAGAAGCACCTTCCAAAACCATCGCCCACCTTGGGTGCTGAAACGTCGCCTACGCCGCAGTCACCTCCATGGTGCTGAGCACAACACGGAGCCGCTTGCATAAACCCAACAAAACTCCTGTAACTTTCCCTGCTCCGGGCCAAAGGGGGGTGGATTTTGGCCTCCTCTTCAGCAGCTGCTTCCAATTTGCCAGCAATTTTCTTCTGGGCTAGTAAAGCTCCCGAGATGGCTGCAAGTGGCCACATGGGCTTCGCCGCTCCGCGGTGGGGTCTCATTATGGGAAAGCCGCATCCAAGGGGAGGCGTTTTCCCGGCGCTTCCAAGCGTTTTAAGCCCCGGCTTTTTTGTTAACACCAGTCTTTAAAGTTTATTCCAGTGCAACTTATGAGGTGTGGGCGCACTGGGGTCCCCTGTTATAGCCCTGTTGGAAGTAGGCTGAAATTTGGGACACCTTCCTATCCATATATATATTATATATTTAATGGAGGAAATGCATGGCAAGGGACACGCATTCTGCTAGCAGAACATCCACAAATGGAGCTAAATGGGAAAAAGCTTTTCCTAACAAAAATAGCTGTCCTTCCACTACGTGTTCTGCGTAATTCACACGTGGAAACGTGAGAAAAGGAGGAAAAATGACTTGGAAACGGGATCTGCTGCCGTGGCTGGAGACATTGCCATCCCCCTCGAATAAGGCGACTAGGGCTTGGAAATAGCGATTTTTAAAGCCCTTTAATGATGAAAATGATGCTTTTTGACTAATTTTTTACTTGCCCGAGCGGTATTTTCGGTGGCCGCTCCTCTGAGCGCCTTGCAAGCCCCTCCTGTTTCTTGAGCTCTCTTTTTCCCTTCCATTTCTTTTTCCATGGGCAGGATCTTCCCCCAACTATCCCTACCCCTTACCTGCTCCAGCAACCTCTCCCTCCCCACCAAACCAACAATAACACGGAGGAATCCCAGGAATTTCTATATTAAAAAAATAAAAAGGAAGGAGGGGGGGCTGGCGAGGTCCCTGGTCACTCGGTCCAGTGTTTTCCTTGGAAATTGGCAGGAATGCTAAACGCCTCGGCTGCCCGCGAGTGAATTGTGCTCGGAGCTCTAGGCACGGCTCCCAGGTTGCCCTTTCACCCCTTCACTTTATACGTTCCTCTTATTAAGGAGCAAAATGCTTCAATATGTTGGAATTCGGGGCAAAGCCGGCGAAGGGAGACGCGGAATGGAGAGTGGAAGGACATTTTCCGAATAGTTCTGGTAACCCTGTGGAAGGCTGCGTCTAAAAAGCAGAGTTTTACCCAAAAAAGCCCCATATTAGTGCCAAAAAATGCCTACTAACCCTTCCCAAATAGCGATGTGCGCTGGAAAGGGGATCCAGCAATGGGAATTGGGAAAAAATCCCTGGATTTTAGATGGGTTTTCTCCCTCTCCTACGAGTGTGGCCGTCGGGTAGGGGGTTATTAAATAGCCCAAAGGATCGGGAAGTTTTTCGGGGGGGCAACGGGTTAACTGTTCCCAACGTAAAAAAAAAAATCAGGAAAAAAAGCCCAAAGAAGTACGGAATGATGATTTTCAAGCGGATATTTGAAACTTCCTTACTTAAAAGGGGGGATTTAAAGCAGCGCTTGAGCTCCACTCAGCGTCTCTTTTCGGCTTCACTCCTGCACGGGATTTTTTTTTTTTTTTGGGGTGAAAAAGTCGCGATTTTTGTTGTTGTGGCCGCGCGGGCAGCGCGAGGAGCCCCGAGCCCCCCGCGGGGCCGCCTCTTGATAAGGAGAGAGCGGGAATCCCAGGAAAAGCGCCGGGCGCGGGAGCGGGATAAGGCAGAGCCCGGCCCGCAGGAAGCAGCTCTGGGAATTGCCGGGAATTCCCAGCTCCGGGCTGGGAATTGCAGCCTCGGCGCCGCTTTGGAGCCGGAGCTTGATTCGGATTCGGATTTTTCCGCTCGCTCCCAATCTGGATCGGTGCAAAGCGGCCGGCCGCGGGTTCAGGGGCAAGGTGAGTCATTTCAGAGCGGTTTAAGACTCCCTTTATGTCGCGACAGGGCGATATGATGGATAAATACCCGACAGCGGGTGTTTTCGGGCTGACTCCACATATCCCGACGTCTTTATTGATAGGAACGAGGGGAATTATAGGGAAAAGGAGCGGGGGCAAAGCGGGGAGCGAACTGCCCGGTGAATCCTTGTCCCTATGGAATATTTACAGGCTAAGGATAAAGATCCCGGTCCTCTCTAGCGGCCGCCCCCGCCCGCAGGCGCAAGTTCAGGAGCGAGGGAAACTGGAATGCGTCGGGAGGCAGGAATCCAGGGAAAGGGAAAAGCGCGCTTATCAGAAACACATTGGGAGCGCCTGCCCGCCGTGCCAGCTGGAAGCCGAAGAAAAGCTTGGAAAAATCCATAAAAAGAGTGGACGTTACGTGCAGATAGAGTGGGATTTTATATTCCAGGATCGTCGCTTTCCCCCCTCTTTATTTTATTTATCTATTTATTTATTGCCAGGGTTATTGCTTAAGCATCGCGCCCGGGAATACGAATTCCAAGCGGGAATTTCTTCCCGCTCCAGCCTCTGGCTTCAGCCATCCCATCCCGGGAAAACGGGAGCGCCGGGATCGCTGCGCTTCCCAAAACGGGGCTCACGCCTCTTAACGAGGGACTAATTACTAA
Source organism: Nothura maculosa (assembly GCA_032353885.1). Lineage (NCBI taxonomy): Eukaryota > Metazoa > Chordata > Aves > Tinamiformes > Tinamidae > Nothura > Nothura maculosa. The sequence goes on along the minus strand of JAUBOD010000211.1, from coordinate 621,273 downwards.
TTACGTCGCTTTCCGAGAGGCTAAAGATCCTGGAAAAAGCAGATAGAGGAAAAATACGGAGAAATGTGGGATATTTGCGATATTTTAGCCATACTTTTCTTTTCCAAATGCAAAATAAACCCCACTCTATTTGGCAAATTTTAGGGCACTCTCCCTAAATTGCAAATTGGGATTATTGCAATTCGGGCTTATATTCCTGTTGGCTATTTGCGTTGTTATTATTATTTAATTATTCTTGAACTAAAAAAGGAGGGTTTTATATCAAAAGGGCCAGCGGGCGAACGGCTCGGGCTGGTTCCAATACTAAAGTGCCCCGCGTTTATCCCTTAGACGCGAGTCAATGGGGTTAACTAGTCTCGACATGAAAACATGAGCGGTTCTGCTGCCTTTTAATTGTTATTCAGTTAATCATCTGTCAAACATTTCCTCCAGCTCCGGGCAAACGCGAGGGAGACTCTTGCCTGGAGGGAGAACCCACCAAAAAACAACCAAAGTTGTAAAATAGAGGGAAAAATCCCCATTTTGATGTCCTGTCACTTGTCATTTAGTTATTTAGGTGGATGGTTTTCTATATAATTTCTTTAAATGATACTCGCTCAAATATTTGATCATTTCTCCTTAAGTTTTGTCAGTAAAGCTTTTAAACAGCAATATGTATTTTTTCACTTTTTTGTATATACATTTATGATTTTTTTTTTAATTTCAGGTCAATTTTAGGACCTTTTAAAGATACCAATTCAACAAGGATGTTCCAGACTGTTCCAGACACTTCGTCTTACGTCAAGGTAAGACCTGACAGCAGCTTGAAACAGGTAATGTCCACAACCACAATCCTCCCCTAAGTTGAAAAATTTGTAGCATTCTCACGGAAAATAAGCAGAAAAACGTCACGGAGTTTCATGGGAAGCTGGGCTCAAGGCTGAGCTATCCCCTTGCTAGTTCTGGGCTAAATCCAAAGTGGAATCCCCAGGGAGCAGCAGGGTTTTGTCCAACATTGGGCTTGGTTTGCTAGATTATACTCCACGTAATATTCAAGTGAGAGAGTCCTGACTTACATTATAGCCGTGGTTTGTTAAGCTGAGACCAATATGATAGTGCTGGTGCTACCAGCATTATATCATAGTGGTTTCCTAAACGGGTTTCCAATTTTCTGATTTCCTAGATACTGTTTAGCCTTAAACCAAGGCGAAATTGCATTGAATAACCCCGTAGTTCTCAGCTGAGCCAGCCCCTGAATTCAATATAGGAGATTTTGGATATAGATGTGGATATTCTGCTTTCCACAGGTACATTCCATAGCAGATTTCAAGGCAGAAAATAGAGTGAATGAAACCGAACCATCTCTGTTGTTAAATAAATGAATTATCACGTGAGATAATGGTATATAATCCTGGGGTTTGTGTTATTTCGGAACAATTCCTCCCTGCAATTCAATCTCTCGGCGTATATTCCAACGGGCCGCTTCTGCATCCTTTCTTTCCATACAATTCCACCAAATCCCGAGCAGGGCTGGCACAGCGCTGTCCCTCCCTAGCACATTGGAGCCCTATATTATATTTGACATCATGTAGTTTTTTCCTTTTCCACAACAGCTCCCAAGAATGTAAATAAACCAAGCCGGAGACATCTGGGTTACACGTTTAAGGCAAACTCTGCATGCAAGAGCACTTAGGGAAAATGGGAACCACAAGGCTCTCCTCTCCCAGGCTGGAGCAGCACAGAAGGGTGTTAACTAGAGCTGGGTGGATAATTTGTAAGGAATAATTTAGTACAGGAATTTCGCCTCGCTTTTCCCCTCGCTTGATGAGCCTGCGATATCCGTGTTGCATCCGCATTATTGGGAACGAGTCGGGGATTCATTCCTGCCTGGAATGCCTAGGCCGAAGCTTATTTGGCAGAGGGTTAGTTTGGAGTTTTAGTGGTTGAAACGCTCTTCATGGGACAAATCGAATTGAGAGATTGAATAAGCCAAGCCTTAAGAGCACCAAAACCACCTTCTAGTTAAGCAGGATCCTACAGGCAAAGTTTTCCTCACATCAACGTGTGTTTTATCCCCCAGGAAGGACTAGCAAGGCTGGACTTAGACCCATAGGCTAAGCAATGCCTTTTATTACCCCCCTTCACCCCCAGCTGCCCCTATGTGGGGCAAGGACTTGGCCTTCTGGTGTGTTGCCTGTAAAGTCTCACTCACACAATGTCACGGCTTGTTCCTGCGCTCGAAAAACAGGGATTTGGACAGAATTCTCTCAGGAATTGCTCCCAAATCCTCTGCAGACGAGGAAACCATCTCCCAAAGGCTTTCCGAAACTGGGATGCTGCTCCAAGGCGAGCCAGGGGGATGTGGTCCTGTTTCAGACAGCTCCCGCCCGCTCCTAACGTTATTCCCGGAGGAGGAAGGTGGAAAAGCAGCAGGTTCCAAGTCCCTGGCTCCGAAGGGGTCCAATTTGTTCCCAATTTGGAGGAGAAAACGCAAAGCAGGACCTCGAAATACAGGCTATTTAAGCGTGGGCTTTAGGCGGGGCTTTAAACGGGCGGGAAGATGGACCCGACTCCAGGAGGAAGGAACCCCCTGTGCAAGCGCCGTTTTCGCCTTAAAAACGGATTTCATGCATCCCTAAGATTTGCGGGCCGCCACAAAGAGGGATATTCATGGAAGCAAAAGAGCCCGCGTGCCTGGAAACAATATTTGGGTTGTTCCTGCGCTTTGCCGCCGCCGGGCGAGCTTACCGAAGCCCTAAAGCGGGGCTTTATTTTCGAGGATCAACCCAGGGAGGTTTTCCCCGCAGCCCCGACACGGGCACATTCCCATTCCCGCTCAGCTTGCGAGGGAAGAGTATTCCAGTATTTTAGGATATTTGTAGGAGTTTTGGGGCAAAATACCGGGGAATCGCTGCCGAGGGCTGCGGAGCATCCCGCAGGTGTGCGGGGTACGGGATCCCTGGTGCTTTGCCCATTTTTTGCCCTTTTTTGGGGCAATTATCGCCTTCCAGCAGCATTCCAGCTCCTCGCCCCAGAGGCTCCAAGGAAAACGGGAATCGCAGCCGTTTTGCCGGCGTTTGAGCCCCTCGTCCAGGGGCTCCCCGCTCGTGTTTGGCTAAGGTCAGACGAGCCCGGCTTCTGCAATAAAAATAAATCCCGAATTAATTATGGCCTCGAGCGAGGGGCCAGACGTTTGGAGCGAGGGCGCTGCAGCCTGGCTGGGTTTGTGGCTTTTTTCCCCCCTGCTTTTGTGCTTGGCTTTTCCAAGAATTCCAGAATTCCGGAATTGCGGCCGCTTTTCCCGGGACGTGGGAAAAGCTCCTCGGGAGCCGCTTTATCCGCCCTGCAGCCGCGATCCCCTGAGCTCTTCCCAGGAGAGCCCTGATCCCGCGGGAAAGCTCAGCCGCTTTGCCCGAAAAGCGCGGGTTTTACCCCGTTAGTGCAGCTTAAACCGGGACTCATTGCTGGGGAGCAAATCCCAAAGCGCATCCCGGGTTTTTTTCCACGGAGGCTCCCGTTCCCAGGGAGCTCGGAGGCGGCGCGACGCGCGGTGAGGGGCGCCGCGCGCCTGCGTCCAAAGGGTTAAAAAAAAGGGGAAAAACGGGAAAATCGCGGGGGGCGGCGAGGAGAGCGAAGGGTTAAGGCCGATTTCTTTTAATTGAGCAGCGGCCCTCGGCAAAGGGGGGTGACCCCGGCAGCGGCTCCAGATGTGCAGCCCCCAGGGACCGCAGAGCGGGGGGGAATCGGAGCAGCCCCCCCAAATTGGGGCCGAATTGATGGAGCTAATTGCGAGGGAGGGAAGAGGAGGGGCGACAAGGGGGGGGTCTCCAGCTCCCCCCCGTCCCGCTCCGCCAGCCTCGCTCTGGGCGCAATGAGGCAGCTCTTAGCGGGAATTGGGAGCTCCTTGGGAATATTTCTCCCCTCCCCGTGGTTGGACTAAAAGGGCAAAAGGGCTGGAACCAGCTGGATCGGACAAGGTAACCCCCCCCCCTAACCCGATCTGCCCCCCCATGGGGCTCCTCCCCCGAGATCTGCCCCAACAAGGGGCTCCTGCTCTGCCCCTTTGCGCTTCATCGTCTTTATATTGCAACCTCCGCTCTTATATATATATATAAAATATATATGTGTATATATACGTATGTATGCCCTGAGATCGTAGTAGTTTGCGGGGAAAAAGAAGAGAAAAGGCTCAAGGGGTTAAACGCATTAGCTGGACAGAAAGGGGAAAAAAAGAGGGGAAAATAGGGGGAAAACGACGGATTTCTTCTCTAGTGGTTGGAACGAAAGGGAGGACTTCCCGGCAGGGGCTTTGCTAGGTCTAAAGCGAGGTTTAAGGGCTGCCGTTGGGGCTCCTGCAGTCTCCAGCAGCCGCGGGCTCAAGTTTCGCCTTTGCTGCCGATTTTCGCCGTTTTGGGCCGTTTTTGGGGTGTTTTCGGCGGCCTTTTGGGGCGCCGGGGAGCATTGAGCAGCCCAGCGGGAAGGTGCCCGCAGGGAAAGCGCCTTCCCTGGAGATCCCGGCGCATCCCAGGCAAATCCCGACGTTTCCAATCGCCTCTTTGGCCGTCGCTCCTTCCTCCTTGCTCTTCTCCCCAAGGCGAGCGGCGGGAGCGGGGCCGCTCCGGGCTCCAAACGCGGCGTTTTTCCCCCTTTTCCCTCAGCCCGTTTCCAGCGTTCCCCGCTCCTTAATCCCAGCGCGGACCTGGAAAACGCATTAACGCCAAAAAGCCGGGGGAAGAGACGGAAATTCAGTGACTCAGGCTCAAGCGGCCGCAGCCAAAAGCGCCAAAAAGAAAAAAAAAAAAAAAAAAAAAAAAAAAAAAAAGTCCACGTTAGACTAAGACTAAAGCGGGGGCCGAGGGTCGGCAGCGCAGCAAGGCGAGGTCCGGGCGACATCAGGAGCTCCCAAAGGTCCCTATTGTTCTCGTCCCTCTTATCTGAACGCAGCAAATATCCTGTGTGTAAAATATATATATATGGAGGGTGTTTTTTTTTCGCTTTTGGCCTCCCCGAGAAGGCAGGACCAGCGGGGAGACGCAAGTTTCCTCCTCGAGTGACTTCACTTCCCAAAATTAGCAGAAAAAAACGGCTCATCCGGTTAACTGTCTCTTTTGCGCTCTGCTGCAAGAGCCCGGGTGAAAAAAAAAAAAAAGAAGAAAAAAAAAAAAGCGAGAGACGAAGAGAGAGGGAGGGAGGGAGGGAGCGAGCGCGGCCGGGGGTGAAGGCAGAGGAGCGACTTGCCCGAGGAGCGGAGCGGGCTCAGCCGCGCTAGGCGCCGCCTAAGCCGGGTCAATGTGGGCACCAGCGCGGGCAGCGGCGGGCACTGCTTCTAGATGGACGGCACTATCAAGGTAAGCGCGACTCGGGGCTTAGCGGCCCTTCCTCCTCCTCCTCGTCCTGCCGCTCGCGGCGGTTTTCCCGGCGGCTGCTCCAGCTTTTTTCTCGGGAAGGCTCCGCAGGGGAAGCGGTGGCGACGCGCGGGACGAGGCGAGGGGAAGGCGGAGAAACCGCGAGCACCGGCTGCAACTGCCCCGGCCAAAACTGCCCCGGACGAAACTGCCCCGGCCGAAACTGCCCCGGCCTCGCGTCCAGCTGCTTCCCAAGGCAGCCCCGGCCGATCCCCCCGGGCTGGCTCCTGCCCCCGGGCTGGATCCTGCTCCTGGGCTGGATCCTGCCCCCGGGCTGGATCCTGCTCCTGGGCTGGATCCTGCCCCTGGGCTGGATCCTGCTCCTGGGTTGATTCTTGTCCCCAGGCTGGATCCTGCCCCTGGGCTCGCTCCTGCCCCTGGGCGGCCTCTTGCCCCCCGGACAGGCTCCTACCCCTGGGCTGATCTCTGCCCCGGGGCTGGTTCCTTCCCCCGGACAGGCTCCTGTCCCTGGACATGCTCCTACCCCTGGGCTGATCTGTGTCCCTGGACCAGCTCCTGCCCCTGGGCCGGCTCCTGCGCCTGGACCAGCTCCTGCCCTTGGGGCTGATTCCTGCCCCTGGGGCTGATTCCTACCCCCTGCCCTCGCCTTTGGGAGGACCCCGGCGCCCTCCTGCCAGGCTCTGCTGCAGGGCGAGTCGCTGCAGGGCGGTTGGGGCTGGAGGATTTCGAAAGATGCCCCTGCCCGCCCGCCTGGGTGGGGTGCTGGTGGCTGCGAAGTCTCTCCCAAAGTCGGGTTTTTTTTTGCTCTGATGTTGTTGTTTTTGCTGACCTGGGGAGAAAGAAGCCACAGGGCGGCAGGAACTGAAACTTGCGCCCTTCGATTGCAGCTTGCGACAAGTGCACGGCTCCAAACTTAAAGCAAAGGGGAAAAAGACAGAAAGGGGAGCGCAGGGGAGGAGACGGGCAAGAAGGGAAAAGGAAAAGAGGGAAGAAAGCGGCAGTGGGAGCAGGGGGATGGCAGAAAGGGACCTTTGCCGCCTCTCCCCCTTCTTCCCGCTCCGTTGCGGAGATGAGGAACTGCAAGCGAGGCCCCCGCTCCCGGTCACGTTGGGCAGGCGCTGGCCAAAGGAGGAACTCGGGAGCCCGGCCCCACTCGCTGCTCCGGGGCTCCCGGAGCGTCGCACGGGCCCTGCGGATTCCCACAGATCCGCAGGGAAAAGAGCGGCGCTCCCAATGAGCCCTGGCCCAGCGCGTTGCCAAATCTGCTGCAGCTCTCGCCCCGCTAGGCCGCCCTGCTGGACTTCGCTTAGGTGAAGGTGGAGGATGTGGCTTAAGCTGCTCGAGTGTTTTGAATGCGCCGAGCTCTAAATATAACCTGCGCGTCCGGGTGGGGTTGCTAAATCCCGGGACACCCTCGAGCAAACCGGCCCCGGAGCCAGGGGGAGCAGTTGGGAGCCCTAGCTGCAATATAGAAGTTAATTCCCAAGGGGATGGGCAGTTCTTGTGGCGCTCCTCAAACTGTCTCCTTAATACCCGGCGTGAGGGTTGGATGGGCTCGTTCGGAAAGCGGCTTCTGGGATAATGTCCTCAGGTTTGGATAGGGAAAGAAGTGCTGCAAATATCCGTGTG
>JAUBOD010000211.1:603722-614199 GCA_032353885.1 Nothura maculosa | reverse complement strand
ATTGTGCAGCACAAGCGCTTCGATTCTGGGCACATGAGGGGTCATCCTGAGGCTGTGAAGAGGCGCCGGGACCTTTCACAGCTTCTCTCTGCCACTGTGGATTGCACCCCAACAGGATGTGGTCACTGTGAGTAGCAGCAGCATTTCAGCCTTTTGGGTTAGGTATTTCTTTTAATGCCACGATGCTGCTGCTGTAGGATGAGGGAAAGCTCCGGCCTCCATCGCTCCCTGCGGCAAATATTCCAAGGAAAATTTGAGAGAGGGGAATTCTTCATTGCACCGCGAGGAGAAAGGGGCAGAAATGCAGAGCAAATTGCACAGGGAGGGCTTAGATGGCACCCTGATAAGGTGAGATCTGCTCGCGAGGTGCAAATAAATGGCAGCGACTTTTGCAGTAAACAATTTACCCTCCTCACGCTCCTTCCTGTCTCAAAGGGGCCTTGAATAGAGCAGAGCTGCCACCACAGGACCTCCATGGAGGCGGCTCTTAGAACCGAGCCTAAAATAGCCCCATGCAAATGGGCTTTTCTGCAAACACCTGCCCTAGGGCGAGCTGCAGGTCCAGCCCCAAGGGGTAAAAGCAGTGGAGGCGACGGCAGCAGCCTCCAAAAGGTTAATGCAGCTACGATTTCTTTTCATTTCTTGCCTCTCCTTCCCCATGCGAGGGCTGATGAGTATCTGCAAGCCACAAACGCCACCTCCCTCCGCACCGTCTGCTTGCCAAAAAGGTTCCCCCATAGCCCCGAAGCCGAGGGCTGCACTTTGCTCCGCCAATCCCGAGCCCTCATTCCCACCCGGATCCAGCTCTTTTGCCCCGTTTTGCTTTCCCTAAAGCTCAGCCCAGCAGAGGGAACCTGAGCAGGTCCCCGGTCCAACCTTGGCCCCGCTTGCGAGCCGAGCGAGCGCAAAGGACCCAACGGGCTGGGGAGCCCTTAATTACTCATTTACTGATTGGCAACAAACTGCCACTCTGCAGCCGGGCTGCTTTGGATCTGAGGGGAGCAAATCAGCAAGAAAAAGGGCTTTTTTGAAAGCCGATGAGTGAAAAAGGGAAACCGGAGCGCAAGAAAGAAACCGGTCTCAGTGGAAGGTGTGGTGAGTTCTGCAGGTTGGGTTTTGTGCGATGAGAAAAGTCTTATGTGAATGGGTTTTATAGTAGATTTATTATTATTCTTTTAAAAAAGGGGGCAAACAAGAGATGTTCCAAGGTTCAATACCATGTTTGTAGCTAGCAGCAGAGTTTGGCTCCTTCTGAAGAGCTCTTGTCCCAAGTTTGCTTGACTTATATCTGCACCCCAAGCACCCTCCCATCATCTCCTTTTTATCAGCCCAAGGGAGACTTCCTGCGCTCCACAGGCTGCTTTCCTGATGTGTTTCCTTTTCCCTTTGCACGGAACAAAGGAAGCTGGAACTGCTCCTGGTCCTCATCTCCCTGGCACTTGGAGCCCTTCGTTTTTAAGGCCTGCAGTGACAGGGCCCTCTTGGTATCTCCCTGGGTTTTGCACCATTGACCATGCAGAGATGCTGCAGAAACGCAGCTCTGTTTTATCTCTCTTCTTGCAGCCTCTTAGCTGCTCTTCTGCTCCTGCAAATCCCCCGTGGAAGCAAAATCCCTTGGGAAGCTGCTTTTCCCACCCTGCTGACTTTTCCTGAGGGTTCCTCGCCGTCTTGGCCCACTCGGCCCCTTTCTCATCATCACAAACCTGCAGTGATTTCAACCTTGCTGTGGAATTAGAGGTGCCCAATCTCGCTTCTCTCCTCCTGAATCACTGCGCGGCTGCAGAGGCATGGAGCTATGTGGGAGCACAGAGATAAGCGCCAGGAGCAGCCTAATCCGGAGGAGCATACAGCAGTTATCCGCAGATTTCCACCCAAATCGGTGCCGCTTGCTCCTGGTTGGATTTTAGCAGGATCAGAGCTTTCCACTGAGGGATTGACAGGGAGGGAAGCACCATGGAGCTGCAGCTGGTAATGACAGCACCAAAAAGCAGCTGGTTGCAAGGGGTAGAAAGAGGGTGACCACGACACTTAGTCCAGCCTAAAAGCCCTTGAGCTTCTGCTTTTGGACCCTCTTTTCCCAAAGCACCAGCAGGTTGAAGGACAGGAGAGGGTAAGGATTTACCAACCACACTGCACATGGCCCCTCTGTGAGCTCTATTTGCCAAGGCAGCCTCTCTAGAATGGGTGGTTTAGAGCCGGGCTTAACGTTATGCAAACCAGCAAGGCGAGGAAGTGGGCGAGGATTAAAGCCCCTGGGCTCGGCCTGTTTCCTCCATGTGGGTCCTCACGTTTGGTCTGGAAGGGTGGCCAGGACTGGGCAGTGGTTAAAAGACACTGAACCCACAGCAGATTAACCCACCAGGAAGGTAGAGCCCAGGCCTAGCCGAAAGCCTGGCTTTATGTCACCTTATGCAAAGGGGACAGCAACCAGTGATGCCCTCCTATGGAATGGCCTTTTTTTGGCAGGTTCCAGAGCACTGATTAGTGGATTTCTCACATAATAACAACCCCCTTCATCTCGGCGTTAAAAAGTGTCATTTTTCATCAAATCATTTAGGATTACCCCAGGAAAGTTAACCGAGAATTACATCTCTGTGCACAATCCGGAGGAAAACCAAGCGAGTGGAGCCTTTGCTGCCAGGCTCTGTTTATGGAACGATTTCTATACAGTCTAATTCAATTTCTATAAAAACGCCGTTGATTTAATCCCTATTAAAGTCTACGGATTTGTCCACGAGGGTCAGGTTGCAGAGCAGCCTCTCGGATGGCCTCCTGATTGGAACCAGAAGTTGCGACTCCTCTGATTAATTCCTTGGATTAGGCCTGGGCTCCCCGGGGACTCCCAGCAAGACGAAGGTGGAACAAGAGCCCCTAATCTAAACCGGCGAGGCAAGGAAGCAAAGCTAGGAGTAAAATGTAGGAAGAAACCAGGTACTTGGCAAGCCGGAGCCAAAAACCGAGTCTAGGTGGTCATTCCATGGATTGGCCGGAATGGCTCCTCTCTGGCAAGGGAAAGAATGAGCTTATGGGAAGTGAAGAACGCTATCGATATCCCGATATCCCGTGTGTTTTATCAGGATCTGGGGTGGTTTTTCTGCATCTTCCTTCTTCCCGCTCAAGATGAGCCTGCTCTTCATCGGCTTTGCCGGCTTTGGGAGCACATCCCAAATCCCGCTCGTTGCTCCTGAGGATCCGATGCCCTCCCAGAGCTTGTGGATGAGTGGACAGAGGTTTTAGCGACTGGTCAGAAGTCAAATCCTTGGCATCCACATTCACTTGCAATTAATCTTCCAGAATTCCTCCGGATTTCCACCTCTGGAGCCAGCGTGGAATATGGAGCAGCAGATGCAATGAGCTCGTGGTTTTCTGCTCTTCCCTTTCTGGGTATTCTCCTATGGCATCTCTGTTTCAGGAAGGATGTAATTATGGTGGATCATTAATGTTGGGATCATTCCTGTTGCAGTAGAGCCTTGGGCTCAGTTGGGCCAAGCCTTGTGCGTAACCAGAGATTCGGCTCCGAAATTCCTTTTTCTCCTTTGGGCAGCAGCTCTAGCAACGTCAGGGACATTGCAGCCCTATCCCAACAGTGCCAAATAATCCCAAATAATCCCGCCATGGGGCAGCCGGGGCTGCTCTGCCCGAACATGGTCAGGACAGATGGGATGCGAATCCCAGGGATTCTCCGGAGCCACCTGGTGCCGGCGTCTGCTGCACGTGAAGCTGCCCCTTTTTCCATTAATTTCTTGCCTCTCCTTCACACTCCTGCAGCCGTTTCAAAACTAGCAGCTGCAGACCTGCCCCCCTTCTAAAAAATAATTTAAAATAACCCGAAACCGCAGAGATTCTGTCTTGGGAGCAGCGCTTCTGCAGCCGACCTGCCATGTAGCTCCGCCTGGAGATGTGGATTGGGGAGCAGGAGCCCCCGGGACAAATTCTCCGTGCCCAGGTTTGCTTTGCATCTCAGATCCTAATCAGCAACCTAGTAATTAGTGAGAAGATAAGGAGGGACGCGGGCGCTCTTGGTATCTGCGCTGCTCATGCTCCAGGAAAGGGCTCTCAGGGAAGCGCCTCATCCCTCTCGCTGTCCTTGCTACCTCCAGATCCCAAGGGAATCGCTGCAGATCCTGGCTTCTCCTAGTGGGAAAAGAGTGCTGATCGGTAGGAGGGACAAGCGCTCACGGGGAGCTTTGGAGGCCCCTCATGATGGGTGCTCGAGGTGCCCAGAGCACCCACAGAACCGTGACCTACAGCTCCAACCAGCTGGATGCCCCAGATGGGGCGTTTGGTCCCATGGGGGCAACGCGCTATTCATAGCACCGACCTTGCTCTAGCTCTTGTGAAACGTAGAGAAAACTCGGCCTTGGCTCGGGGTAAGCGCAGGTGTGTTCATGTCCACGTCCATATCAATGTCCACATCTATCTGCATCCATGGCCACGTCATCCATATCCAGGTCCATGTCCACATCCACCCACGTCCTTGTCATCCACATCAATGTCTGCGACCATATCCACATCCATGTCCATTCACATCTACGTCCATGTCATCCACATCCATGTCCACATCCACGTTCACATCCATGTCCACGTCCACATCCATCCACATCCATGTCATCCACACCCATGTCCATGTCCACATCCATGTCCATGTCCACATCCACCCATGTCCATGTCATCCACATCCAGGTCCACGTCCACGTCCACATCCACGTCCACATCCATCCGCATCCATGTCCACATCCACATCCATCCGCATCCACGTCTGTCATCCACATCCATGTCCACGTGCATATCCACATCCATCCATGTCCATGTCATCCACATCCATGTCCATGTCCACATCCATGTGCACGTCATCCACATCCACGTCTATGTGCACATCAATGTCCACGTGCACATCCACACCCATGTTCATGTCCATGTCCACATCCATGTTCACGTCCATGAGGAACACGCTGAGAAACAGCCCCTCGGCCAAAGCACAAGTGACTCTACCCCTCAAGCCTGCAGGGAAGCGTGAGGAAAGCGGGAAATTCCAGCTGGAAAGCCGGAATCTGGCTATTAAACCAGTCCAGACTCAAAGCTGGCCCAGCAGACAGTGGGCACAGCCGCCCCACGGTGCCATTACCACCCACAGGGGCAATACCTGCCACGGGCAGCCTCTCATTTGACCATTAAACCAGGCCCTTGTTTAGACGGAGCCCTGGGCCCCGCTCGCCGCGTTCGTTAGTGCTCATTAATTGCTGCCTCCCCGTGACAATGGGACACCTGGAGCAGCGTCGACCACAAGAGGATGCAAATGAGCCCCGGCGCGATGGGCACGAGCAGAATGAAGGGCTAATAGATCTCCCCCCCGAGATAGGCCGAAATTAAGCCGAAACTAAAGCAGGGTTTCCTTAGTGCTTAGGCCACAAGAGCCCCCCGGCTGCAAGCGGCCTGGGCGTCACGAGGGCCTCTCGTCGCCGCTTTTAATCGAGGGTTTGTAGAAATCATGGGGTGTAAACAAAGAGCGGAGCAACCGTCGAGCAAACCTCAGGAGATGGGGCCGCGATAAGCGAGGCTGCTCCGACAATGAAGTAATAACAAGGCCGGGGCTTTTTTCTTTCTGCTTCCTGAGCTCGACGGCTTTTTATCGTCGTTGTTTCATTGCTCCTCCCTTGGTATCTCTCCCCGTGACAAGCTGCTGTGCGGCGATGGGCCGATAAAGGGCTTGGAAAAGGCTCTCCGGACAGCGAGGATCCCAGGAGAGCCCCGTTTATCCCGAATCCAGCAGGAATCCAGCAACTTCCATTTCTTTTTCTCTTAAAACAGGTTTAGGGCACCAAAGCGGCGCACTCAGGAGAGATTAATTGACTTTAGTACAAGCAGGACTAATATGCATTGCTAATCCCGGCTTATTTCGCCTTCATGGATATTCTTCCTTTCAATTAGCACACTCAGAGGGAATTTTTGACCTGTAGGTATTGGGATGGGGAGAAATTCAAGCTCTTTCCTGAGCAAACAAACTCTTAGGCCGACTTCAGAGAGACACCTTGGATTTTAAGCATGAATTAAGTGTTTAAAGCAGAAGTTCCTGCTGAAGTATCGTTTGCAACGCAGCGGTTTCCTGTTAGTTCATTTCAACAGCGTTGTCCGAGTGCTTTTCATGGGGAGGAAATGGGAATAACAGGAATAACTGGGAGGGAAAGGCCTGGTGCATCAAGCAGAGCCCCCACACGCGGTGTCTGCTCCTGCCCACCCATTTCTGCCTTAAGAGCTGAGTTAAGGCTGAGGGGCCAGCTTTGTAAAGCCCAAAAGGAAGTTAGACCCTGTTCTGGTTGCCTGGTCCACGTTCCTGCATGGTTCCCTGCCAAAAGCTGCTTTCCTGATGAGCCCTCAGATCCTCTTGGAATCTCTAAACATGGATATCGAGCATGGAATGAAGGAGCAGAGGAGAGGAAAGCATACGTGAGCATCTGTATCCCTATAATATATCTACAATGTGTCCTGCCGTGGCTCCGTGACGGATACATGTCCCGGTTTGGTGTGTGTGGGCACATGTAATGAAGGTGGGAATCCGCTTGGGAAGTGGCAGGATCATCTTTCCATCCTGAATTTTGGACGCTCTGAAATAAGACATTTAAAAAGCCAGAATGTCACCTCGGTAGTAAAATAGAGCCAGATTCACATCAGATGCAGCGGAGCTGTTTTCAGCTTCACGGCCTTTCATCAGAAAGATGCAAATTTGTCACAAGGCTCCCTATTTCACGGGAAAGGGTCGTGTTTGCCAGCCCGCTCATCTTGAAAGAGCAAAAGGGATTCGAATTGCCGGGTACTTTCGAATATTTTCCAAGGTTTTGAAGCTACTCCTCATTTAGAAACAAAGCACGTAAAGAAAAGCAAAAAGGTTCAAGCTGAAATGAGACATTGGGAGTACCTGGGCTGACAAAAAGTTCACTTGAATTGAGGTGGACTCTGTGGAGAATCGTTTTGATCTGCTGTTCGAGATCTAGATTAGAAAATTTGTGGTGATTTCTAATTTTCTAGGAATGGGGAACAGCCTCTTGCTGAGTTGGTCTTAAGCTGTGGCCTAGACCCCCGCTTTGACACCGAGACCTTGAGCTGGACTCTAAATGGTCCAGCCGAGAGAGGGCATCTCAGGGAGCGTCCGCGTGGGCTGCAATGTCAGCAGGTCCTTAGCCGGGATTTCTTTGGGATTTGCTCCTGATTCCAAGGATTCCTGATTGGCCTGTTTGCTTGTATTATTTCTTTCTCTGGCAATGCTTCCATTTTCTGTAGGAAGAACCCAGTGAAGACCAGAGCAACCCGATTTAGCTCCTGTCCTCCTAAAGACAATAGTTAAATGGGAACCTACTCCCCAAGGCAGGTGAGGCCACGGAGATGCCACCTAAGCTCCTGCGACCCAGAAATCCCAGCCAGATCCACAACAGAATTCCAAAAAACTCAGACCAATTCAGCTCCGGCTCCTTCGAAATCCCAACAGATGCCTATTTTTTTCCTTAATCCGCCTAAAAGACTTAACATAAGGGGCTTCATCCCAAAGGCCCTCGCTTTGCCTCTCCGTAGGGCGGCCGCCTGGTCGGAGCGGAGCGGGAGGCTCCTTTAGGAGCCGGGAAAGCCGCTTGATTTATTGGAGCAGGAGCCTCGCGCTCGCTGCCGCCCAGGTTAGTCTCCGAATGCAAACTCGGTTTCATTTCGCACGCGCGGGAGAGCCCAAGCGCCTGCCTTATGAATGGGCCCCTTTGTTACCCTGCGAGCCCACAAGACAGACTGTTTAGTTCATGTCTGTCCATTAGCCAAGGAGGACGGGGTCTGCGAGGCAGATGTGGCCTTTAATTGCCTGGAAATATTAGGAGCTCGTTAAGCCGAGCTTCGATAGGCTTTCCCCCTCGCTGAGGGTGCTGAGCATCCTCTAGGGGTTGGCAGAAGGAGGCGGCCCCCCAACTAGGACCATGTCCTGCCCCATCACCCCAACACGGAGCCAAAGCAGAGGTGGGTGAGTCCGGAGTCCCGAATTGCTGCCAGGCCACAAGGGAATTGCAGCTGATCGAGGGAATTGCAGCTGATCAAGGGAATTGCAGCTGATCCAGGGCTTTGCAACACCCTTGTCCTGCTGGGATAAGGGCAAGCGGGGCCCGGAGGCCGTCCAGGAGCTGTCTCGGGCACCCAGGTTAAAGCATGAAGAGCTTCAGCAAGGGATGAGCTCAAGGGAAAAGCCCCAGGGAAGTCCCCGTGGTGTAAGCTTGGTTTTTGTGTACAAGTATCTCCATCGCCATTGACGGAGTGCGGAATCCCGTTCCTTGGAGCGCCGCGAGTGGAGAAACCCCCGGATCTCTGCCATCCCTGGCAGCTTCCCATTGGGAAGCGGATAAGGAGCCCAGGACCAGGAGATGGCTCCGGGTGTTACCGACGGCTCCAGTTTGGTTGGTCTCTCTCAAGAGTCTTGAGCCTGGCTTTGCTGATAGGGACCAACGACGTGACTTGTTGCATGATGCCTAAGTGGGCTGAAAGAGCCAAGCTGAAGCACCCATCAGCTTCCAGCATCCATCTGCTTCCAGCATCCATCTGCTTCCAGCATCCATCTGCTTCCAGCGTCACCGCAGCTGGATGGGGACACCCAAGGGAGCTCCAGGGGCCAAAGCCTGGCTTGGGATTCGCCTTCCAAAGCACCCTGGTACTTGTGCTATGGAGTCCATACATCAAGCCATACACACCATGAAAGAGTTGGTGCCTCCTGGTTAGGACTGAGCCTTTCCCATGCCTTAGGCTGGCGCAGTTGGGCAGCGCTCGGAATTTCGACCCCGCTTCCCGAGGGGAATTCAGCCCCGCGCTCCCCGCTCCGATGCTCTCAGGCTGTTGTTTTTCCTTAGTCTGGACTAAGTCGGTCCGGGCTCAATGTGCCTGTTTTGTTCTCTGCGCATGGAAACATAACAGCGCTTCCTGATGGGCTTCCTGCGATTGTGGAGGGAAGGGTGTCGGAGAGCAAAACAGGATATGGTGGCAACGGGATGGGGACAATGGTATCAAAGTGGAATGAAAAATACTCAATGGACCCAGAATACTGGGGTCTCCCTGCGCTGCAAAGGCTGCTTGCTTCCTTAAGGGAAGCCTTTGGGGAGCTTAAGCAGTTAAACCTGGCCTAAAGGGTCCCTGCAGTCCCTTATTTCGATCTTGAGATCCAAATAACATGCCCTGTGTTTTAGCAGTTTTCTTTGCATCCACCTCTCCTGAAATCCCATTGAAACGTAGTGAATTTAAAACTGTTGGGAAAAGTTCCGCCGGAGAAATTTTGCAAAATCATCTTGCCCCCGTTTTTAGCCACTTTAGTGACACCCAGTTTCAGCGTATTTCTGCTATTTCTGCCTATCTCCTTCCTGCTTCGTTTCCTCCTAGGCTGAGCGACCACGTTATGGTTTTGCATCTATACAAACAGGAGCGTGAAGAAGCGATGCTGCAAGCTGGAAAAGAAGGCACAGACAAGGCAAAGCCTTGCTTAAAGTGAGGCCCAAAACCAAGACTAGAGAGCACAGAAACCCTCTGCCCTCCTGCCTCTCTTTCTGAGCTTTTGCTGCATGTTCTTCCTTTCTGAATTTGGTATTTGACTCATTTTTCTTGTAAATGCGATGTTATCTGCCCCGTGCTCATTTGAGGCATTGGCACAACAAGTGCTGACTTGTAAAGCCCCATGGGTTTTGGGGCTCCCACAACCAGGACCTGGTAACTTAGAGGAACCTTCTCCTTACAAATAGACACCTGGAGTGATTTTCCCCTGGAAGAAAGAGATATAAGAAGAAAGGAGACGAAAAATAGGAGTTTTCTAGAGGAGGAAGTTATCTTTCCATGCGTGGCAGGAGGGTTCAAGCACTCAGCATTTCTTTTTTCGCTCGTGTATGAAGTCAGGCTTTGTGGAGGAGGATGCACCTTTGATCTTCAGCAATGCCTTTTAAATGTGGTTATGGCCAGAAAAGTGAGTGGGGAAGCTCTGAACGTGGAGGATTTTCTCGTTTTAGCAAGGCGATGGCTACACTTTGCGTCGACATTTGGCGTTTGGGCAGAAAAAAAGGGGGAGAACCCTTTCCTGTTATGAAGCATTCCTAGAAAGGCAGAGCTTGGGAGCTCACCAGGCCTATCCTGCCCACCAAACACACAGCAAGCGTAAAATAACCTGTATTTTCCTCCACCATGAGCAGAGCTGCTGCCCTCGATATCCAAACCCTCAGAAAACCCTTTGAGAAGGGGTGTGTAGGAACAGGCACCTTCAGGTGCTCTCCAACACTGCTGTCCTCTCCCTATCTCCTTGGTCTTGGGGGTCAAGGCAGGTGGGATTTCATACAGCATCCCATTTCTGGGATCATCCATGAAGATCCTGCTCTCCGAGGAGCAGGACAGGACATCCCATGGGCAGCCCTGAGCCTGAGGACATCCTTGGGGTTCTGCTTGGTGGCACAAGGGGCCATCCTGGCAGCGGGCGCCGGGCAAG
>JAUBOD010000211.1:524276-595357 GCA_032353885.1 Nothura maculosa | reverse complement strand
AATATAACCTGCAATCGCTGTTGCATCTGGCAGGCGAGCGCTCAATCCCATGGGATACCCTGGGATATTGCCGAGGGGCACCTGAGGTTGGGATCATGGTTGGGATTGAAGCACCTTCCATGGGAGGCGACCTCCTGGAGCAGCGGGATACGTGAGGAATTGCCTGTGAGGGCACTTCATATCCATGCCCATCCGTTATCAGTGCCGTCGCGCTCCAGTTTCCAGCATCAGATCCTGGGATTCGTGGCAAACGTCACGGCCTGATGCAGTGGGAACCTTCGGAGACCTGTGTGGAAAGTGAGCCCACAAGATCAGGCAGGGGAAACACATATAACTAGACAAGCATGAAATGGGTATTACATGCTGGCTTCCAAGAGCTCCCAGGGCCGTTTCCATAGGCACTTCCAGAGGCGTTTGCAGGGGAATCCAAGGGAGATGCTCGGCAAGGGCCATTTCCACTGTGGAAAGTGCAAAGCAGAAGCCCTTCCAATGGGCTTTTCCTTGGGTTCTGCTGCTGGGTTTGTGTTGCAAGGCCCTCCTGCACCATGAAAGCTACTGTCAAATCCATAAAGGTTTGGAATGCTGATGTTTGGACCATAAAGGTGCGGGAATGCTGATGAGATTTTCTTCTAATTACAGGCAGCTCGTTGCTGGTCTACAATACTCCGTCCCACACAGAGGCTTCCTCACGTCTCGCCACCAAAGAAGGTCAGTTTTTGGCCATAAATGTCCTCTCTTGCTGAATGCTCAGTATGGTTTTCATTGGATTAGAGGTGGACTTTCAATAGGCATGAAAATGGCATGGGCTCTTATGGATGGACAACGTGGTTGAAATGGAGTAATCCACATTCATCCTCATTTCCATGGAGCTTTTGCCATCAAAAACTCTTGCCTAAGATATAGATTGGCCATTTTTAAGCTCGGGTATTACTCAGCAGGTGAACTGATCGCAGGCTTTTTATTGCATGCATTTTATGTGAAATACATAAATCTCAGAAAGTGTAAATCTAAGATGCTCCATATAACAAGGCCTGATAAACTCTAGGTGAGTTTGTCATTGAGCAGGACAAAATTTTCCCACCATAAATTCCATAAATTCCACTTAGGTCTTCAGAAACAATCGTGAATCTGGCAGGTAGTTTTAAGGAGCACACTTATCTTTTTGACACTAATTTCGGAACATTTGGACTATTCAAATCACTTCCCAAATCTAACATGTTTGTTACAGAATCGCAGGGTTTCTTCAGCATTTCACAGTCCTTTTTTTTGTTATTTCTAACAAAAAGCTGGACTCTCAGTGGAGATAACAGCCTGAGAGCTGCTGTGCTGGCCGTGACGCACATCCCCTCGCCAGATAAATCAGATGCAGAGCGATAATTGACCTGATAAACAAGAGCCCCTCTCCAAGGGCTGCCTCTTGTAGCAGTGCTCCCCCTTTGCTGCCCTCAGAAACCCAGGAACACATCCTGGTTTTGCTCCATTTGTCCCGGGCCAGGTGCTTGCTAAAAACAAAGGGAAGCAAGCTGCGATTTTTATGAAGTGCATCGAGTAAAACTGGGCTCCTCTGGGGCTCTTTTATACCCTTTATCTTGGCAAGTGGGGCCTGGAGTCACTCGAACGAAGAGAAATATGAAGGAAAAAATGCTTCCCGCCCATCCTTCCAATTTTTCCTGCTCTTGGGAGTGTTTCTTTGGCTCAGCAGCTCAAACCGGGCCTTCGATTTGCGTCATTCGGGCCCCTTTGCGTTACGTGGGGCGTTCATCCTGTGCCCATAAATGCCCAAACGCCCTCCCTCCGCCTTCCCTTCCGCAATGCCAGCTCTCCATGGGCACAAGGACCCGACACGCTCTTGCGGGAGACTCCAAACCGCTTCCACAGCAGCCGCCAAGCCCGTGAATTCCAACAACCGGTGCACGAAACACATTCCCACATCGGTAGGGTCCTTCTGTGGGGCTCAAAGCCCTCGTTCCCGGCCGAGCTTCTTTGCTCCTCAGCCCCATAAACACTCAGGAGTTGGGTCTTTAGCGTCACGGCTACAAATTGTCTTCAGCTGCCTCTGAGCAAGCCACTGCCCTAATGAAAATCACCCGGATTTCTTGGCCGCGGCGCCGTTGGCTGGAAAACGAAACGAGGTCGCTCGTGTTGCTCAATGGAAAGATTCGTGTCCCGCTCCCAGGGCTCCACAGGATGGTCCAGTGGCTTTGGGGGCTGCTGGGAAGATCCCAAAGTACCATTCCCGCATGGAAAGAGCCGCAGATTCCTGCCTAAACCTCCTCTCTTCCAAACGAAGAGAGATTTTTCCGCTCTGAGAAGGTCTCACTGCAAAGACACTGCCCAGTTCTAGTAAAACCTGCTCGGGTTTCACCAAGGCCCCTGCTCCCCACTCGTGTTGAGAATTCCCCGTGCATTATTTGCTGATATTTGTGTTCACAATTGCCCCTGCATTTGCTGCTGATATTTGTGCCTGGTGACGAAGGAGCCCCAGTCCATATTTAGCTCCGGAGAGGGAGGTTTCTTGGTGCAACTGTGTGGCCAAAGCCGGGATTTATGACCGCAGCAGAGACAGTAGCTGCAGCGCCGGAGTTTTGCTTTTTTCCCTTTCTCTCCCCTTTTTTTTTAATTGTTTTCCTTTGAAATTCCAGAGTTAGTGTTTTGTCTGCTTTCTCCCTGACCCTCTTCAGAGGCGGCCGTGTGTTTTTGCACCAGCAAAACTGGGAACAAAGAAGCGTTGTCTTCGAGCTGTAGCAGGCAGGAAACCCAACTCACAAGGGATCCCAGCGAGCCAGCGCTGTCCCAGAGCAGACTCCAGTTCTCTGAATTCAACCTGACAGCTTGTCTGGAGCACTTTCTAAGTAACCATTATCCTTCCTTTTCTCCCGGCAAAAAGAGCTGTGCTTTTTTCGCCGAGGGTGCTCCGCGTTGTTGCGCGGGGGCGTGCGGGTTCCACGCTCGCCCGGAGCTCCTGGGCTCCTTCCTAAGATTGGGATGAATTTGCTCCTTGGGAATGAGCTTGTGCCACGTCACGAGCCTTGCTGGATTCCCGTGTGCCCATCCTGGGGCTTTTCCAAGGGGTCCTCTGCCCTCCTTTCCCTTGGCTCCTTGCACAGGATAGACCCTTGGTGACCGTTTTGGTTAATCACGAGCCTGGCTTCCCTAGGATCTGCTTTCCCCATTTAGAGAAGCTAATTCCCATTCCAGCCAGCCAGGAGCTCTCCTTCCTCCTCATGGAGCAGCAGCCCTCGCTGCCCAAACCACAGCACGTCCAGCAGGAAGGATCCCTGAGATCCCGTTGCCGGTTCCAACTTCCAGCCTGATTTGCATCCCTCAGATCCATAAGGACCAGTCCTGTCTGGAAAGAAGATAACCCCACTCCCTAAACCACAGTAGCCATTGACTCCAGGCTCTTTCCAAGTAGGGAAGACGGGATATCCAGGTTGGATAGGCTAACGCGGTGTATTCCGATGCTGGGAAAGGCACTTTGTCTGGAAAAGGCAGCTCCGAAAAGCACATTTCTGCCCGTAAATAAATAAACTGCTATTTAAACCTTCTTCCCCAGCGCACTGCGAGTGGGAATGTCTGCAAAGCTGCGAGATCCTCAGTTGAAAGGTGCTGTGAAAGTGCAAAGCGTTCTTAATATCCTTTACCTTCCTCGGAATAGAGTACACATTCATTCCGGGGAATTTCTGGACATAAACCAGACAGCTGCAGAATGACATTTCTTGAAAGCATCGATGATTTATTTTGTGCTCTTTAATTCCATTTTGTATTGAACACACATTTGTCACAGGGCCCTTGTTCCACTGGGCCTTTTAAGTCCAAACTCAGCTTAGGGACCTCATCCTTAACCAGGATAAATCGGCCCCTAACTTCCCTGCAGCTCTTTGCTGATTTACACCAGAATTGGAGCTGGGGCCAAATCTTTTAATTGCATTTCCACAGCCCGGCAAAGTTTTGGTGTGAAATCCAAGCGGTTTTAAGGACAGATAAGGCTCTCCCTGCAAGGAACCGTCTGGCTGCGTTTCTGCAGAGTCTCTTGGAGCTCCTGCTCCTGCAAACGATCCTGTTTTCACAGCAGCCGGAGCCTTTGGAGAGGCGCCCGCTCCGGCCTTTTCCATTCGGATTCAAACACGTCCAGCTCGAGAGCCCGCGCCTGGGGGTTCCTGTGGGTCCTGCACATTGCAGATTTTTGGGAAAACAAACCCGAAATAGCCTCGTGGATTGGATTATTCTTTCTTTTTGGGGGAGAAGAAGAGACATTTGCCCTAGGGGAGGGAAGAGGGCATTTCAGGAGCGCTCCTGCTTAGCCCTTCTATCCCTTGCCCTTCTATCCCTTCTATCCCTGCTCGTAGCTACGTCTCACCATGAGGACACGTGGGGCTGGCCCTATGGATGCCCACGCTCCAGAGGGGCAGGGAAGCGTTTTGCCTTGCAATTACCTAATGGGAAAACTATTTTCGATGGAGGCAGCCCAGCGGGTCCATCAGCCTCTCCATCTGTGGAAACCTCCGAGGTTTCCTCTTTCCCCGAGCCGCTCGCTGCTGTTTTTTCCACCCCCTCCGCACTAAAATACTTCTCCAAACAGTTCCCTAATAGCCCTGGGCAAAGAAATCCCGGGGGAGAAATGAAAAGCGGCCGCAAAGGGGACATGGGAAAAGCGGCTCCTCGAGGCCTTGTCCGCTTGGGATCTGACTCCAGCGCCCAGAGACGCCATTCCAGGGAATAAGAGCCCCGGTGCCTGGTGTCCATCAGGATTTGCTTCTCTATTTGTAACGAGACTTGAGGTTTCTTGTACAAAAGAGCAGTATTTTCACCCAAAATAAAAGGAAAATGAAAATAACAGCGGGCACATGAAGCGAGCGCCGTTTCCCTCCCCTTTCTGCTCTCTTCCCTCCTCCTCTGTTTTCTTTTCCGTGCCGGGGCTGTGATTTCAAAGCCGGAGCGGCTTTCCCAGAGCCCAGGAATGCGCCAGCGCCCGCCCCGTTTTCCATGGGGAGCAGCGCGGCCGGGGGCGGCTTTGCCCCCGTTAAGGGGTGCCGAGCTTAGGCCTTGCCCAAAATGGCCCCTCTTATGTGGGGAAACCAGGCCCAAACCACCACATTTGCAGCCGCTTCGAGCAATAGTACATATATATATTTATATAGAGAGTATATGTAATAACATATATATAAAATACCAAGAATAAGGTTCTTGCAGCTCTGCGTGGGAAGAGTTGGTGTCAACCCCTTTGGGCCTGTTCTCTTTTGTCGTTAGATCCATCCTATGATGCAGTCAGGATGGGGCAGTAATAGGAATTGTGGCCTCTCCCCAAGTTCCCAACGGGAATCACGAATTCCACAAGGAACGATCCCAATGAGACCAGGGGAGAAGACAGGCTTGACTGGCCTGCGTTACGAGCACCAGAATGGGGCAAGAGCTGGGGACAGGCAGTAAAAAAGCTAAAAATAGCCAGGGTTTATCCAAATTCTATGATTCTATTTCATTCCAAATTCATACATCCAAATTCTATGATTCCGTTTCATTCCAAATTCATAGATCCAAATTCTGTGATTCCATTTCATTCCAAATTCAAAGATCCAAATTATGTGATTCCATTTCATTCCAAATTCATAGACCCAAATTCAATGATTCTATTTCATTCGCTCTCTGAACTGGGTGAGCTTTCAATGGGAGGATGGAGCTTCGAGTTCCCGTTTTCAATTATCGGGAATTATGTGACCAGGAGGAGCAGATGTTAATGGACTTGGTTCATAGAAAGGGCCATGGTATTTGCAGTGACACATTTGCCTGCATGAAAACAAGTGGTTGCATCAAAAAGTTGATTAAAAAAGAGTTCCCTTTCTAAAAGATATTGAAAATCATTCCAATATGAAAGAAGGTCAAAATGTATACATTTTTTTCCAGTTTTCTGCTCAAAACATGGGGGTAAATATATCCATTGAGTTATAACAAGAGATGGAAAATGAATCAAACATCCATGTAGTATTTTTCCTTGCCTAGACCACATGCTTTTTCACGTAATAGTGAGATTTTTACTAAGTATCCAGTGAAATCTCACAAATAGTCATTTTTAGCATGAGCAAACATTTCCCATTCCAATCTCCGTGTTATTCCCATATATTTCTCTCTGTCCCTTCCTCCTTTTCTGCCCCATATGTAAAAGACCTTTCTGTGTTTTTACAGGCCCTCCTGTTGCAGGGACACAAAATGTGACCAAGACAACGGAACAGCAACGGCCCCAACCAGGTAATTGTTGTGTCCCTGCTGGATTTCCTAAGGATTTCTACCTGTAGGCTTGGGAGAGGAGCTGGGATCGTTAGGAGGAATCTATTCCCTTCTCATGCTGTGCTCTCACACACTCGTTTTTTTCCATGCAACTCAACGTTGCTGTTGACACGCAGAATGCGCAAGGTTTGTCCAGAAAAGATGAAGATCTTTGAAAATTTAATATCTGTAAGCAGGGCCAGGGCCTCTGTGCCATTGTGGATTCCATAAATAATTGGTGGTTGTTTGCTTCTGGAGAAATAAGGGAGACAATGGGACTGTTCCAGGCCCTACTGCTAGAAAAAGACGCAACACAAGTGAAGAAAGAAAGTGAAAAATTGGTTCGGTTTCTAGAGTCAATAATAATGAGGATTTTGCCCCTTTACCTTTGATGAAGCATTTGTTAAAACCACTTTTGTTCTTTTATTATTTTGTTGTAGATCCCTATCAAATTCTGGGGCCCACCAGTAGCCGCCTTGCCAATCCAGGTGAGTTCAGAGCAGCGTTTTGAAGGCAATAATGACTTTTCAGAGAGTTTTCTGTTCCTGTTCTTTCCTGTTCGACTGTAGTAGGTGCGTGGCTGTTGTCTTCTGCTGGGCCAGGGATTTTAGCACCAAAATCTTTACTCTAAACAAGGAAAGTGTCTTTATCTGACCAAAATCACCGGCCTCAAAGCAGTCATGGATATTCCAAAGAATGGCCTACATCATTAGAAATTGTCTAGAGAGGCACTGATTGCAAATTGAAGTGTTTCCTGCTGCAATGGGCTTGCAGGATCCTCACAAGGTTCTTGATCTTTGCTAATAGCATAACCACAGAGAACAGCCACAGAGCAGGAGGCCCCGAGTCTGGGGAAGAAAGAATCCTACGTAAACCACATCAGCTGGAAGGGAAACTAGGTATCCAAGAGCACATCCATGGTGGACAGGAAGCAGGCAAGAGTTAAAATACACTATGTAGACCATTGGGTGAAAAAATGTGCAGAACGGTATGCTCGGAAAAAGCCTGTTTATGAGCAGCCTGAAGCCTTTTAAGGCCAAAGGCGACCGTTATGAAATCTAATCTGACCTCCAACTCATAAACAGAACAAAGGGTTGACTAACGTGCTTGCTGGGAATAGTTTCTCCATGCCTCCATAAGAGTTTTGAAGGCTCGAAGGAGCCGTTCCCTGTCCAGATCGAGATAGTCCTTCTGTTTCCTGCCTTTGTCTTTGCTTCGGGGCAGGAAACACGGTGTCATTTCCTCTCCTCTTTGGCTCGCCCCTTGCAGGCAGCGGGCAGATCCAGCTGTGGCAGTTCCTCCTCGAGCTGCTCTCGGACAGTTCCAACGCCAGCTGCATCACGTGGGAAGGCACCAACGGCGAGTTCAAGATGACGGACCCCGACGAGGTGGCGCGGCGCTGGGGCGAGCGCAAGAGCAAGCCCAACATGAATTACGACAAGCTGAGCCGGGCCTTGCGCTACTACTACGACAAGAACATTATGACCAAAGTGCACGGCAAGAGGTATGCCTACAAATTTGACTTCCACGGCATTGCCCAGGCTCTTCAGCCTCATCCCACCGAGTCCTCCATGTACAAGTATCCCTCAGATCTCTCCTACATGCCTTCCTACCACGGCCACCAGCAGAAGGTGAACTTTGTCCCCCCACACCCGTCCTCTATGCCGGTCACGTCGTCCAGTTTCTTCGGAGCGGCCTCCCCTTATTGGACCTCCCCTGCTGGAAGCATCTACCCCAACCCCAACGTCCCTCGCCACCCCAACGCCCACGTATCACCACACTTGGGCAGCTATTACTAGATGCTCTGACCTTCAAGAGGCCTTTATCAGTTCGGTTGGCCACTTTCTTCTTGGATATGTTTTTTTTCTGGAACCCTTCATGGATAATTGTGGCCTTGCTGGGGAATAGTTAAAACTGGATATTGGTTATTCCTGGACCAAACCTTTTCCTTTTGTAACTTTGTTTCTTGTGTCTTCAACTGAGAGATGGATGCTTCTTTGGGCCAGTATTGCCTTTTCTTTGGTTTTTAAGGCTGATGTCCTCTCTAGGAGTTGACTAGGAAGATTGTTCACCACGACTTGGAATGATTATTAGCATTTTGATCACAGAATTTTTAAGAATTCAAAGGCTTCTTAGAAGACATAGATCCAACTATGGGTCGTAGGAACAGATGACCATGTGGGTTATTTTCTCACTTTGGAGAGGACAGGCAATGGGACCACAAGTCAGGAGGACCTTGGGCTGCAGGGGACTGCAACTGGAATCTTAGCTTTAAGGCAAACGAGGAGTTTCACCCAACTGGAAATTAAATATATATATATTCATATATATATATATATATAGTACCTGTATATTTTAAGAAGTAAAGGGCATTGAAGGAAGTTTGCTAGACTGTACAACTTCATTAGACTGTGTATTCACTCCAGACACACCGGAGACCCGACCAAGATAGAGTAACCGAACGTCAAGACAATTCCTTGAGAGCAGAAGTGGAGTAAAATAAATGACAGCAGGTCCTTGAGCTCTGCCAGGGGCTTAAGGGACCGCCAAGTGCTACCGATTCGCGAACGCTGTGCGTTTGTCAGCCCGTCATCCAAGGGGTCAACAAATCCGAAGGCAAATTACTGTATAAGTTATGCAGAGTTATTTTTTTTCCCTCTATCTCACAGTATTAAAAAAAGAAAGATTAAATAAAACGAGTTGACCTCGGTCACAAATGCAGGTTTGTTTTTCTTTTTGTCACTGTCAGCTCAGCTGTTTGTGGGTTGTTTTGTTGTTTTTATAATGTAATTTGTACATCTTTTCAATCTGTACATTTGGGCTGTAGCTTTGTACTTTTTACTAAAAAAAAAAAAGAAAATTAAAAAAATAAGACGTGAGTAATGTATCTGTTGGAGATAGCCTCAGTGCTGCAACTGGATCCCCACCTGACCCCCAAACTAGCCAGAAACCTGCCAGACTTCTCTGGGTTTGTCTAGAATAGAGATTTTTCTATTAGCCTGTCAAAACTGTCTGCAAATTAACTCCATTTAGCTAATAGGTTTGCATTAAAGCCGAGGAAAAACATGCATCACCATCTCAAAGCACCGTTTGCAAGATTTGGGGGTTGGTTTCCATCCGATCTTAAAACTTTGGAGGTTTACACTTAAATTTCCAACATTTTGAAGCTTTCAGCTGGCTGAATTTCGCAGAGGTTGCTTTGCTGAGCTGCAAATGGTGCTTTGGTGCCATGAAGAGAAGGGTAAACCACAAACATTTGGGTTTTTGGAGCATGTGTCTATGGGGTGGGGGTCAGGCTTCCAAGTCCAACCTTTTAACTACCTGGCATTAATTGGCAACCAATTACCAGGATGGCAAAGGCTTCGTCTAGACGTAACCTCTGGGACCGGGTGTGGAGGCCGGATTCGGGCTCCGTACCTCCAATTGCAGCGCGAGGGCCTAAAACCAGAACATTATAACTTTAAACAGAAGCACTGATGCCATTATTTAACAGAAAAGCAAAGACAAATGACGATGGAGCTGATCAGTTTAGGTCTTAGTGCTTTTGGGGTGTTTCTACGTAACATTACCGCAATAATCGCAAAAAATAAGACGTATGAAGAAATTACCCATGGAACTGGGGCTTTTGCTACTATATATATGCAATGTACTTTTGGGATATTAAAATATATATAATTTTGCAAGTAATCTTGGTGTTTTTTTTTAAAACTGTATTGTTACAATTAAACTGTTGTATGAGGAGTATGATGTAAAGAAATGTGCCCAATAAATGGTGGTTTTCTTCTCCGAGGCATCCCCGTGTCCCACTCTCTCCCTTCCCTCTCACCCTTGCCGATCACGCAGGAATTTTGTGTCTCAGTTGCTCCGGGGTCCAAGGAAAACAGAGAAGCAGCCGTCAAATATTATTGACCTCTTCCTACAGGGGAGCGGAGCCTGCGTTTATCAGCTCGGATCTTGGTACTTGAGCAAGACTAGAAATATCGGCAACAAGACTCGGACCAATGAGGCTTGGGCTCGACTGCTCTGCAAAGCGGCTCCCTCCGCTCCAGCATTCCCACATGTCTTCCCCTTAGGTATTCCAGCCTAGCAGTTTAGCCCCAAGACTAAAGACTTTAGTCCTAAGACTTTAGTCCTAAGAGTGTTTGATTGCTTATCCTTCCATATTGTTTTTCCTGGTAGCGCGATCTGGATTCATTCTGGCTATGCCTCATCCCTAGAAATATTGAGTATTTGGTGTTTTTTAACACAATGTTCCTGCCCAGCTGTCAGGATTTCAAGGAGAATCTGAAGACTGGGTTGACTAAGGCTAAATCTTCAGCTTCTCAAGATGGTTTTGACCGCCAAGTTTGGCCAGGAGGATCCTTGCTGAAAACACCTTGGAAAACAACCCCTGAAGCTCCCGTTTCTGGCTGTCCAGCTCGCAAGATCTTCAAGTATCTTGAAGATGGAAGGTCATTCGCGGCATCCGCAGCCCAGAGTTGAACTCTCCCTTCAGAGTGATTTTAATTTCTGCCAATATGTAGCTTTGGATGGAGTTTGCCACCCATGAGAGCCGCCTTCCCATGGAATCTAATGTCCAATTTCCCTAACACTCGAATTCCAAATGCTCGGGCAAGGAGCAAGTGCTGAGTTTGCTGCAGCCCCCGTCTCAGTCCGACTTTTTGGTGGTGAAAGCTCCAGGGAGCAGCCCCCCTATATTTTGGCTTCGTTCTTTCAGGGTTGCCCAAGTTGGCACTGTCAGGTTTGCTGCATTGCCAATGTCAAGTTGCTGCCTGAGATGTGAGGTGGATGTTGAGTCTATCTGGAGGTAAGGGGTGCCATCCAGCGGCAACAAGACAGAAGACACTTGGAGGAGCTCTCAAATCCATGCGACACCCCTGCGTGGTCTTCAGCATCCTCGTCTTGGTGGTGGGTTGTCACAAGGAGTTGTCTCGGAGCTGCAGAGCTGCTTGGGACACGGCCATGCAGGAGAGCAAGGCCCTCCATGCTTTCTAATTAACATTAATTAGCGATGCACTATGTGATTGCAGTGGGAAGTGCGGCTCCAGCCTCCCCTTGCTTGTTCATTCCCTGGAGTGACGTCGAGGGGGGACAATTATTTGTTCCTTGTGCAGCAGAGTTTGTTCGAGTCATAAGCTTCCCCAAGCAGATGCTCCCACCACAGGAATGTCAACTTGGATCGGGAAACAGGCTGTGTATTCTAGCAGCTGTGGAGAGAGGGCTTGAGCCTTCCTCAATCTTGTTTCCAATGAAATTATCACGGGGTTATGCTTGATTTGGGGGTAGTTAGGTTGATGGGAGGATGTGGGAACTTTGTCCCTGCTGTGCCAGGGGCTCTGCTCATGTTCCTTGTCCTTAGGGCAGGGCTGAGGCGAAGGGGACAAAACAGAAGGTGGGGAGAACTGCACGTCCCAGCTGAATCCACCTCAGTGTAACCACATGAGGAACCTGGCGAGAGGAAGGAGGATGCGACACCTCATCTGCTCTCGTTCGTGTGGGCGCTTCGTGCACTGCTGGCTCGTTTTTCCATGCTGGCTTCACACACGCGGGAGCCAACCGCGCTCGTCTGCCACATTCCTACAGCGCGAGTCAGTAGGAGTATCTAAACAGTTTCCCAGAGTTTATATTATTATTTAGGAGGGCCTTTCTTTACCTCATTACTAGCAAAGATTTTGTGGAGACAGCTAACTAGTTTACTCAAAGCAGTTCTTTCAATTCGTGGCGCTCTGCAGCAGTCAGCAGGACGCCTTATTCATTTGCCAGCAGGAGGGTAAATGTATTTCAAAATGTTTGAAATATTATGCACAGCTTGAATGAATGTTTAAAATAAATGCAGTAGGAGAAACATGTTGTTTGTGCAATGAAAAGATAAAAATTGAGTGGAGACACGCTATTTCTAAGCCTGGTAGCTGGTGTCGCTCTTCCAGAGCTAAATCCTTCAACCTTTAATCCTGGTCTAACTGGTTGTGGATGCCACAGAATGGGCAGATGGAAGAGAGAAGCAAAAGGCCTCAAGAATGCAGAGGAGATGTAAAAGTAAAGCACTCCCAGGGGAACATAAAGAAAAACCCTTTGTTTTCTACTATCAGCTCTGTGGGTTCCCTCCAGCCACTTCTGCTCCACAAGATTAAATTTATTTTCATCCTCTTAACTGAACTTTCTCTTAATGGCAATAGGAGTGACAGGCCTCAAAATAGATTTCCTAAGGAGTTTGTCCAGAGTGGCACAGCAGGCAGCATATATCCCGATAAAAGTCTATCCCGGCCCAGGAACCTTATCTCTCTGGTGACAAACAGCCCTCCTTGGACAGAAAGAGGAAATGCCAATTCTGTCGCCCACCAAAGGCAAAGGGGGGCTGCACTGAGGCACCCAGGACCCAGAGACACAACCAGGTGGTCCCAGGAAGATACTAGTGCTCTCAGCGCAGCTCTTTACTAGCTGCGCGTGGAGGCCCAGGGAGGCCACACTTAAGCCCAGTGGGCCCAGAGGGCCACGCGCGCATGGAGGCCCGTGGAAGCCGCACAGAAGCCTGGAGGACCTAAGGGCCACACGCGCATGGAGGCCCAGGGAGGCCGCATGAAAGCCCACAGGGCCTAGAGGGCCACACGCGCATGGAGGCCGGCGGAGGCCGCATGAAAGCCCAGAGGGTCCGGAGGCCACAAGCACACAGAGGCCTGTGGAGGCCACATGAAAGCCCAGTGGGCCCAGAGGGCCACGCGTACATGGAGGCCCGAGGAGGCCGCACGGAGGCCTGGAGGACCTAAGGGCCATGTGTGCATGGAGGCCCGAGGAGGCTGCACGAAAGCCCACAGGGCCTAGAGGGCCACACGCGCATGGAGGCCCAGGGAGGCCACACGAAAGCCCATAGGGTCTCCGCTGCCTCATGCCCACGGATGCCTCCTTTGGCTGCACATAAACACAAATTTGCTAGAGATGTGCCCTTTTTGTTGTGGAGGTTGTCTCATCAAGGTTAGGAAGCCATCGTCTTGCTTCTCTTCCAAGGGGAAGGGGTGTAACTTTTATTTGATTACCCAGGTTTCCATCGATGTGATAAACAGCATCTGTAAAGGAAGCTCAATAAAGGGAATGGGCAGCATCAGAGGGAGAACTGAGAAGTGTGGCATTTTGGTTCAGACAAACCACGGATGACTCAGATGTCAGTTCACCTCCCTGCTCCCTCCTAGGTTTCTGTGGGCGACCATTAAATCAATCACTGTCTACCCTGGAACATCATCTGGAAGAAGAGGACAATAAAACTGTCCTTGCAACCAGACAATCTGAGATCCACTATTCGTTGGAGAGCCTCAGATGCCCTGGGGATTGGGGCTATGAAGGTGTCTTCAGATTGCAGTGTTACTTGTATGGCTGCAAAAAGAGTACACTAGATTTATTTGGGCAATGTCTCTGAATTACCTTGAGTATTCGCCTCCTACGCAATCAGCCGGAGTTTGTTCATTTTAGTCATTCTGATGCAACAAGAGGAGAACAAAACTTTGCTGACCTTTCCATCCAAACATGAAGACACGCACAGCAGTGATGCATAGAAAAGGCAAGATTGATGCTGTTGATAGTTGGCTTTTAAAGTGCTTTAGAGACATGATTGTTCTTCCCCTTGATCTTTGTACATTCTGTGTTGCAGACAGCAAATCTGATAAATATAATCATGTATTCGGAACCAACCAAGGGGTTCACACTGGACTGAGACCTGAGCACTCCTGGTTCCCAGATTTCGGGTTCAACACACATTCCATTCATTCACAAAATAATAATCTTGTTGCAGTTTGGACTGATGGATCCTCCCTTTCTTTTACAACCAATCAGTCCAGAGTCCAGCAGTATTTAAAGACACTTCTATGTCTTTGTAGCACTGAAAATAAATGAGGTCAGTTCTGTCAATGGGAAGACTCTGTCCTCTCCCTCCATCCCCATCTCCCTCAAACCTTCCTCCATAGTCTATCACCTGAAGTTTCAGCAAAAGAACTGATTGAGGAAAAAAAGACTAGAAGGAAGTGAAAATTCAAAGGTTATTGAAGCTTCTTGTAGCTTTTGAAACCTAAAAATGTCCAAAAAAAAAAAAAAAAAAACCAAAAAACATAGCAGGAAATGTTCACCACTACCCAGCTGAATTTACATCACTGAGCTGCACCTTTAAGAGATGCACATTTTGCTGTGATGAGATGAACCATTTAGAACTAAATCTGGAGGCTCCTGTTCATGGAATGCAGGTCTACATCTTTGTTGTACTTTTGGTTTGGTTTTTTTTTGTACTTTTTCTTTTTCTGAAGGTGCATCCAGGGAATTTCCTCGCTTCTTCCAGTAGATGGCTTTCTTGTCATGCAGAACTGGGGTTTTCTGGTTCTCCAGGCTGTGCCTCCTCTTCATCACCTCGAAAGCTGGTTTTGGATGCTTCCAGATTTAACAGGTCACCAACTTCTGGAGAAATGGTCAGAAGAGTATCCAGGAAATGAGAAGCTACTAAATTCTTCTTTTCTCATAGTGGGTCTCCTCGTGCCTCTCTGTGCTCTTTTTCGTTTTCCATTTGCTTCATTTTTCATAAAAGGAATCAAAATATTTCACAAAATAAAGAGTGTTTAACTCAGCTTTGGATGCAGCAATAGAACTGAACCTGTTTTTTCCACCAGTTTTCTAAGCAAGTACCATCCATTAACGCTCCATTTCTCTAGATATACCTGGCTCAAAAAGGGATGATTTTGAGATGTTCAAAAGTGCTTAAGTGTCCTGGAGCCAAAGTACCTGCTTGTAGAGATGATTTTAGGCAATTAGAAACACTTTTTTCTTCCTTTTTTCTGGTTTTGGCTCCTAAGTCCCTTAGATTTTTTGACAATTTTGACTTATATTCGCGGCTCATTCTTTCATTCCAACAGCTGTGTTGGAATATGTCCTTTTTTTCTGTCTCTTCAGGCCTTATAACAAACTTGTATGCCTCTGGAAACTTAAATGAGTTGGACATTCCAACTTAGCAGCTTCATAAAATGTCCCACAGGTACAAAAATATAAATACTATGAAATATATACATAGCATAGTTAAATAGCATTCTGGAGATCACTGTGTTGGTCCTCTGATTTAAGGCTTTCTGCTGCTTTACTAATTTATTAAGCCTGTCAAGATTGGTTTCATTGTGAAGAATGTTAAATCCCATGAAGATTCAGAGCTACATCTGTGTGTCACTGGTTTCACTAGCCTCGGACATTACAAAGCCATAGTTGTCATAACCTTTCCTCTCTTTGGCTTTGGTTTCCTTCTCATTGTAGAGACAGAAGGCACAGTGAGGAGTCTCCACAGCCACCGTCTTGCTGAAGTTCTGGAAATCTACTCTGTATTTCCCTTCTTTAGTCTTGGACACAATGGGAGCAAAGCGATAACCCCAAAGCACCTCTTCTGGTATATAGGATGTCCTCACCTGACAGGTGGCACTGGTGGCTTCCACAGTGCCATCCAGAAACACCACCAGCTCAAAATCTTGCTGCAGAATCGTTTCTGCTGCCATGTGGAAGAAAGGGCTGTTCTTATCTATGACATGATAAATGGTTAAAGGGGAGATGAAGAAGAGGTTCTCATTGCCAGCGTCAACTACAAATTCGATGTTGACCTGGTCCAGAATGATTGTTTCTCCTTCAGGGGTGATGGTGGTCCTGAGCAGTTTTCCATAGATGTGACTTCCAATGAGCAGGCTCTTCCTGAGGTTGGCCACGCGGATGAGGAGGCAGAGCTTCCCAGCACGCTTGCTGATGACCGCATTCTTGCTGAAGGTGATGGTCTTCGCCCGATTTTTGGATCGGGATATCTTGGCCAAGATGGCCCCACACATGAAGGAATTGATGATGACCCCTAGGATGGACTGGAAAATCAGCAGGAAAATGGCTGTGACACACTGTTCTGTGACACATCTGAAGCCATAACCGATGGTCACCTGAGTCTCTAAGGAGAACAGGAAAGCTGAAGTCAAGCCATTGATGTTCTCTACGCAAGGGGTGTGATTTATGGAAGGGTTGAATTCTGGAAGATCTTTGTGAACGTATGCCACGACGTACCAGAGGAGACCAAACAGAAACCAGCTACCTAAGAATGCTGAAATAAAGATAGTCATTTTGTATCTCCACTTGAGATCCAGGATTGTCGTCCATATATCAATCAGAAAGACAAACCTTGACTGCTCTTCTACATTGCCAAACTCTATGTTACACCTTCCATCTTTAGAGACAAGCCTTGCTCTTCGGCGGCTCCGCTCCGTGATGTGCCTGGCAAAGCGTTTCCGAAGGTAGTTGAACATTCCTCCCGCTGATAATGTTCTGGAGAATGGGAAATAACAACAATTAAGGGGAATACAGGTTTCATTTGTTCCTGCAGGCAAGGAATAAACTCTGCCCAAGTCTCAAGACACTGGTTTGGGAACAAAGTGATATCATTTACATATTTTCCCTCAGCAAGTGGGCAAAAATTTCAGGCCGGATCTGAGGGAACTACCCAATTCTTGCCTAAGGGGCATTCCAGCAAAAAAATAATCACTGCTGTTGACTCGGCAAACGAATTATTGAACTTAACAGCTGATTTGTTCAAAGGAAATGGTAAATACTGCACTCTGCTCAGTTGAATAAGTTGAGTTATTCTTATGCTAAGGACTTGTTCAAATGGATATATCTTCTTTTGGAAACTAGGTTCGGAGCAAAACAGGCAAGTTTAGGGAGAGGCTGCTTGAATCCAAGTTAAAGATTGCCTGCTATGCTCACAGACAGATCCAGGGGCAGATTTGACCCAGAGTTTAGGAATGTTCTTCAAGGAAAAAATAATTGCTTGCAGAGTTGGTCGCCCTTCAAGCATAAGATACGTTCTGCGGCCAGAAAGGAC
Source organism: Nothura maculosa (assembly GCA_032353885.1). Taxonomy (NCBI): domain Eukaryota; kingdom Metazoa; phylum Chordata; class Aves; order Tinamiformes; family Tinamidae; genus Nothura; species Nothura maculosa. Next base: position 578,229 of record JAUBOD010000211.1, on the reverse strand, counting down.
ACGTTAAATTAGCACACAGCACTCACTTGCCCGCAAAATGTACCCGCTCTGCTTATTTATTCAGCCTTGGAATAAGATTCTTCTCATGCAGCTGAATTTCTCTGTGTCCTATAATCACATTTCTTGGGGGCAGACTGCTTCCAAACCAATAAATGAAGGGAAGAACTTGAAGGAAAAGAGTCCTGCTGGTGACTCACAGGCTGCTCTGAATTGACGGCATCTACAAGGACATTGTGACCCCAGTCATGAGGAGACCTGTGTGTTTCAGGGACCTGCAGCTTCGGTGGATGATGGTTTCCACAGAGCTGTCACATGAACATGGTGCATCTCAGTAGTGGAGACACCAGGACACTTGTAATTGTTGCTCTTCCTTTACTATTATAGGAGGTGACACAAAAAAACAGTTAGGAACCTTAGGACCACTGGCACCGAAGGCAAATTAATTGGATCTCCTACCTAATCCTTATGTCTGAGAATTCTGTTCAAGTGCTTAATTTGTAATTCTCTTTTCCAACTTGTGCCTAGAGATAAAATTGGGCTTTAGCAAACTGAGAACTGGGAAGCCCTCCTATTCCTGAAAATCTGCTGGAAAAACAAAGCCTATAGGCTTTCCATTATGGAGTGATACAGGGTATCAAAGGGGTTAGTGCAGAAGCTGGAGCAAGAACTGGCAGCCTGACTGTAGTGACACATTCAGAAATACAAATAACTTCCAGGAATATGTTATTTTAGAAATATATTTAGGAATATATAATTTTTAGGAACTCTAAAAATGATTAGATTTGAAGGAATATTAACATGAATTAATCGCACTTTGCAATTAAGTGCAAAGTTGTTTTCTTGCTGCTCCTACAATGAATCCACCTTCCTCCTGCTTTCAGCTAAAATTAGGAAGGGAAAAATGAAGGTCACTTGTGTAATGCGGCTTTTCCCTCTTTTAAACTTTTGCTGCTGAATTTACTGGCTGTGAACGGTGCTGACGAAGGTTCAACTTTAAGCAGATATTTGAAGAAGGGGGAAATGAGGTCATTTTCTAAGCAATCCTCAAATTCTGATTTCTTGATGCACTTTTAATGCGTTTGTGTTAATATATAGTTTGAGCCAAAGATGATTCCAGACCATTCCCAGAAGTTTTCCAATATTTAAGTTTTGCCTCCTGTATTTCTTTCACTGTGTGGAAATGTGCAATTTTAGCTGTCGTCACTGTCCTGTAATTGTCTTTTTCCAAAGTAATGTGAGCACTGGTGGTAGGTAGGAGAAATAAGAAGGAAATTTCTTGTGTCTGTGGCTCTTAAGTTACTAACCACATGGGAATCTCCAGAAATTTGACCATGGATCTGTTGAGGCAATTCCATAGCTATTGATTAAGGTTGATGGGATGAGGTGAATCTTCAAACACACTGCAAATAGATCCCAAATCCCATTCTTTTTCTAGCTTTTCAAATCTTACATATCCTCTCCACAGACTGCTTTACAAGCCCTATTTAAGCTACCCCAGGTAGGTCAAAGTCAAAAGCATTATATCCTTTTTTTTAGGCAGGATAACATAGGGAATTCTCCTGCCAACAACTCTTTCCTGCTCCCACACGCAACGGAAGAACACGGATTTGCTTCAATGGGAATAAACATATATACACATATGTATCACAGGCTGGCTAGAGGAGATTATATAAAGCACGTTGTATAATACAGCCCTTCAAGTCCTTTCAGTTGAAATCACCAAAGGTAACCCAGCTATGTCTTAGCTAATATTTACCAGGATACGCTTCCTGCTTGGCCAGAATAAACAGGGTATAGCTGTCTATATTGTTTTGGCATGTTGAATTCCTAGTTGCAGGAGTCAGCAGTGTTGCTCCTGTCCCCCAGGCATAATATGTTGCTAAGAGGTGCAGTGCACTTGCATATTAAAGCTTTGGGACATTTCCTAATAAAACCCTCCTATGAATAAAGATGACAGTCAATGTCAATTAGATGAGGTTAGCTACCAAAATGAGGCTCCTTCCTATTTCACACTCATCTCTAGACTAACAAACTTGGGGATTTCTGCCCTCAAATTCCTCCTCTGTCTCAATCTTCCATCATTTTCTGCAGAGTATTTGATAAAAGACCAGAAAGGAGAGTTCTTATAGATGCATTTCTACCTTTTCCTCTCCTTGCATTCCTGTAAGTAGATAAGGAAGTTTATCAGAATTCCTGATTTCTACGTACCAGTCAGAATTCCTCTCCTCACCCCGAAACGTGGCTCAATTTTCCTCTCGGCTCTTGTGTTCTTTGGAAGAATTTGGAACGTGGGGGAGAATGACCAGGCGCTTTAATGGTTCTCGGGATAAATCCACTGTGTGCGGAGCACGTTAATCCAGGAAAACGGCTTTAATCGCAGCCACATGCAGCACTTGAGCAGATCCATGGGTGAAGGAAGGGGAAGGGGCTGATGCTTTATAATATTGATATCCATGGCTTCAAAACTGTATCTTCACTCACAGTAGCACATGTATGAAAAAGGGATCATTAGAAGGAGACAACAAGAGTGGAAAGTGGAAAAAATCTGTGGCCTTTGTTCGAAAAACATCTTTTATGGATTCGGATGAAGTACTAAGGAGCTTAGGTAGAAGAAAAGGAAATAGAAGGTTAAGGGAATTTTTTTCAGTCCTGTTCAGGTCTTTGCAAAACCCAGATCTTTCATTTCTTTTTTCCCTTTTGCTGAACTTTTCTGTGTGCGAACTCTCTGAAATCCTACATTTCTAATGCCTTGCACAATCCTTTTCATTAGGAAAGGATGCAGGAACACAGCTGCTCTGCTGCCGAGACCTTGGGCGAGCTCAGCTCCTCATTCCCAGCTGCACTGAGGAGAGGAATGCACCCGATGGGATGCGATGGAAAGGGCAACATTCCCTCTCTCCTTACCACATATATCCCAATTTGAGATGCCCAAGTGTAGCCAAAGAGGGCCTGTATTGAACCATTTGCAAGCGTAGCAAGAATAAAACCTTGACTAAAGCAGCCAGCTAAAGGACCTACTTGTCTGTGGGTTGTTTATCATATACACTGGGAATATAATGTCTTTAGAACCTATTCTTTTCATCCAGTTACATATCTTGTTTCTCTCATGCTGTGGTTTTTAAGATAAGGAAACCTCTCAGGACTGCTGTATGGACTGGATAAGAGCCCAATAAGAGCTCGTTTGGATCATCTAGGGACTAGCATGGCCAGATGCACTGAGGAGAATATCCTCTACCTTAAAACCAGACCTAATTTCATAACTTGTGCTCTGCAGGAGCAATCAGCACCCAGGAACGTGTCACTCACACCGTGCAGTGCTTGGAGAAACAGGCTGCAAATTCCTGTCACCAGGCCAAGCCGAAGGGATAACTCATCCATGAGGATACAGGGATGCGGCTGAATGGAAGAAGAGGCAGGAAAAATCTTGTTTTCTGCAAGCTTAGGACTGCTCATTGGTGGGTCTCGAAGGTTTAAATATTTACACACAGGAGGCTAAATAAAGAATCTACAGCAGTAAAGTCATTGCTCTCATTAGCAATTAATATTTGGTGTAGATAGTGCTGCAGACAAGTTTAATCCCTCTCTCCCATTTAATGGGAAGGAGAACCTAAAGAGTTGAACCAAGTGGCTGTTGGGCCTCCTATGTCTAAACAGGGTTTGCAAAATAGTTTATCTAGATAAAAGAAATTGCTAGCACTCTCCACTGCAATTATATCTCGGGGTATTTGTTTTAATCAAAAACCAAGAAAATCCTCCTTGCAATGGATTTGTGAGGCGTCGCTGTGGATGCAAGAGGGAAAAAAGAGGGGGAATTAATTCACTGGAAGTGTTCTGCTAGATATGTAATCCCCTTTGAGGGAATTCATGCCAATTTACTGAGGAGCCTTGCAAGTTAACTATTTTGCTTTCGCTTGAAATTATCTAAAGACAGATAAATATTGTTCTAGACACTTGTGGTTTCCAGAAAAAGGTGCTATAGGCTAAAAGTGTGGGGAAAAATCAAGGTATGTGGAAAACTATAAGCTCTCCTGTATGACTGAAAGTAGAAGCCATCTACAATGACAGAGCTAGAGAGCAGCAAGATGCAAGTGCAACCTAAACACTAACCAGAAAAGCCACGGGGGGAAACGGGCAGAGTCATGTGAGCTGCTTTTACCCGCTTTCTCATTCTGTTATTCTTTGCTGGAGTATTAAAGGGGGTGAATCATTAACTCTCAATATGTTTCTGCAGCTGGGACAAAGTCAAGGCTCCGGCCCCAAAGTGATGAAGCAAAAGGTCTTGCAGAAGGCCTGAAGATGGAGAGGCAGCTGGGTTAGTCATCAGCAACGCAACCATTCTCTGAGATGAAACTGCCTTCCAACACTGGCACTTGTGCCCTTGCTCCAACACCCAACGTCAAGGTAGCTAAACACACAATGTTAGTCCTGTATTCCGAGTTTCCACACTCAAACTCGCTTCCCAAAGAAGTGGGGAGTTCAGGGTGACTTCATACCACCCTGAGAAGGGTCCTGAGCGTGGGAAGGGTCGCTCGCTGAAAATGGGGAATATTGCTCCAACAGCTTTTTCTGTGGGTGGAAGAAAACTTGTGCTTATTCTGTACACAGGGAAACAACAAAATAGTTCTTTTTGCATTCAGTGAAAAAGCACCAAAAGCAAGAAAGCCAGTGTTGCTATCATGGAAAGCCCTGTCGTGGCAATATCACAGGAGATGGGCACTTTCAGCCCCAGGGTAGAGGCACAGCAAGAAGCCTGAATAGCAAACCCCATCCTTGCTTTATATTGAACACCAAGTCAGGCCTACAGCCAGGTTTATGTCTCTTCAGTTGCCTTCAGAGCCAGGTTTTGGTCTGCGATTCAGCAGCTCCACAATATCCCATGTGAGGGAAAGGCTGCTGACCATCTAACCTGGGTCACCTGCAGGAGGAAGAGTTGCCCTGAGTTTTGCTTGGGTTTTTGATGAAGATTATATATAGTTTGTCTGATACTACAATCAAATATTTACATTTCATGATCCTTCCTGCATGAATTGCATGCAGCAGCGTTGCTCTATTGCAGTCTTCCATCTGCTCACAGCTGTATAGAGAAGAGTGGCTGCTTATCCTAGTCCAAATGAAAATATTCCAAATCCGGAATATTTTCACGTGCTTTCAAGACTGCTGTTCTTTTGCAGTCCTTGCCTTTAGCTAGGCTGGAAATGGAGCATCCCAATCTTCTGTGTTCATCAAGGTGACTTGAACATTTCTCAACTTATTCAAAAAAAATCACTGTGCTGGGTTGGTTTGCTGCCAATAAGCCAAGCCTAGCAGCAGAGATATCGAGACCAATGCGATGAGCTTGGGAGAGGTTCAAACCCCTGCTTTGCTAGGCTCAGCCTGCAAATCCAAGGCACTTGCTATGTGTTTCTAATCGACCAGGAGAAGATAACATTGCTCACATTGTGGGGAAAAAAGAAATGTGTGCTCGGTGGCATGATAGACCCTACTTTATTCTGCAGCAGTAACTTAAATTTTCAAGCTGAAAGAACTAAGGACATAAAGGGAAAAATTTGGATGCATTCCCTTGGAAATAGGCATTTTTTGAGCTGCAGTCCTGTCTGTGTGGTCTCAGGCTATTTCCACTACTTTCTTACTCGTGGTCTCTGTCTGCAAAGGAAATAAGAATAATTCCACTACTTTATACAAGACTATGAGGCTATTTTAAAGTCTAGCACGATTTTTCATGATGTAGACTTATTCCAAAGCAGTTTTTGGGCTGCCCTGAACTGTTAGAGTTGCATGTTATTTCGGTAGTAATTGAAATGACTCCTGAATCCAGCTGTCATCTCGAAAATATTTGAAGGTCTTTCAGAAATAAAGGTGTTCTGTGAGTTCAAATGAGAGCTATTTTTTTCCAGATACAAGGCAGGTCTGTCATATTTCTTCTGTCATTTTTGCAAAATAAAAAACAAGCAGAGGAAGAACTTCTCTTAAGATTAAGGCACATGCACATGTATTATTCTCCTTAGACAGTTATATTATTTCCTTGCCCCTTTTCCTCCACCTGGAGATACAAAGAACTACTCTGGTCTCCACCCTGCTTAAGTTTAGGTTACAACTGGGAACACAGGGAATGGGAACATCTAGGAGGGATATTATGTTTTCTAACAGTTTTTGTTGTTCCAGCACCTTCTATAGGAGCAGGTAGCCCAGTTTTACCTTTGATGGTCCCAATATAAAGGGAAGCAAAGCCTAATTTTGGGGACTTTCCACTGAAGGCAGAATAATTAAAGACACCTGGTGCTTTCATATGAGGTTCACTAAAGCAAGCTCTATCTATTTAATTTAGGGAGTCAGAGCCTGTTTGTGGCTAGGATATTGGCTGAGATGCACCTGTGATTTATTAGAATTGAATATCATGAAGGCTAAACACAATTCAGAAGCACATTTGGAGAACCAAACCTCATTAGGCAGTTATTTGCCTAATATTGTTCAACTTTCGGCCACTTCTGCAAAAACCAAATTTCTCTTTTCAGCAGTATCTGATGAATCCATGTTATAACTCAAGGTTGCCCACTGTAAGGTTAATTTCTGCTTTTGAGGGCGTGCACAATGCCCTTCAAAGGTATTTTGGAGCACCACCTGCAAAGTCCAAAGACAGAGCCCCCGTCTGCTATTTCCAGACTCCAGTATTTCACCAGCAGAGCCTTATTTTTGTAGTCATTTACTTTGGTGTTCCTATTTACGTAAGTAATTGCCTTGCAAGATGTTTATAGCTTTCAGTATGCCCTGAGTGAATTATTGACCCATCACATGGGTCATTGATGTGAAGAGACATATGAGCAGAGCGGGTGCAAAGCAACTACTTTGCATTCTTAATAGCAAATGCAAGTCATTAATAATTTTGCTGCTTGGTGCACTCAAATCCTGCACAATTTGGGTTTAACATGCATATGGCTGAGTTCATTCTGAGCGTAATTTGAAATTCATTGGTCATGGACTTCATCTCTTTTTGCTGCTTGGAAATCTCTCCTGCATGGAGATGCGATATGCTAATTCCCGAGTTTATGGCTGACTTGAGATGTTACATTTGAAAAATCAAACCCAATTAAATCAACTTATTATCAAGGTCAGAGACCAGTATTCAGTACGCTTTATTCTTTGCTATTGTGCAGCAAAGAGTAAACTTATTGTGTCTCAGCCCATAAACAAAGTTGATTTATCCTCATGAGAAGACTTCTTAACCACAAGACTTGGGGAGTATAAGTGATAAAATGTTACCTAGACACATAAATATTTTAACTCAGTTCCTGATTTTTCATATTTTCATGTGCTGTGAGGCAACCATTCTCCCCCTTGTTTGTTTTCCAATCTACAATGGTTGTTTTCCAATCTACAATGGTTGTTTTCCAATGTCTTGTAATGTGGAAGGGGGACTAAGATGTTATGTGGATGAGTTCAAAAAGTGCATAAAGTTTGAGCTCATCCTTCCCAAAATGTGTGTTGCTGTGGACTGCTAGAATACTAACAGCCTGTTGTAGTTAGAATTTTAATAAAATGGAGATTTTTTAGGAGAAAAACCAAGACAAGAGAAGCCTGATTGCCATCTCAGTGCAAACTGCACACAGTCTAAGGAGATGAAAAGCTGTTGTGTGCATATCTTAATATTCTCAGCAAGGAGTGAAATAACAGAGGAATATATAGGGTTTTTTTCACCTGGACAGATATTAAGCTGATTTGAAGAATTTTTTTTTACAAATGGAAGTCTTAATTTTAGATTTTCTATGAGAGCCCACACTGTGCAAGTCTTTGGGCACTTAGTGATATTGTAAGTTAAATAGAGTGGCCCAATCTGCCTCTCACTGTTTAAAACATCTATTGCATATTCTGCAAGAATTGCTTTTATTCCAGACAATCCGACATAAAAGTGAGAAGTACCAGGGGTAACAAGACTCCTATTCACAGTGCTTAATTTTGATCTTGGCACTAAGTCATTTCTCATGGTTCTAGTTCAGGCACAATTCAGTCCATGGGATGTAATTTGAGGTTTCCCAATTCCTAGGGAAATGGCAAGTGGGACAGATTTTTCTTGCCACACTTCACCCCAGAACATGTTAGAAAATTCTAGGTAGTTTAAAGAGGTGCTAAAGTCAGCAGAGGATGTATGAGGAGAGGTTGAACTTCTCTTTGGGTTGTCCTATCTCACTGTTGACTGCATGGGGCATTGAGGTGCCAAGATTAGAATTAACCTCCACATTTAAGATGGATGAAGGAAGTGAGTTGAAGTTCCCTGTTGCATCTCTTGAGGTTAGTAAACATTCAGATAGGAGGTAACTGTAGAAGTGATGAGAAAGTTATTGGTGCTACATCACGTTTTACTTTTTGGGATAAAAAACTCTCCTTTGAGTTCCCTTCATTCCTGCTATAATCCAGAGACTTGAGGATGGACTTTAGCCACAGGAGTGTTAAGCTGAGCTGCTATTTCTATCTCAAACTCAACAAACCACCTCTGTGTTCAGTGTAGGATGGACAGAACTGAATTGCTGGAAGGGTTTTCACCCCAACCATCCCCTTCCAAGGACTTATCAGGGTCTTCCCTTGACTTACCAGCTACTGGGGTAGCTCCACAGACCTTCAGCCAAGAACTGTGAATCCCTGCAACTACTCCTAGCTACATTCCTCCTGAAAGAGTCAAGGACAAACGACAGGTCCGAATGAAGCTGGAAAGCAGCAAGCAACTCCATGAAGGGAAATGAGGCATGAAAGCCTCCTTGCTTTCTCCTAACCCCCCTGCCACCTCGCACAGTGGTGGAGGGAGGCTCACCTGCTTGTTCTGCATGAGTTCTGAAGGCAAGCTTAGCTCGGGCTTGGTAGCACTGCAGTTTGCAAACTCACACCCATCTGCAGCGAGGGAATGGAGGCCAAGATAAACAGTCCTGGGGTATGAGACATCAGCAGGAGCATCGTAATGAAGAGTAATCTGGAAAAACGGTGGCATCAGCATGTGTTTTCCAGGGAAAGTCAAGGAGTAGCTTGTTTTATATGTCAACTCGTGGACTTATGTGCGGAGTGGGCAGGGGAAACGAGCTGCCTATTTCTGGAAATGCAGTATAGACTAGTGGTAAAGAAGGAGCATGGGGAAAAGCAGGTCAAGCAAGGCCAGAAAAGGTGGGAGATAATAGAGGAAATTCTGTTGTCTTCCTCCAGAATGAGAGAAGATTTGGAGAGCTGGAAAAGCAAACTTTGCTAGCTCCCATTTCAAAGATTATCAATTGTTATTGCGTATATATATATATATATATATATAAGTATTTATTAACAGTTTGAAATGGATGACCGAAACCACTATTACACTTAGGTTTTATACTTTGTTAGGCTTTGAGAACAGAATTTAAGGAAATATTTGCAAAGGGCACCTGTTGCTTCCCAATCATTCAAACTATTACTTATTTTCTTAATTTGATTCTGTAGCAGAGATTTCTCCCCTCTTGTGGGCTGAAGTTGCATCATGCAGAAAATTGGTTTAAGTAAAGAACTCTTGGTGTCTTTCATCAAATGCTCTCAGAAAACATTACTAATAATTCATTCAAGGGGCATCATCAGCTGGAAAAATTTGAATTACCACTTTCTGACAAGTCAACCCTTAAGTAGTATGTCCTGATTGTTAAATAGATTGCTAATATTAGTGCATATTTTTTTCCCTGCTGATGTTTCAAGAAAAAGCATGGCATTGAACTTCTTACCTTGGGTGTTGAGCCCTAAGGACGACTGCAGAAGGAAGATGGGTGAAAAAGGCGATCTGGCTTCTTCTCTTCTCTAGACCATGAGGTTTTCCCCGTACAACGGCTTCTGCATTGAAGGAAGAGAGCCCAAAGGCCCCTCTGCTATTTATGTGTTAGCTCAGACTGGTTGCCAGCTCATCTATATGCAGCAGCTCATTAACGTCGTGGGCCAGGGATGTATTCGGCGTGCAAGGTAGAGGAGTGGCTGTTGGATGGGGAGCAAAATAGAAAGTTTAGAACTACCAGATAAAGTACAAGGATGTCAGAAAGCTCGTGTTGCTGTCACTGTCACCATCACCTCAATCTCTTGTCCTTGGTTCCTCCACCATAGTCGTGATAGAAGCAGCTCAACTGCTGGCCAAGATCTAGTTGTCTTTGCTTATGTTGGCAACTAGACTAGTTGTCTGGTTGTCTTTCTTTGCCTATATGAGCAATTTGTGGACTGCCCTCGTCCTGAAGAAGCTTCATAGTTGGGTTTATTTGGTCTTTGCTCTACTAAGTTGCCATGAACCTCTGCTCAGATCCATTCCTCAGTCCCTTGGTTGAAAGAGTATCTTTGCATTGATAAGAGATTGAGTGTGTTAAGCATGGAATTATCTTTCTTACCTGTAAGCACCCCAAAATTATCAGATTAAGGCAAAACTTGGGATTACCCCAATAATTCACAAGGCATTTCCTCATAGTATAAGGCAGCCTTCTAAGGATGTGTTACCTTGTAGAGATGTCCATCCTCCTTCATCACCACAGAGAAGATTTGAATGCTTGGAGCCACCTAAAGACTAAGACCAGCTTAGTCTTTAAAAATAAATCCAGTAAATCCTGTGCAATATTTCTCATCTTCCAAGCCTATTAATCCATTGGTTACACCTCTTAAAATCCCTGTGAGGCAGGTACCATTTACATCATTAACAGCACATAGGCTTTTGTTGTACCCGAATATATGCTGCTAGAATTGATCCAAATACCTTTAATGAGAGCTAATTGATGTGTTTTATGAGGAAATAATTAATCTGGCTATGTTTGATGCCATACCTAGTATTTTTGAGAATTTTCACATCTTAATGACACAAATTAATTTTCTTGCATCACACAACACATTGTGCCTTGTTTAACTTCATTTTTCCAGGAAAGGAGCTAGTTCTCCTGCAATGAAACCCAAGAGGAATTTTTTTCCAGATAGCTTCAAAGAGCATAGCTGAGCCCTTGAAGGCACTGACTTCTATTAAATATTACCCCCAAAACTGAGGAATTAAAAGCTTTCTTCTCCCTTTAAGACATGTCAAAAGGATATTATAAGAGTGAATAGGTTTTCACAGCTTTCGGAGACTCCCCAAGTGAATCCCATTGCAGTTTTTTTTAAGGAAAGAGTGTAATTAGCAACTTTATTTAGTCTGAAGCCAGAAAATTCTTTCTATTTTTGGCACTGAAAAGACAGAGCAGAAGGAGGGGAGAAATGACCTAGATTTGCACAACTGACAAATGACTTCTAGGTGCTCTGTCTGAGACCCCTTAAATAACAGCAATTCCCATAAAAGATTAAGCACTTTTGCTGCAAAATGACTCTGTTGTCTCTCACTTTGGACATTCTGAATTGCCCAAGACACTCTAGGAAATTTAAGCTATTGTGTTCGTTAGGCTGCTGATGTTATTTGTCTAGGGAGAAGCTTTCCAAAGTGCATCCATGATAACAGAATTAAATGCCAGAAGTGGTCTAAACATTCAGAAGCATTTGCTTCCAGCAGCCAGCAATAATACACAAGATTTCCTCCTTTTCAGAGTTATTTCATTACTTTTTGGAAATGTCCATTTTGGGAGCTTCTCCCATAAAGAAGTGGGAAATAATTTAGGACTGAACTAAGGTTCCCACAAAGTACCCTGCTATATTTCCCAATAATTTTTCTTATTCTTCCTACTTTTCTATCTGAAGTTAACATTTTCTACAGAAAGCAAGCACTCTGTGGAAAACCTAAGTGTGCCTAGTGGCAATCTTTATGTAAAAACGTGGATAGTCTTTATCCATTTTGTCAAAGCCTTAATGCAAAGGCTTAATGCAAAGGCTTTATCTTTATGAATGATTATTTATAGAAGAAGAGGTTCCCCTACGATGTTCTCCAAGATACATATTTTAAATATAGTAGGAAAGTCAGCGCTGCAGGCAGTTGTTTATTCATTAACCTCAGCCTAGCTAGACTGGCAGCTTCCCAGTACTAATTTACTTAGTGCTTACCATGGGGAGAGATTTCCATTGCAATTTCATTCCGGGTCCCAAGAGATATGACTGCGTCCTTCCAGTTATGTCTCATTTTGTATCTCTAAAATGCCAAGCATTTTTCAGATAGCGTGGCAGTGGGTGTAGATAACCAAGGGCTGAATATTCACTTGGTGCAAATGCACAGTAGTGATTTCTTCCTAAAACTTTCGTTCCTGCAAAATAAAATTGAAAGAAATATGAGATGTGGTGGCCTTTTTGCTCCTTAAAGGAGCAACAGGCAGCTGGTGAAGTCCTTGGTAATGCCAGATGGGAAAGGCCTTTGCATTCAGCTCTGTTCATGAAGGAAATAAAGGCAAATTCTAGCTAGAAGGAGGAAAGCTCATTATTTAGTGCTTACTTGAGAGAAATTGAGCTGCTTGCCAGAAAACTCCTTCCTACCCTGGGAAATGTAGGGCATGGGTGGGCTGTAACAAAGGCGCTTCTTTCCTTGCCCTGTAGTAAGCTGGGTTTTAGCAAGGGATGCCTGCAATACATGGAGCCATGCAGGGAATTGAACAGCACCACCATAGAGCCTTCAGCTGGGCTTAGGGACTATGATAATCCACACAAATACAGTTACTTAATGGCCTGTTGGAAAAAAAGCTGAGTATGGAATGGAAAAGAGCAGGATCTATAGCCCCAATTGCCTTTATTGCTTCTCTTCTATACTACTAAGCCACAGAATCTAGGTTGAAAATCCACATACCCAATACCACAAAGTGCCACATATGGAGAAATCCACCTCTGATATCACCCAACAACCGTTTCCATCAATGAACATCTGTCTTTTTTTCTAGCTTTTCATTAGTTTTCATGTCTTGTAGCAACATGCCAGATGTAGCTGTTGGAGCTCCCATCCCTCTGTTATTTATGAAGGTATTAAAGGGAGTAGCTAGTTGAAATTCAGCCACAGTCCTTATGAATTTGGTCGGAACAAGCAAGTGAGAATATATGGGCTTATTTGCAGTTGTCTTTCTAGGGCTGTGCTAGATATTACCAAAAAAACCCATTTTCTGATAGTCTGAAGAGCAGAACATGAACTTTGGATGAGTTTGTGCCTCGTGTTTTCCAGCCATTGCACTTGGTGGATGAAGGAAGATGTAAATATGTCTATATAAATACAACCCTGTGCATTATACTTTACACAAGTTACTGTCCCTCGTGCCCTAATTCTTTAAAATCTCTTGACAATTCAAGAGTTGATTTAAGTTTCATCAAATCCCCAAATTTTACCAGAATTCTGGTGTTCTCTGAGGCAGGACCTCCCGTGAGGAGGTTGTTTGTTCCTTTGGGATGTATCCCTAGGGTTACTTTTCACATCAACCCTAAAAGGGCCATTTTGACCTTTTTTCTCCAGTTTTGGGCATTCATTCCATTCTTTATCTGGACAGCACTCAGCTGTATTTTATACACTGTTTGTTTTTTCCTGATTATTACAGTTTTTATTTTGGCCATCATCCCAGTTGCCTAGCAATGTCAGTAGGTGCTTGGAAAATAAATAGTGAAGCATAAGCTTTTTGCAAGATTGAACATAATATTCAGCTTCAATCCGAGTCCTTTATCTGCAGGTCGTGGCATTAATAAATGAAATTTGCCCATTCCCTTTAGGAATGCAGGAGAGAGAGGAATAAAGGGTGTTGTCACCTGTGTGTCCCCAATGATAATCAGGACAGAGAGAGGCAAAAACAAGGTGCAAAACCTGCTCTGATGGACCACTGAAGTCAGGAATTCATGGGGCTCTCATTAGGGTCGTGAATAAAGTGGAGAATATTTTACCTGAAAGAATTTAAGCTTCGTTGAATGCAGCTGATGGGCTAGATGGAGGCCACAGGGAGCACTAGGCCGAGCACTAGGCTTGAGCAAAGTTTTGTGGAGTGGTTGTTCCGTCGTTTTACAAGGGTGGGAATATGGTCCCATAGGCAACACAGTCACTTCCAGGTCTAGATACCAGGATAGTTAAAAAAAAAAAAAAAACAAAATATCCTCTTTATGAGTATAATGTTCTGTCCTTCCACTTGGAAAGGGGTTATCATTATTATTGTCTGAGTTTAGCTCCCAGTCCTGGCCTTATTATGAAATACCTCTATAGTAATAGAGGGAGTAGTAGTAGTACTACTACTTCGTGAATAGAGGGAGTAGTAGTAGTAGTAATAGAGGGAGTAGTAGTAGTAATAGAGTTGAGTAGTAACTTTGTCTTAGTTTCCAAGGGCAGCAGATTAAGGCTTAGGTTGCGTGTGTCAAAAAATAGCATTGATTTTGTGTGTGGTTACTATTACCTAAAGAAAAAAATAAGCAGCATCCTCTTTTCCTGGTTGTTTTTGTTGGTGTTGCTTGTTTTCCCAGCGGAGAATGTCAGATACTCCCTTTCCCTGGTCTCTATGGGGTAGTACATTTAGTAAATGATCTCACAAAAAATGCAGACCTCGCTGGTGAAGGTCAGAACAGAAGAAAGAGACGTGTAAAAAAGGAGTGTTTTACAGCTGAGCAAACCCCTCCGAATGAGTCACCAGAGAGGCCAGTAATAACAGGCTTGATAGCAGAGCTGCTGCCACGTTTGGCACTGGAAAGTGGGCAGAAGGATCAGCTGTAGCCTCTTGTTTTACATGAACACTGGCCAGTGGTTTGTCTTCATGTGGGCTAGGCTTAATATGCAGGCCTGAAGAAACATCTAGGGGCAATAAAATAGTGTGGGCCTAGCTCTAGTTGGTCTGTACCTAGAGCTAGATTTTGGCCAAGTTGCCTTGGCTCGTAAGCAGGTGCCTTCAAGAGCGTCTCTCACAGAAAGCAAGGATTTAGTAAGCTTCAGATCAGGTTTAGTGCTTAGTGTTGACCTGGAAAGCCATAATTCACTGTTCTCATTTAAAACAGCTGAGGACAGTCCTCTGTCCATCCTTACTCCATACATCCATAGGCTGCAATGTCTCTTTCGTTGGGAGAGATGTCTTTGAGAAGCTGTTGGGAGAGCAAAGAGTCAGCGTAGGAGAGTAAAGAATCAACGTAGGAGAGTAAAGAATCAATGTGGCTTCTCATCACCCTCTTCTGGCCTGTGCAGGCACTGCTGGAGAGAACTGCTTGCTCGGCAGGTGATGGGAAAATGTCTTAAAATTGGGGAGAAAGGAAGGTGACGCTCTTGGTTGAAGGTGCTTCGGTTTGTACTTCCAGCTGAGCACCCCAAAACTCCATCTTTCATATCAAATTTAGAGGCAGCATCTTCAGTAAAAAAAATAAATAAATCAAATCAAGCTCTTCTTACATGCCAGAGTGAATTTGCACACCAAACAGATAGACTTAGGTTGTTTTGCGGGTTTTAGGAGGAGGAATCATGGAAAGAAGGGTGATTCTGAGCTGAAGCAAGGGTGACAATAGCACCATGTGTCGATTGTCCTCAGTAGTTTTATCTTGGATCTCACGTTGTTCAGATGGGAACATCTGGTGGAGGTACATGAGGGAATTCTCCTGGTATTGACTCCGAGTGCTAAGTACATCCCCAATAAATCACCCAGCTTTAGGATGTGTTGTGGCCATATGGCACTATGTTTTTTTCCGGGAAAGCTTCCTTTTTGTGACGTTTCTTTGATTTTGGTGTTGTCCCTTGGTTAAATCTTGTTGCTAATACCTTTTGTCTGAAGTTCCACCAAAGTACAGCGTGAATCACAGACTCCTTTTCAGTTATTCCTATGGTTTTATTATCATGGTCTGAGGTTCCATTTAGGGCTTTAATCTTCTGCTGAGACATATAAAATACTGGGTGACTCTCATGACTAAGAGAAGAGTAAATTTCATCCAGTTGGGTGAAGCAGCTTTGTTTTGCGTGTGATTTTTAACGCCAGGCACATCTGAATGTAGAGGTTGTGCTTGGGGGAGCAAAGGAGTAAGCCCCAGGCAGCAGAAAGCAGAAGGAAAGGAATGACTACGGGCTAAATTCAACCATTTCCTCACAACCTCAGCGAGCTGTTGCTGCCCAAATTACAGCATGGAGGGGAACACTCCAGTGAGCAGGGGAATGTGATTGAAGCGAGCAGACTTCTCGACAAATTGGACTTTGCAGCTTGCAGAGGACCCGGGTTGTCTTTCAGCATCAAAGTCTCTTCCTTCAGACCACCTGAGAGCTCCTTGGCACTGCTCTGCAGGAGGGTTTCCCTCAGGGAAAGCAGAGCGCAGCAAAACTCACACGGATTTACTCTTTGCAAGGATGGAGAACACGCTTTAAGAGGATGCTGGTGCCAAATGGCCCCAAAAACCATCATGCAATTTGTTTTTGGGGCAGGAAAACCCATTTACACACTGTATAAGGGCACAGGAGCCAGCAGGATTGAATAACAAGTGTCTACATTGCTCGGTCCTGCAAGATGCCAACCACGACCTGAGGGAAAGGGGATGTCTCACAGCAGGCTGCAGTCTGGAAAAGGTGCCTATTTTTAGAGGAGGCTGCAAATCCTTCTGTCACCGAGGCTTGGAATGCTAGTCCTGGAGCATATGCATCAGCAGCGTTCCCGTCTCGGGCGAACATGCAGTGGGAATGAGCGGTAGGGAATGTCCTACCCTGTCTTCTCACCCAGGAGGGAATCCGGGGGAGGCAGAAACAGAGGGACCCGAGTCAAAGAGCGTTAGCACATTTTGTCCTTAACATTTTAGGCAGCCACTGCATGGATTTTATATTTATGAACCTGTATCGGGGGACTGCTCCATAGGTCTTTCATTTCCTTTGGTTTTCCTCCCAACGGGCCTCTCCAGGGCCAGGAAGACCATTTCCAGTGTGTCATCTCCGTGCAAAGCGAGCAGAGCAAAAATATTTCTGATAATAACGATGAATTATAGGAGCGGGGTGCGAGGCTTTTCAGGCTGCTGATTTTTGCTTCTTGCTCTGCTGAGAGTTTCAAGGTCAGCTGGATACGGATATGCAGGGAACAAAATGTGCAGATGTGCCAGGAGTCGGGGACACAGACACGCTGGCACTGGGAACAGCCCTGGAGTTGGTCCAGGACTGCCAGGCAGAGAGCTCACAGGAGGGTTCATCAAAAGGCATTTTATTACAGCGATAGCAAGATGCATCTTCTCTCTCCGTCGCCTCATTAAACGGGAGAGTTATTTCCATACAAAGCCTGGATTCAGCAGAATCTCCGGTTTTTGCTCCTAGGATGGGCAGGGTTTTATTCATGTGCTGTAGAATCCTGTGGCTTGTAACAAAAATACGATTCCCTGAATAAGTGGTTGGAGTATGGAATGATTTTGCTTCTCTTCCTTATTCTCCTATTGATTTATTACTTATTATATATCAGACAATCAGGCAAAAGCTGAAAATGCCTCCATCTAGCAGCATTTGGAAGACTTAAAATATTAATATATTTTATAATGTCCTTATTTTTCCAAACTGCCAGTTGTTGCTAGCAAGGCAGGGAATTCCTTTATAAATATTGAGGGCTGGAAGAGACTCTCCCAAGAATTCCCTGAAGTTGCAAAATGATGGGAAAACTGCTGTGTACCTCCCTTCTGCCTATAAATTACGTGCAATTCCCCTGGTAGGGAATTTACAGCCCTTGCAGACAGCGTAGATGGGGTCTGCTGTAGTCTGCACCATCAGCAATTGCTCTGCTGCTCTAATGTCAGCAGAAAATTGTGTGTTTTATTTATTTTTCTTTTCTTCTTGTTTTCACCAAATGGGTTTGAATGGGGTTGGAAGGTTTCCACCCTTAGCTCTCTAGTTCAGGTCTAACTCAGGTTAATAATGACTGGAATCTTTACCGTGACCTTAGTCCGAGCCTAAGGGAGAAGGCTCCGAGCCTTCAGTGAAAAGAGACTTGAAGAGAACTCAGAGCAACAACATATTGGACCTACTAAACTAGTGCTGACTTGCTTTCCATTGCAAATAGCATTAAAACACGACAGCTAAATGAGAAAGACTGGTGTGCACTGCATAAAATCTGTCTTCGGGGTAGTCTTTTCGGCACCCCGGCTTTTGCTTCCTGTTAAGTTAACCACCAAATGTGCTGGAAGTGACGGGTTTTAGCGGCCCGGATCCGTGAGGTTCAGTGGATCTTTATTTCACACAGGGCGACATCCAGGATTTCTTTCTCCTCTTTTTCACATCAAAGGGAATGGCAAGCAGACTCCTCCACACACGCCCGGCAGAGTTGGGGTTTATTGCAGAAACTTTCTCTGTTCCCGCTTCCCAAGTTTCATTGGGAGTTGGAGGCTTGGAAATGCCCAAAACAAAGGGAGCAGGAGCAGCAACTGTCACTTAATTTCAATCCAGATTCTTGACTTGAAAAGCCCCGGTCTGGTTCAGCCAAGCACACAGGGGATGAGTGGAGGCGGGTGAGATGATGAGAAGCCCTTTGCAGCCCTGGCTTCTTACAACCTGCTTTGCTTCTGGTGGCATGGGAGGCTTGCGCTTGACAAATGGCAGGCGACGTGTCTTGTTGCAGAGATCACATTGCAGAGCAAATTAAAACCCTCCCTGAAGGTTGTGCTGCTCCCTCGCCTTGTGCTCCATGTGGAAAAGCGGCGGCAGCCACCAGTGATTGCAGAGATTCTGTCACTGGTCCTCATGAAGAGCCAGATTGAAGTCTGTCCCTTTGGGTTATACATGTCAGGGGCTCGGCTGCGTGGATGGTTCATTTGTGTGCATTGAAACCACGGGGAAATGGAGCTCGCTCCCCACTTGCTTCGTGAGAGTTAAAGAATCGGCCCGTGCTGCTGAATTCTACGAGGAGGAGCAAAAATCCAAAGTAATGTTTGCTTTATGAGAGCTTTTCGTGTGCTTAATTTCCTCGGAGAGCCATCTAGTTATACCAACATGAGGCTGAAGTTTGCTCTTGCACATCCTGTTGTTCTCTTTGCAAAATCCAGGAGCATTCCCAAAGTTCACCTCCATAAATAGCTCCCTAGGTCCTTTGAACACCTGGAACACTCCCAGTAAAGCCAGGATGCTGCACTGAGCTGGTGTTTGTGTCCATGCGCTCCAAGAAGGGAATGATTCCTCCTGTTCTTAGTGGTCTAATGTAGATGCTTTTGGCTGCTACCTGTCTCTCTGCATCACTTAGGAAGGAAATTACTGCTTAGACTTGGCCCAGCATATCCCAATGGCATTAGCTGGGGTGAATCCCAGCTCAAAAGACTTGGAGAACTTGAGTCTTCTCTTAGAGAAGCAATTCATCCACATTTCCTTGCTTACCTACTGAGGTGGCTGCACTTACACAAAAGGCACAACCTCTCCATTAAAGGTGTCCCTTTATTGAAGACTTAATAATTGATTGAATTTCTCACCTCTCAGGTGTTTTCTTTTCTGTAGTCTTCCTTTTCTTTCCATCTAGGCAGAGGTGGGAGCACCTTGATGCTCTTTCAACCCTCTCTTTGCCCTTTTTGACGGTTTTTGTAGGGAAATCGCTGAAAGCAGATGGTGCCAGCAGATGGCAGTGGCTGTTAGCTGAGTTTCCCACTGCTTGGGAGAAAGGGCTCAAGATGAGAAAGGGTTTTCATTTACTCACTGCTTCTTTTCTAGCAGAAAAAAAAAGCCTAGTTTTGCTGCTTGCTCTATTATTGTGTCTGCTGTATTTATTTGCCCCTGCTTGTAGACAAGGCTTTGGATTCTGCAAGTTTCTCCAGGCATCATGAGCTCTTCTACTAGATGGCTGCAGGATATTCTCTCTTCTCACGGAGGATACACCAAGGCTGTTCTTAGGTATCTATTCCCACATATATTCCTGATATCTTGGGGTATCTCCTTACTTGTGCCTGTTCCATGCAAAGTTCTGCAAGTGGAATCTCCTAACTCTATTTCAATAATTTCTCTGTAAAGATTTCTGAGCAGGAAGAGAAAAGAGGAAGGGTTGGTGCTCTTGCTGTCCATGGTGGCTCTCACTCTTGGGAAGTGCTTGTCACTGGACCTTGAGCAGCGCAGTGTGGTGATCAACTGTGGCAACGCACACGTGCAAGCTCCAGGCTTAAGCTCGGCTCTGTCACCACAGAGCACAAGATGGGACAGGACATTTGTGCAGCACTGGCTCTTTGGGTATCCAGAGGCTGTGGACCCTTTCCAGAGGCTGCTGGCAGATGACCTCAGAGGAGGGGGATGTCAACTAGCATGAATGTCAGCATCTCCTCCAGCCAGACTCCTTTGGCCCCTTGGTTTGAGCCTAATTCCTCCTAAGCTTTCCCTCAAGACTCCTCGGGAAGTTGCTTTTTCAATGAGCATTTTTTCTAGAAAAAGCATTCCCAGCAATTCCCAGCAATTAGGAACAGGAGAGCTAATGCAATAGGGCTTTGTCTCCAGGTTATTAGCAAGTCTCTCTACTTTCATTGAAGTTTGGTTCATTCTTGGTTGGAGTCAGAGTCCTCTGGGGGCAGTTGGTGTCCTAGGCTGCTCACATGCACGAGAACCAGAAGCAAAACTGCCTGATTTTACCTTATTGCCCAAGCTGTGTGCAGTGCAAAATACAAACTGAGAGCAAGCGGGAACTCCATTATATTTGCAAAACTCATTTTTAAGAGTTTAAGCCCTGTTTTTCTCTCCTATCTGGCCCAATTATATATTCTGGTGAGTGAGATATGGACTGTATGTGTAGATAAGAGAGCAAAATGGCTGGGAAAAAGAAGTTTACTTGGATGTGTTTTCATAACTCTGCAAATATGACTACATGCTAAGTATGTAAAGCAGTTTTTCCAGTCTAATTTCCATAACAAAGAGTTGTGTGTTCAATATTGTTAGGAATAATGTTTTATTCTTTGGTTGTTTGTTTGGAAGTTCTCATTTCCTTCCTGGAAAATTTGCTCTGAAAGGATTTCTGATCCTTCTGATCCTCACGTTGTCCCCGGAATAGAAAATTAGGCAGGACTGGGGGTGAGGATTAGGGAAGAGGGCAGCTAAGCCTGCAGGTAACCTGCGCTTGCCAGGCACGTCTATCTCATATATTCTGCTGACCTGACATTTGCTTTGCAGGAGAAATATTCTGCTAAGCTGGGGAGGCGGTGAGTGATATTACTGGTGATAAAAAGGGGGAAAATATTAAATATACACACAAAAAAAGCAAAGTATCGAGGAGCTTGGAGAACATTTCCTGGGACTAGCTGGATCCCAGGCAAACAAGGCAAGTCACTCAGCAAACACCCAGCATTTGGGTGGGTGGAAGGAGCTCCAGGGGGATCGTGCTCTCCCTCCTCCCTGCTTTTCCCAAATCCCTGGGAATTTGGAAGCTGGAGCAGAGACCCCTCGCAATGCTGCTCAGTGCACACACACGTGCTCCCTATCCAACGCCCAGCTGCTGAGTTCTCCCCGCCCTCCTGTTTTTAAGAACTGTGCCTTGTTTTTGTGCTTTAGGACAACACCACAGCTCCTTCCTCTTAAAAATACCAAAGATCATCCAGTAGGAGAGCCCAGGGAGAGGTGAGAAGCCTGCGAGAGGAGTGGGAATGAAACATGAAGCACTCAGAGGAGGGCAAGGAGCGTGTGGAGCGCAGCATCCGTCACATTCCCGGCTGGATCCGCCTCTGTTCCCCCTCCCTGCCAGCCCTTTCTGTGCAAAGCAGCAGCTTAAACCCCTCCTCTCTCTCTCTGCTTCCACTCCCGCCACCTTTCGCATCCCTCTTCATTGAGAGCAGAGGATGCTCCTCATCCTGGGCACTCCTCTCTCCTCCCTCCCCTCGGCACCAGCTCTTTAAATAGCTTCAGAGCGCCAGGAATTCATTCCTGCTGGAGCAGGGGAAGGGAGGGACATCAGCCAAGGCCAAAGTGGCTGCGGAGCCAGATTTGGGAGTCGGGGATACCTAGGAACAGGAGCGCGTGGAAATCCATAGGGCCACATCCATGTCTCGTCCTAGCCGGCAGGGAGAAGAAGGGAAGAGGGAGCCCAGGGACACGAAGAGGAGCCCAGCTCCCTGGTGATGGATGGACAATTTTCCAGGCTCCCGGAGGTGCCCACGCGCATGACTGATGCCCAGCCGCTCCCAACAAGTAAGTTGCTTCTTTCCCAATTCCCTTGCTTTCTTCTCCGGCCCCTAAGGATGGCTCAGAAGGCAGGACAAGGGGCTGAGTTATCGCCAGCTTTCCAGGCTGAATCCTGGCAGCCGGAGATTTGCTGTTGTCCAACTTATTATCCACCTGGGAACTCTTTGGGAAGCTGGGGACTTGTTGTTGATGTCAGGCAAAAACACCATTAGATATAAGAGAAACATGCAGGAAAAATGATAAGATTGTTTCATATTAGGATGCTTAAGAATTCTCTCCGGTTTATTCTCCAGGTGATGAATTGTCATGGAGAGGACAGACAGTGTAACATGTTGGGAATCAGCAGGGGGATTTCTGGCTCTGGAAGTAAAAACCTGACACTCTTTTCTACTAAAATTCCACCCCAAAGGGTTTAGAAAGACACTCATAGTCTTTGCATTTGGATTAGTGCGTGCTGCCTGAGAGGAACAAGGTAACTTTGAGGTATATTATATATTATTTGCTTTAAGCTTTAGGGTTTTATGCACCCCATAAAGGACTATCCCTATAGATAGCTCATGATCTGACTTCTGTTTTCCTCTAAGTTACTCCTCTACAGGTCTACAAGTGGAAATGTAGGAAGGAAGGACCTGTTTGATTGCAGAGATCCCAAAACGGGGCCTTACCTGCTAGTTCCCTGGCCAGTCCAAGTGAATATCTTCCATATCACGTGGGAAATAAGCCTGGTTTTGTTTTGGGGGGGTTCTTCACTTCTGGGGACTAGTTCCTTTCCTCATTATTGTCCTTCAGGCGCAGATAAGGGAGCAGGATCACAATTTCGGTTCCATTAGGGAAAACACTCCGTCTCTGGAAGCTTCCAAATTATTTCCCCATTCTGTAAAAAAGAAAATAAAATAAATTGTAAGGACTTGGGAGTCATGCAGTTTGATTTTCTACGGCTCATCTTTCCTTGGAGCACTTTGCAGGGCAGAAAGAGCCTGTACTTGGTCAGCTCAGCTTCGAGCTATTTGGAGTTGCTGCAAAAGTGTGAAGTGGAATCAATATCCCCTGATTTCATTTTATTTTTTTAATTAAAAACCAAAATGCAGATGCAGGATTCCATGCTGACTCTCTGTGGCGAATATAGCACAATATCCACAAAATAAGTAATGGGAATATTAGTGCTCTGGGGCCAGGCTTTTCTCTTCGGGCTGCGGTCCTGCTCACGCTGTGTGTTCTGCATGTAAACAGTGAGCAGCAGGAGAAGCAGGGGAGTGTCTTGTGACCAGGACAAGGGGGGCTCCTTCCCTTTGTTCCCTTGTGTTGCTTGAAAGACAACGGGCACATTTGCAATGACGCCAAAAGGTCTTCCTAAAAATAGAGTAAAAGTACAGGGACGGAGATGCTGCGCGGAGCCTCGGGCACAGTGGCTTCCTTGGAAAGGAAGGGATGCAACTGGTTTAGTTGCAGGTTTTATTTGTTGGGGAAGCCATTATCAGTCGCCTGCTAGAGCCCGATTCGGAAAAAGAGCATCATCTTTTGTGTGCATCTTTTGTACCCAAAATCATGTTTATGTTCCCTTTTTGTAATTCCCCGAAGACTGAAGGAATTAACTGGAGAGCTGCCTTGATGATGCTCTCCTGTGCACTCCATGCATTCACACTGGGTTTCTATCAAGTAACAGATACCATTCCCGTTGTGGAAATTGCAAGTTCTCCTTGCATTGATCTTGAAACCTGCACATTGGGGTAAACCAGCCCCCTTTTCTCCCCTCTTTTCTTTTTGCCACTCATTATTGGCTTGGAAAATTTCTCGGTGAAGACAGAAATATTCTTTTAATCATTAGAGATAATCTGGCTTGGCTTTTTCTTGCTGGTGGGAAAATCCAAGGAATATTTCTTTGTTTCAATCTACGGCTGCAGCTCCCTTGAAGTTTGAGGGTAAAAGAAATGGTCTCCCTTGTTACAGGTTTGGCTAAGCAGAGCCCAAGGTAAATGTCAAATATGTAGAAAAGTTGCCTGGAAAAACTTAGGAGCTTTCTGTGGGTTTTAATCTGAAAATTTCTAGGGTTTGCTGGAAAATGAGTCCTCATTTACAGACTTTGGGCAGCACTTGGAGTTCTCCTGTGCAGAGTAACTCAGAACATACTGAATTCCTCCTTATTCCTTGCCAGTCACTCGATGGCGCTGGACAACATCGCCCACTGTGGCACCTGGGACAGTTTGTGCTGGAATTTCTCCATTCCTCTCAAGTAGCATCAAGCCCAGCCTGGAAGGGCAGCAAGGAGGCTCCTGGCACAGCCTGCTGTATAAACTGCAGCCCTGTTTGCAAAACACTTCCAAATTCCCCAGGAATTACAATAATTCCTGCTGCAAGTTGACAGTATGCAATTTTCTCAGAGTAATTTTTATAGGTACCTGAAACATACAGGGACTGTATTCCCTGCTGTTGGAGTGGGGAAAGGCAAAGAGAGGGATGCAATGACAGCCAGTTGCTTAGGATTTTGGAAAGCCAAGGTTCAATTCCCTGCTGGATTTAGTTTGCAAGCAGGAAAGGAGCAAACAGGGTCCTTGCGACTCACTTCCCTGTCTAAAAAGTCAGAAAAAGAGCACTTAGTTATTCCACATTTTTTTTTAATTCTATTTGTATTCTTTTTTTAAGTGCATGATATCTGTGTCGAGCACTGTGAAACCTTCATGTGTTCTGGGAATGGGCACCACAGATCCCTCCAACCTGAGAGCAAAGGGCTCACGGGTATTAAAATTGTGATTATTGTGCAGGGGAATGGAGGGAATTAGCAGATAAAAGTGCAACTATCCATAATTTGTCTTTCCCATGTCTCCTATTTTTTTTATAAGGATTTTACAAGGATATCACCTTGTGATAGGGTATTTCTGAGCCTCGTGCCCTGCAAGTAAACAGGCTGTCATGAGCCCAGCTCCATAACAAGCAACAAAGTCACCTCGCTTCCTTTGCTAGCTGCCATCCATCACCTCCCAAGGAATCCCATTGGAAATCCCATTGGAAAAGCAGGGTTAGAAAAGCGACGCTGTGACTTAATGAAACCCCAGAGCAGAAATGAAAGGAATCTTTCTCCTTTGGTGCTGAGATTGCACTTGGAAAGGTGGTGATTTAGACGGGGAGCTTTCAAACCGCATGTTTTTAGTGGAGTGCCGTGGGGCTCCTTTTTTTCCTGAAATTGTTTGAATAACGTTGCAAGAATTGCTGAAGAGCAGCATTGTTTAAGAATAACAACTGTTGCCTGGTTCCCTTCACCTATGGCTTTCCAAGCACTTTCCAAAAGAGCCAGCCGTCCTTATCTCTATTTATAGGATGGAAAACTGAAGGGGGACATGACGTGCTCAGCATCTGCTTGTCTTGCTCATGTACATCCTAAGTCCTCCTTGGTAGGTAATCTCAACAGTGGCACTGTTTAGTCCTGGCTTTGCACAGGCAGTAAATGAATGGATAATGGGAAAGCTCTTTCTGAGGGAAGTCAAAGCCCCAGCTGTCAATCAGATATTGACGGTGTGGAAAAGAGCTGAAAATCCGATAAAATCCTGACTTGCAGGGGTTAATTTGGGATCAGTTTAATTCTCACTGTGTAAGAACACACGAACATCAGGTTTCAAGCACACAAAAGGAACTAACTTGATATGAAATGTTTGTCTCCACACTCCTGTTGCCTGCCAGTTTGAACTTATCAGGAGGCAAATCCTATTCCCACTGAAGGGGGAGAAAAAAGAATAAAAGCATTTGTCTAGACTTGAACATGCAGACTTGTGCTCAAACTACTCCATAATTTCGCTCCTTTTTTTAAGAATCTACTACAAAGAGTCATATCCTTGATTATTTCCAATGACCGCATATGCTCCCACTGTGAGGAGAGGGTTTTAAGATGAAATATTAGAAGTTGTAATGCCAGCGAAGCTGTCAGCAAAGTTCATGCATAATAGGACTTTCTTCTGCTTTAATGGGCCACTTGCAAAGTGTTCCTAAAGGTTTCCAGAAAGATTTCACTTGACCTATTGCTAAAGATCAGCTGCATTAGGAAAGGGAGGTTGCAGGGTCCCTGAGTGTTTCACTTAAAGCAGATTTCCCTGTATTTTCATTAATGGAGAGCCCCTCTAGCCTGCTTCACCCGAGTGATATTTCCAGGGATTTGGGCTTTCTGATTATTTGTATTCCATTCTGATCCTTTTAATACATTGCAAGATCCTTGTAGGCTCTTTGGTGTGGAAATAAAGTATAGGGAACCTTACCTATATGTGACTTATAATGAACTGTTTTGTCATACTGAGTGTCAGGGAAATTTGTCTTCAAATATAACTATAATAACACTATTCTGTCCTTAATGCAACTCTTTGAAAAAATAATGAAATATACCCTTGCCTATTTATTATTTTAATTAAAAAAAAATGAAAAGATACCCTTGCCTATTTATTATTTTTACATCTTTAAACACAGAGAAATTGATCAAAAGCTTTTGAGCCCGAGTGGATTCATTTCGGAGTTATTAAAAAAGGCAACCCAAGATCAAAAGTAACATTCATTAGAAGGAAGCAAGGAGGTTATTCCGAACCTGTTGCCCTCAAAAGATGGGATGTTTCTTTCCTTGCTGTGTGATTGCTCCAATTTGTGCATTGAGGGTCAACCCTTGCAGGCAGTGGGAATGGCAATCCTGGTTTTCCCTGGCTTTCTGTCCAGGAACCTTGAATTCCCCCATTCATTCCTTGCCCAGGCCTTTGGCTAGACCAAGTCTGGCCTAAATCTTTCCCCAGGATGGAGAGAAATTTGCCGGCATTGGGAAGCTTCAGGCCTGGACAGATGGCCGGGTACCGTTCCAGCAACGGAGCGGCGATTGATGGTGACTTCTATGAGGACTAAAAGGAATTCTTTGCTGGAAACAAGCTTGGCTACAAGGGAATGGAAGGGGAAATTGGTTGCTTCGGTCCTTCATCTGCCTCTGCTTCCTTTCCACCCACCCCTTTGTGTTTTTCTAATATTGAAAAGATGAAACTACTCCTCTCGGTCTTGGAATTGTCTTTCCCAAGATACTGCTAATTGTCTCGCGGCACCTTTTCTGCTTCACAGATGCATAAGAAGATTAGAGATGGAGGGTGCAGTAATAGATGGGGTTAGATTTTAATAGGATTTGCAGAGGACAATGCAGAGTTTCAATGCCATAGAGAATCCTGCTCCTCTTTGATATCCCTGAGGCGTCTTTCATACAGTCTGTGTCCTGCATTCAGAGTCAAGGCTCTCGTTTTTCAATAGGGAAGGTATTTTTCTTTCCAAGAGCAGCACCTCATTGAACATCTCAGTAAACTGGATGTGAAATTGCAATTTCCCCAAGTCATCGCTGCTATTTGCAACTTGTTAGGCACAGTTTGGGGCTTAGAGAGTGGACTTTTTTAACAGTGCCTACTACATTTCTAGTGCTGACTGTCTGACATCCACAGTAAAGGATTTGTGATACATCTGCTCAAGAGTAGGCCTGGATTCATCATATCCTCAGACACACAAACGCAGATGCCAAGTGCAAAGCCTAGCTCAGCTTTGGAGCCCAGACTCCCGGAATAATTAGTGGAGAGAGGTGGGTACCTCCAGAAGATGATTCAGCACCTCTGCCATGGGAATGATCCCTGGAGACGTCTTTGTCTGCTGCCTGGGAGGGAAACCTTTGCACATCATTTAGACTTGTGGGGGTTTTAGGTAGGCAGTGGTTAGTGCTCAGTGTTTTCTATTAATTTCTGAGTTTTATCTTGGTATGCACCCAAGAATTGAGATAAAAACCCCCCTCCAGTCCCATTTGAAAATACTTGCTCATATATATTGCTCCCATTCATCCTCTCAGGCAAATTTCTGATGTGAATAGAAAACCTTTTCCCCTCTCCCTGATGCCTTAGACTTTATTTCTCTGTTCTGTCCAGCCCAGCCATGGCCGGAGATTCTAGGATCTTCATGAACCAGGACATGGACATTGGAGTTACATCCAGAGAGCCTAAGAAGATTCCCAAGCAGGCTCGGGATGATGTTCCCATCGCCACTGACCGAACCCGGCTAATAGCAGCGGAAGGGAAGAAGCCCCGGCAGCGTTACATGGAGAAAAGCGGGAAGTGCAACGTGCACCATGGAAATGTTCAGGAGACCTACCGGTACCTCAGTGACCTCTTCACTACGCTGGTGGACCTCAAGTGGCGCTTTAATCTCCTCGTCTTCACCATGGTCTACACCATCACTTGGCTCTTCTTCGGGTTCATCTGGTGGCTCATTGCCTATATCCGGGGAGACCTGGACCATCTGGAAGATGAGAACTGGATCCCTTGTGTTGAAAACCTCAGTGGGTTTGTTTCTGCGTTTCTGTTTTCTATCGAGACCGAGACAACCATCGGGTACGGCTATAGGGTCATAACGGAGAAGTGCCCGGAGGGCATCGTGTTGCTCCTGATTCAGGCTATTCTGGGCTCCATCGTCAACGCCTTCATGGTAGGATGCATGTTCGTCAAGATCAGCCAACCAAAGAAAAGAGCTGAAACCCTCATGTTTTCTAACAACGCGGTCATTTCGATGAGGGATGAGAAGCTCTGTCTAATGTTCCGGGTTGGGGACCTCCGCAATTCCCACATTGTCGAGGCTTCCATCAGAGCCAAACTCATCAAGTCCAAACAGACCAAAGAGGGAGAGTTCATCCCCTTGAACCAAACGGACATCAACGTGGGGTTTGACACTGGAGATGACAGACTCTTCCTGGTCTCCCCCCTCATCATCTCGCATGAAATCAATGAGAAAAGCCCCTTCTGGGAGATGTCTCGCACCCAGCTGGAGAAGGAGGAGTTTGAAATCGTGGTCATCCTGGAAGGAATGGTGGAAGCCACAGGTAAAGACTTGTCAGAATTACCTACAACTTGGAGGGGAGAAAGGGGAAAAATGGAGGGTAATTTGGCATTAGGATGTCACATTCCTGTCCCCTGGACTGGGAACATATTGGAGTTTTGTCCTTTTTCTACGGACTCATTCATATAGGATATAATGTTATGATACAGGTAGCAATTAGAAGGTGATTTAGGCCATGATGTTAATGTCGCCTACTCTTTTAGGACCTGGATTTAGACAGACAGGCTAGACAAGGATCTGGCCCTAATCAGAATTGATCTGTGGAGGGAAAAAATAAGGCAATGAGCTAAAGGAATTCATGAGGTGTCTCACCACCCTGTTTTCTGTAATCAAAATTCATGGCCTAACTCTTTTTCCATTTCTCCTCTGTATTTAAAATGGGCAGTAACCGTGCAGCTTTAGATATTGCTGGGGAAGTGTGCTTTAATAGAGACTGTGAAGAACATGCCCATATATTCCTGAATCCCATAAAACCAGGCGTGTGGAAACGGCATGACCTGCCTGCAGGACACGTATTTCCAAAGGAAGCTCAGGGAGGAGAAAGGCAGGAAAACTCGTGGCTCTGGTGGGATGGAGTAGCTGTTTAATGGCATGAAACAATGCTGGGGCATGGATGGATTAGGAGATAGGTCCAAAGTGTGGGAGAAGCCTCTGAGGATGCTCAAACGATTGGTCCAGGGGCCTCTAGGCTCAGTTTTGCACCTTAGGCTCCACTGTCTCACCTACAAGCAATGGCACCAAGGGCTCCTTTTGCTGCTTGCACTTGCTTCATTCATTCTCAGCATCCAGGAGAGAACAGATAGGCTCGGTTCTAGCCCAGCACTCAGGTTTAAGCACCCTGAGAAGCGAGAGCTCCCCTTGCTTTCTATTAATACCGTTGCTTTCCTGTGGTTTATCCTTGTTAGTCTCCTAATAGGCAGACCTAGGAGGAAATGGGCTCTCAGACTCTGCCATCGCAGGTCTTCACTCTTAAGGACAGCTCTTCAGAGAGCTAATTCAGTTTCCTGCTCTCTCCTTCTAGCTGTTAGATGTATCGTGGTAGCTGCATCTTCCAGAGCTAATGGGTGGTTATGCGGAGATTAAATTAGACCTAGGCTGGAGCAATGTGCTGCACAAGTGGAATGAATTCGGAGATGCTAAGGGAGCTCCTAGGGCAATATTATTTCCTAGCAAAGTCAGAGCTGAGCACATCAACATCTCCCAAAAGTTTGACCAGAAAACAATATCTCTCATTATACCCAAATCCTGCTCGTTTAATAGTGCTATTTCATTCCCAGGGTGTTCATTACAAGACCCTGTTGTCACATTAACCCACGTGTGTAAACTCCAGCCTCCTTCAACATCAATAGGTGGAAAATAAGGCTGCTGATAATGGTCTATTTCTGTGAGTAGGGGAGCCTTAAGCTGCAGCAGAGGTGGGTGACAAAGCTTTCAAAGGGCAGGATTTGTAAAGGAAGCTTAATTTGTTGCTTAAACAATTACCAGAGGCAAGAACTTCCTCATCGGAGCAGGGAGTGCAGCTTGTTGCTCGGCCAAAGCCTCTTCCCTTATCGCAAGATAACACTGCCAAATTTGTGCCTTCCTCTCCCAAAAGCTCAGCCTCCGCTGGAGATGTGGGAGAGGAAGTCATTATCAATAAGAGGCTCAAAATTAAAAGCAGGGCATAGGCATCAGATTGCTTTCTAAATGGGCTGCCGTCCCGGAGGGATCGTCCAGGCCAGTGGAATGATATTAAGGAGAATGCATCGGTGGGAATGACAGGACAGCATCCAAATGTTATAGGTAATTTGTTCCCTTAAAAAAACCCTATGAAAAACAGGGAAACACCATCTGTGTGCAGAGGAAAACGGATCCATTTATACAGCTCTGTTCCTGATGCACAAGAGGGAAGAAAAATTGATGGAAACTTACCCAGACTTTAGAGACAGCAACAAATCAAACTCCAAATACACCCTGTGCCGGTGAGAAAAGAGGCAGCTCCATTTTTCATAGGATGAAAGCAGGTCAAACCTGAATACACTGGTTGACAACATAGAAATGACTGAAGAAACATAAGCACAAGCAATCTCTGATTAAGATGGGGCTTATTTTTTTGCTGAAGCATTTGAGACATGAATTTATGGCTAATTCTAATTGTTTCAATCAATTTAGAAAGATTTGAAATGAGATGTGTTGTCACCTCTCCGATAAGCTCTGACTAAGGAGCTGGTCCTGATCCAGTCGAAGGAAAAGATGATAAATGAAAAATGCACAAGAAATTCTGCAAACTTGAAAAGCTTCAAGTCTTTTTCTTTTAAAAAAAAAGTGCAACAAGCTATTGTTTAAAATAGTGTTTTTGTTTCAAACGCAATTTTCGGAAAGGGTAAATAACAGCAGACAACAAAGCAGCGTAGCAGGAAGCCTGAAACGTTCTTATTTTGCCCCAAAAGAAGAAAATAGACATTTTATTAGTGTAACAACTGCTCTCCAGAGGCCCCCAGCGATTGCATTTGCTCACTCGCAAGGCCAGCAGTGGCACAAGCTCCTTGACAGGGGGTCTTGGCAATCGATATTTGAGCCGAGCTTTGGCAACGTGACTCATCGGGAGGTTAAAAGCACCAAAGGGGAACTCGGTTTCTGGGCAGTGATGATTCCTGAATGAAGTGACCACGGGGAAGGCACGATCAAGAGCGACCACGAGCGTCCTGGCTTGCTCTTTTTGGGCTCCTACTTAATGAATTGGTCATAGAGATTATTTTAGGGAATTAATTCTCTTCCAACTTACCTTAAAGGGATGTTTTCCAGACCAGCCAGCCCGTATTTGACCTCCAGTGCAAGGGAAGAAAGTGCAGGTGGAAAATCTCTCTGCAAAGTGAATGTATTTCAGTGCTTTCAGTTCCTTTCCCACAATGGTAGGAGAGAAATCGGAGGCAGCCGCTTGGCAGAACCGGGCTAGGCTGCTGTTGGCCCAGGACCTAAAGAGAGAAACAGGGAGAGGTGAAATTAATACTTGAAATTTGGGTGCATTTAGCATCTGGTTTAGGTCCTCCAGTTGCTTCGGTTTGTATTTGGCTTATAAATAAGTATTCTTTTGTTTTTAAAGCATTATATGTGTTTTATTGGTGTTTTACTGCACACCACAAATAGGTGTTTCGATGCTTATCATCATTCTGCATTAAAAGTGTGGATATGGAGCAATCTAACCCAAAAGGAAGGGTCTTGCAGAACTATTTAATGGCCTTTATGGCCATCCCTGCCACTATGAGGTGCCACACAATATTCTAAATATCCATACTGATATTCCTGGCATAAAGCAGGAATAATAGATGAGAGCTGTAGAGATTCAAAGTAGGATTCAAAAGGAGCCTATATTTGCATTCTCGCTTTTTAACCTGTTTGCTTCACTAATTCTGATGAATCTCGCCCAACTTCTTGGCGTTCTCCGTTCTGTTCCACTGCTCCCTTGCATGTTTCCATTCCCAGTGCCTACGAGCTCTCCCATGCCCGGAGAACATTCAGAAAAATTAAACTCCCATTACTGTCCTCTGCCATCAAAATCAAAGCGAATCAAGGCCAGACGTGTCCTCCTCTAAAGGAGACAAGCATAAATAATTGGAGCCCCATGCTCCTACCTCCTAATATTCCTTTTGAAGCCGCAGGAATATTAACTTTTTGGAGGTTGCAGCGCTCCTTGCTCTAATTAACGCAGAGGGACTAATGAATTTTGTAGCTAGCCAAACGTGGATGCTAATCTAAAGCCATGTATTGCTTAATTAGACGGGGAGGATTTGAAATTTTTATAAGTACTCTTTGCCATCCTAACTTGCACGGGGCTGCTGGAATACCTCAGAGCCCAGCAGAGCTTTGTAGTTCCGTGGTGTAGGTGGAATTCAGCTCAGGGAGCAGAATGGAGATGATGCAGCTTTTGAGCATCCCCGACAAGGGAAACTGTCACCCCGCATACAATAACGCACGGAAACAAGGCCAGGGAAGGGGAATCTCTTCCAGTAAGATCTAAACAGCAGGGAGAGCCTTGCAAATACGGCAGCTCCCTCGGCAGCTACACGATGCTCTGGCAGCAGATAATCACTTGGAGCTGGGCTCTGTGGCATTTAAATGAGTGGAGTTAATTTTAGGCTGATGCAAAATGTTGTCTTGACAGCCCCAGGGGTCGGGATATCTCTGCCCACGGAGAAAATGCAGGCTGCATAACAGCCCTGGGAGATAAACCCCAAGGAACCCGGTGGCAACGCATTGGGTTGGGAGATCACGCTGCATGGTCCTCACTTCCCTGCAAAACTGCCAACGGGAGCACTGGTTTTGCGGGTAATTTGGGGAAAATCCATGCTCTCCAACAGCTGGAAAGCGTCCGCCACGCGGGCTCTGGACAAGCAAGAGCTGCAAGATGCAATTAGATTTGCCCTGTGCTAACCAAGTTTGATTTCTAACTGGTAACCCCAGGGTGGAAAAGGCCGGGAAATCAGGAGCAATCTCCTGCGGAATTTTTCCATGTCTTAGCGCTGTGGCAGAGCCAGCAGCGTCTGCTCCAGTTGTATAATCAGCGGCATCGCGAAGGGGTCTGAAAGCTGCAGCCCCCATTGAGGGCAACTGGAGGGAAAATAGGCTCCTTCCTGAGCAAGCCATCAAATAACTGCTTTTTAGACACATAACAATATATTTCACATCTTTGCATGGAAACTAGAGCTGAGTTTACGGAGGCATCTCTTGCTGCCTTCAATAGGAGCACGCACAGACTCTGTTATTGATCCTGGGTGGAAGTGACTCCAACCAGCAGCCCAAATATCCCCTTAGGACTGTGCTGTAAGTAAATTATCATTAAAACTCTGCAAAGAGGTTATGGCAGGACTGGAAACCAGGAGACAGTCCTGTGGGCTGCCTAAGAAAACCTGGAAGTGGTTCCAGCTTTATTGAAAACCTGGTGCGTCTGCTTACAATGTTGGGCACTTCATCCTGGTTTCAATTAAAATGAAAATCTGTTTGTGTCTGCAAGTTAAACTGATGAATTAAAAGATGAGAAGGCTATAACTAGAAGTTGAAAGCTGAAGATTTCATATATAATTTCATATTTTTTAAAAAAATTGCCACAATGTACATTTACATCAAGCTTTTTCATTTTAAAATTGGACCCTTTAGAATCAAGTACAATTTTATAGTGGTTCTATATGGAAAAATCTATACACTTGAAACACAAAGTGTATTTTTATTTGGCAACAAATGACTTTTGAGGCATTTCTACTTCAACTTACAAAGACAAATGAGGATTTTCTGTATTTAAATGAAGCCCAAGACACCAAAAGGCATCTTGTACTTCATAGCTCTTACCTTCTAGCACCAAACATCTGTATTTTTAAACCCAAAACTTGTAGCTCTATCCATTTTAACAAAAGGATGAGCAGCTTCTATCAGAATCAATGATAATACGGGGCTTTTTTTCCAGGAAACTCTGACAATTCGAAATCACCCTCAATTTCTTGCACTCTCCTGGCTGCTCTCCAAGGGCAGCGTTGCCATGGTCCTTGATGGACCTACCTATGGATTCGCTGCACCCAACGCGTCCCGTGGGCTTGGATCTCTACTAGAAAGCTCACGAAATGAAATTGCTGGTTTTTCCAGAGAGCCCACAGCTATATATGAAAGATATTAGTCTCCTGAATTACTCTACCCCAGTGCAAGTTGGAACTTAGGTGTTTGGAGCATAGAGCTCTTGCTGTGTTTGAGGAAGGCAGCTGCATCCATGTGCTCTTCATAAAAGTGAGCTTTATTGTTTCCACACCTCCTCTGTCGTCTTTTTCCAGTTACGGAGGCAATAATTAGCCGGGGTCATTACAGATACCTTAATGAACCAGGCTGGAGAGCCCAGGGCAGCGTGCGAAGCAGGCGCTTAATGGAGTTTGCAGTGGGGCCCATGCTGTTGTTTGCTGGGCGGTGTGGGACTTACCGAGCGAACTGGGATTGGGTCTGTGCAGTTTAGTGCTGCCCCCAGGTAAAGCTGCTGTTTCAGGTCAGGATTACACGGCTGGGGTTCCCTTTGGATGTCCCAGACCTTAATGTGTCATTAGGGAGCTGTTACAGGCCATGCTAAGATGAACCTGATCTCAGCACTGAGTGACCTCCTCTCCTGCTGGGCTTTCAAAGCACTTAGAGGAACCAAGACCTTAGTGAATTCTGGTACAAAACCAGCTCCTTTCCATAATATTCATCCAGGTTACTTGTAGTCCAGGACTTAGGGGCCATCACAAGGGAGCTCTGGATGAAGGCGAGCGCTGTGGTGGCATGTGAAGCAGATAGCAGAGCCATCACTGGGTGTCTTCTACTCACACGCAGCCGACAGCTTCCTGAAAAGCTCAGAATAACTCCAGGCAAGGACAGTCGGGGTGATTTTCCTCTTCCAGCACTTTATTTTTCATAGCAGCCTCTGCTCTTCCTGGTTGCTGCCAGTGCAGGAAGCAGACCCGCTAGAACACCATGACTAACTCCGTACGTGCTGTTCCTGCCCAGAAGCAAACACTTCTGCAAATCCACCTTGGGGGGAAAAAATTGGCTTGTCAGTCTGGAGAACTGGAAATTTCTCAAAATGTTGCGTGTCTCATTGTCCCTCTTTGCTGCTTTCAAGGACTGAAAGCAACGATGTATTAAGGAAAGTAATAGAAGGAAAGCCTAGAGGAAATCTTGGTAGTGTGGGTGTCTTCTAATGGACTGCAGCAATTAGGAGAACGAAATATTCATCTGTGCAAAAAGGTGCAGGTTTGCTCGTTGTCTTGGGACTTCATTCACTTAGTTGGGCTCAGCTAGGTAGGGTAGACTTAAAGCCAAGGGTCTTCCTTAAAGCCAAAATGCACTTGACCCATGGAGGCCACTGGCACTGCTGGAGCTGAGTTGGGATCCAGGATTAGGTGCTTTGGCAGGGAATTGGGTTCAATGTATTTAGGGGCCACCTGGGTCAGGATTTGAGGTGAGTTGGAAGGGTTGGATGGCGTCGTAGCGTGTGATTAACAAGTGTCATTAGTTAGAGGTAGCCACACAGACACCACCAATGTGAGGAGAAGTTGCTTAGAGTCGCATAAGTTCGGGAAGCTCTCGGAAGACGAGTCCATCCCTTCTCCTTTGAGTGCTTTTTGAGGAGAGGCTTTTGTGAGGCTTATTAAGCGAAGAACTTCCCCGTGTCCCAGAGCAATCAGGTACGGAGCGAACACAGAAGTGCTTTTAAATGAGAGCAGTGCCAGGGCGCGCGCGGAATGAAGCTCAGCGTCTAACATCCCTCTCTTCCCACCCAGGGATGACTTGCCAGGCTCGCAGCTCCTACATGGACACCGAGGTGCTGTGGGGCCACCGCTTCACTCCCGTCCTCACCCTGGAGAAGGATTTTTACGAGGTCGACTACAACAGCTTCCATAGCACCTACGAGACCAACACGCCCGCGTGCTGCGCCAAAGAGCTGGCCGAGTCCCGCCGGGACGGCCACCTCCTCGGCCACCTCTCCAGTGCCACCGTCCTCAGCGGTGCCAGAGAAACAGGGACAGCAAAGGAGGAGGAGGAGGAACAAGAGAGGGAGGCAGCGGGCTTGACTGGAGCCAATGGAAGAGCGGGAGAAGGGAAGGAAGACGTGTCTGTATAACATAGAAGCTCAGCTGGACAGTAGATAATAACATAAACTGACTGGGAAACTGGCCCAGAGAGACAGAATTGACCTGGGAGTGAAAGACTTGAGATTTATATCCAGATCTCTGCCGCCGGGCGAGTCGCTGCACATCACCATGCCTCAGTTTCCCTCCTTTTGTCCCTACAGGTTCCGAGCTTTGTGCTCATGGGCAAAGCATTGGATTTCTACAGGCAAGACTCGCTAGTTGTGATCACTGCTAAAACTGAAATTTAAGCCACTGGTTGTTTCAAAAGACCTTCTTTAGACAGCCAAAATAATCCCCCGTGGAGAGGGTATTGAAAAATCTAGAAGCTCCCATCACAGTAAGAGGAATGTGGTTTCAAAGCGTCACTTAATTTGTGAGTCAAAGTATTGTCAACATTGTTACTGCTAAATAAAAAAGACAAAAAGCCCCTGGTTTGTAGTGAAGTGTTTTTTGGGGGGATTTTTACACAATTTTAGTGTTTACCTGGATGGGGCTCATTGTCGACATGGTCAGTATTTGGCCCTGCAGTGTTTACTTCCTTCAGCTGGATTCACTTCTTTTCACATGTTTCTTTTCCACGTGTTTCATTCCATGTTTTTTGGTGAAAAGCTGCTGCTGATCTGTGCAAGGCAGAGACAATTCCAGCCCCTCGGAGTGACGTTATGTAAGCCGTGTCTCCGAGTGGGAATTCTATTCCAGGCAATAATGGGAGCGACAGTGGATCCAGCTCCGGAGGTCCCATCCTTCCTCACGACACACAGAGGGGCTCTTGGAGTCTAATCTAATAGCCAAAAGGGCAGGTTATTTAAGGAAGGGGGATTAAAAGCGGAAACAATGCGATTTCTCAAAGCCTCATCTTGCAATTGAGAAATTTATAAAGCTCTTATTGCAGGAGCAGTTCAGGGATTTGGTGCTTTCCATAGTCAGGCTGTGCAAATTCAGTCACACCAGCCTGTATTTACTGTGTGGAAATGTGCTTTCTTTTTGAACCCTAGTTCTTTCATTAGCCCTTCCATGATTTTTGTGGGTTTTTATTAAAATCCAGCCTTAAAATGTGCTGGTTTTCAACGGTACCCCAGCCTGCAAATCCTCCGTGGATGTAGAGCTCACAAAACTAAATGCAGAGCACCTTTTGGTGGCAAACGGTGTGTTTTCCAGGTATTTTTGAGCTGTTGCTTGCTGTGGTTGCCCCCCCTGATCTGCAGGATCCCTTTTGGACAGGCCGCTGTCTGACCATGCAAGCAGGCGACCTTTTTTGGTCCTTTCATGAGCGTTTTCTTGGACAAATCCAAGGAAAAAGCCCAATTTCCATCCAGATGGAAGTAGGAACCGCGCTTTCTCACCACGACAGAGCAGCATCTCCGCACAGGGCAGGCCCTGGAAGGATCACGAGCAGCTTGTGCCTTGTTTCATCACAGTTTCTGTAGCTAAAATGATAATTACTCCATTTCCATCAAACATATAGTCATTAAGCCACCGGTTGTACCCTTCTGATGGGCTTTCCTGCCTCGCAGTCCTTGTCTCTTCCGAGCTTTATTTGTGACTCTCCCGACCTTTTCATTCCTCTAAGCCTCTCAAGGATCCTGTCCTCCCTGTGTTATCACAGCAGTTTTTCTTGTCCTGTTTGACATTTAATTTTTATGAAGTGCCAAGCAGGCAAAGCTCTTGCTCTGCCTTATCCACACCTTGTTCTTTTGCCCTCCAAGCAGCAGGATCTTTCGCTCCAGAGCCTTCTGCATCTCCTCCTTCCTTGTGCAATATTCGGAGCACCTGCTTTTCCTTTGGGAATGCTGGAGAGGCAGAGTGGGAAGTCGGACAGCCCAGCCCGTGGTTAACAGATTTGCCACAGCCTTAAATAAGGAATCTCTTTTTGTCAGCCACTTAGCTGCAAAATCGCATTAGCTCATAGCATGTTAAGCAGAAATACAAGGAAAGGCACTTATTCAGAACCACGGCCAGAAGGGACACACAGGAATATTTATGGGAGATAGAAGTGAAGAAATCAAAGGGGAAAAAAAAGCTTAATCTGCTGAAACACAAGTTAAATCAGAGGGGTCCCCTTCTCTTTCCATCCCAGGTGATTTTGGGGGTCCCAATTTTGTGCTTAGCTTTTTCCCGAGTGGTCTTTCCACTATGGTATTGGTATTTCCATAGGATTTGGTATTTCCATTAAAGAACAGGGCCACATTTAACATAGTTCATTCCTTTGCCCAAGTTTTCCAAGATGTCACAGCATAGATTCAATTTTCTCTTTCCCATTTCTCGTGGTATTGGTTGAGGAGTATTTGCTGCTCTATGTGCAAGGGAATATCCAACGTCTGGAAGAATTAATGAATATTCTTTGCAGTGATCTTCAGCTAATAGCTGTATTCATTCACACACATTTAAGCAAAGAGCAGGTTTGCTCGTTTTTTAGAAACTCTCTTTAAAAAGGAGGAAAACAATCAGGCTCTGCTTTTATGGAGTGAATTGGAAGTTAAAATACGACGGTTTTGGGGTCATTTTGGTTGGGTAGCAGAAGCATTAAGGATTCTTCCTTGATCTTTATTTTTCTATAGTGATCATGGCTTTTCAGCACCATCCCTGGATTAGTTCATTGGAGCAGTTGTTCCCTATATTAATGCAATATAGCCCATACACAGTACAACAAACCATTTGCCCTTTCAAATGAAAAGGACCTCCAATCTTCATAAATATTGAATGGCATAGGGAATACAAGCTAATTCCTTGCTTTTTCACCAGCTGCGAGCCGCTCCATGTGATGCATGGTACAAACCTGCCAGGGAAGAGGAGCAAATTGAAAGCACTACCCCTGTGGGCTCCTTTATTAGCCTTGAAGTGACTGTGAAATCCGCAGGACACAGCTCATTAAAACAGGGCTGCCCATCTGTGACCTCCTGAGGTGGGAGGTTTGGGGAATTTGGGAATGTTTTGGAATTAAACACCCAAGTATTTAAGTTGGCCACGTGGAGACTTTACACACTGCAGGGCTATGAAGCAGTTGCTTTATTCCTTATCGAGATGCTTTAAATTGTATTTGATGATCCAACTAAGCACGTGCATCAACCAAGGGTGAAGATATCAACGGGAGGAAGGTTTCACCCACAGCCTGGGCTCCTCCATGGAATTGTGCTCCCCTTGGAGCCTCTGCTATCGAATTGTGGCCTTTGGATAACTGAGCTTTGCTTTGCATGTGGGAAATTTAAGTTGCAGGAGGAAATGGCCTGGCTGTTGTAAATCACTGTCTGAAGCCAGACGAGGCTGTAGTCTGTGGTAGACAATCTGATTTCTCCTCAGGCATTAAGTCCTTCAAATTCATGTTTGAGCCTCCAGTACCTGAGGGATTTCTGTTCTGTTGGCACCAAAGCCATGGGAATCTGGTTGGGGAATGAATTTTCACTTCAAAGTTGTTTGCATGCAAGCAAAGAACAGGATGGGGCTTCCAGGAGCTCACTACAGGTGCTAGTAAATGTCATTGTCTTGACATGGAAACACAAGTTTTAGGAAAATACAGCAAAAAAATGTTAACGTTTGCTACTTGGAAATAAATCTATCTCGAGATAGAGCTATCCTGAAAGGACTGTGTAATTCTAGTCTGACATTTTCTGTGAGGGAATAAACCTGCATCTTAATTCCACGCCTGGCAAAGACTAAATAATGCAACATCAGCTCTTTAAGGTGATTGATGCAAAAAAAAGACCATGAAAAATGTAGCCTAGCTGGAAACTTGTGGGGAAATAATACAATTCAGAGAGGATTTCCTCACGCACCCATTGCAGCAGGAAAGAATGGAATTGGGGGGAAAAGAGGAAAGATAAGAACACTTGCCTGGCAAAAATGGGGCTTGTTTGAAGTGTGTCAGACTGCGTTGCCAAAATGTATGTCCATTTTGTAAGCTACCAACAGTCCGTTTAACATCTCCCTGTTTGCAAACTTGGCAAAATGAGTGTGAAACAGAGACCTACCTCATGCATTGTGTATTATTGCATGAGCAATTTTAGTACGTGAACTTTACAGGGCATCATCATGTGTGCTGGCTTAAAAATGCCAAAGAGGCGACTTTGGGAGTACGAAATCCACCCCAAAGCCAAAAAAAGAAGGTGGATAAACAGCAAACTAGGGAAGGTGAGGTCTATTTTTGGGAAGTGTTTGTCCTTAGAAGTGCTAGGCCCATTTGGAGGTGACATTGGGATGTGCAGGCATCCAGATACCCTTCAAGGGCACCACATGGTGCCAACCGGCCAGCCCTCCTCTGGCACGGTTCATCCCGGGAAAAACGCCTGCTTTATTTTGCACCTCTGCTATTAATATCCAGGCTGGAAGGGGAAAAGTGATAGTTTTCAAATGCTAGGATGGTTCGTTGAGGTCAGATAATATTTGACGCGGGCATTTATTTTTGTTCCAATTAAGTGCATGGTCCTCTTTCGCTCACAGCGGGCGATCTGAAGATGAAGAAGTTGCTGCAAGAGTCTAAAGTGACATCAGGATTCAGATTTCAGACCTAATTCTCCTCCGGATGCTTTAGGAATGTTTCCAAGACCACGTTTGGGTGAGTAGCCTCCCTTTGAACAGAGATGACAAAACGGAGATGATGCAGGATAGGAGTGATGCCCAATTATGTCCTGAAAGGCCAGGCTGAAAAGATTCAGTGAATCTGCAGCGATGCAGGAAAGATTCCTCAGAAATTAAATTGCAAATTTGCAGTTTTGCAGTCCTAAACTGCAGGTTTGGGGCTGTGAGCCTTAAACTGGCTTCCTAGCCCAGCTGCTCCGTAGCAGCCGTTGGCACCGTGGACCCCTTGCTGGAAGGTTGTGCTCCCATTGTAGCCGAATGCAGCAAATTGCTGGAAAGCCACCATTTGGGTGAACTAAATTCCAAAAAAACAGAGTTCTTGGCTGAGATAATGCCCTTCTTGGATGGCTGTAACTCCAAACTGTTTAGAAAGCAGCCAGAGGTGCTGACAGCAACTCTGGTTCCCGTTTGTTCCCCCCTTTCCTATCGGAGATGTCCAAAGGAGGGATCCTTCCCCAGCTCTCCGCAAGGTCCTTGAGAGGTGCTAAGAGCAAACTAGGTGTGAACAACACATGGAGTGGGCACCAGCGCGGAGGTGTGAAAGCGTTTGCTCAATAAAAATAGCCCCAGGGCTTTGGCAGAGAGAGGTGTCTCGAGCAGATAAGCCCTGCAGTGACTGACAAGTGTTGGGC
The DNA here is from genome assembly GCA_032353885.1 of Nothura maculosa. NCBI lineage: Eukaryota > Metazoa > Chordata > Aves > Tinamiformes > Tinamidae > Nothura > Nothura maculosa. Next base: position 536,572 of record JAUBOD010000211.1, on the reverse strand, counting down.
TTGTGTTTTATTAAGTCTCCTGGATTCGGTGGGCTTGTTGTGGGGGAGGATTTTTCCGGGGTGAAACCCTTACAAATCGGGCCTTATGTTGAATAAATGGCAAATTGCTGCATGGGGCTGATATGAGCAGCACTCGGGTGTATCCGTCACGCTGCAGATCGCAAGGGCGCCTTCAATCCACGCTCCCCATTCGGTCACATCCCGTGCAGACGAGCGTTACAAGCACAAAGAGGCTTTGCAGGCAAGGCTGCATTATTACTAGGTGTGATATATGGCAAGGCAAGTCGTGCTTGCTGCCTTACTGCTATGAGGTGTGATATATGGCATGTGCAATGGAAAGGTAGCCCCAGGGCAATCAGGAAGCAAGGCAAACAAGGAGTATGAGACTAACAGACCTGACAGGGAGAAGATGAACAGCTCCTTTGCATTTACCCTCCTTGGCCTGCTCTCGATTTTGCTGTCTCATCCAGGCAGCCACCGGGCGAGCTCCAACCGGCCTCCTTCCCTGCCAAGGAAGAGCAAAATGAAATGACAAGTGAGAAAAACAGAGCTCTCCACGTGGGCGAGCGCTGCTGAACGGGCACCCAGACCAGCACAGGAGCCTCAGGCCTCGGGCCAGGCAAAATCAGCAGCGTTTTGGCCACAGGCTTGGGCAGAATCCAGATTGGACCCACTGGGAGTGAGCCCTGCACAGGACCCTCCAGACACCCCATGGCTAGAGATGCACTTACATTTTAAAAGCGTTCGTAGCTAAATTTAGAGCCGCCGTATTTCTGTGTCATTAAGGATTCTGCTTTGATTCCGGATAGACTCCACGGAATCCGTCCCCAGCCAAGCCCCACGCTGCCTGATGCATGGAAAAACAGCTTTTATTTTTCCAAAACGGCCTCGTCTAACCTGCAGCTGCTCGAAACTTGGCGGCTCCTCTGCTTTTGTTCTCGGGAAACCCTCTGGCTTTATAGGACACAGGGCAAATGTTGGGTGGAACTACCAAAAAGAGCTGATTTTAGCCTAAAAGCAAATAATGAAACCCTGAATAGTTGCTTGCAAATACAAGAATTGCATAGCAGTCTGCAGGTAATATTTCTATTTCTATTTCTAGGAGTTCAGAGGCCATCAAGTGTCTTTCTGATGGGTTGTATGTTATAGAACCTGCGGGTGCCTCCAGGGAAAAGCCAGGCTTTAGAAAGGCCAGGTACTAGTGTCACAGCTGAGATCCTGACCCAAACCTTTGAAATTCAGGCAGAAAAGTGCCCAGAAATGCTAGAGCCTTCAAAGAGAATCGGTTATTTCCAGCACCCAAAAGGCAAGATCTTTGGGAGAGGAAGAAATGATTCCTGCAGCTGCAAATAGGGGACCCTGCCTTCCTAGGGCTGGCACTAGGGAAAACCAGGATCAAAGGCTTTCAATTACACTATATTAAACGTCCCCAAAGTATTCCAGTAATAGAGAATGTTAAAAATGTGGGGGGTTTTGCCCTTCTTTGTTAAAATACACCCCAGTATGGACCCCTATAAACACCTGCAATATTTTTCAGCCTTTCATTATTTTTAAAACGTCTACCATCTTTTCCACCAGTATTTTCGAAAATCTGTTGCTTTTGGCAGACATTATATGTCACTTTTGTGCTCAGGATGAACTTGAACAGATGGGCTTGAAATCCCTATTTTGCATCTTGCTCCTTTTTTTTGGTTGTTTTTCTGGCCACATTTGTTAAGGGCCAGTAGGACTGTTAGACTAGAGGTATCTCTATCATTTCATGGGCGATGCTGCATGTGCCTTCCCATTTTCCATGGAAACTGGAGGAAATAGTTAACGGAATAAAGCTCCTCAGCTCTACATTGGGAGAGAGCAGGAGAAAAGGTCTTGGAGAGGGAAAAACAAAGCACGATACCTCCTCTTTTAAGAAGTGATTAATTCCAGCACCTCTTGAGGCCACCTATAATTAATCTGAAATTCCCAAGGATACTCGAGCTTCCCTTCTTCTCGGACATCACCCATTGATGCAGTTCATCAGTGTGAGCCACCAAGCAGTGGTGGATCCACTTGTCCAACCGGTGGGATGAAATGTTCCTGCTTGTGCAGCTGGGCTGGGAGGAAACATCTCCCTAGACGTTTCCTCACAGCCTGTCACGTCTTCTCGGCTCAGCAGCTTTTCCTTGGGGAAACATCATCGTCTGCGTCTTTTCCCTGGAAAAGCCACGTGGGAAGGAAGGGCTGTGATTCAACAGCAACGGTCCCAGAGCCCCAAAACACATGGGGATTTAATACCCCTCTTCCCTCTTGGATGGCCAGGTCTGGGCATGGTATTTCTGAAACATTGCTCCATTTGGAGAGAACCTCTCTGGCTTCTCTGACCTTCTTTTCTTCTCTTTTTCCCCTCGTTTCAAGGTCTTTCTGTCTTTGATTTATGTATTTGGAGTCCAGCTTTAATGACCTCCATCAGCAGCTGCCTGCAGCGACGTCCACGAGGAGTCGGACAGATGCTCCACGTGGCCCCCATCAATACTCGCTGTGAAGGGCATGGGTTCCCACGGGTTTCCCGCTATTCCAGGCACAAAAACGTCCGGATCTGCTTGGACACACACAAGGACTCTGCCTCATGCAACGTGCTTGTCCTCTCTGATAGGATTGTATTGGATTCAGTTTGACAAAAGCAGGTAAATACAGATTTTTTCCGGCTTCTTTCTTCACGGCCACTGTGAGAACAATCAAGATTTGATGCATTAATTCCCTAATTTGATGCATGGATTCCCTCTTTGGCAAAAGGGCAGGAATCACAGGAGGCAGGATCACAGGTCAGCATCCTTTGCTGAACAAGGCAGAAAAGCACAGCTCACTTTTGAGCAGGGCTCAGTGTTGAAAGCGCGGTCATAAATCCAAAAATACAGCTTATTTGCCAAAAAAAGCGTTTTTTTCCTTGCTTTTCTTCCTACAAAGGCGTCGGCTCTAAGTGCATAAATTTTTAGAAGAGGGATGTCAGAGGAGAAGAGAAAAACGAGCGAGTCCCCTGTGTAACACAACACATTGGTACTTCAGTGGCTCTGCTGCTGACTCAAAAGCATCGCCAGGAAACTTTCCCATTGCAAGTGCAGGCACTGGGGAGAATAACAGGGAAAATTTGTTTGTGCTGCTTGGGAAGATTCAAGAGGAGAATGCAGCTTCTCCTGGAGAGCTCCCTTTTATCTTTTATTTGTTTAATGAAACCATTTTTTCCCCTGGAAGAAGAGAGAATTGCCTTTTTCCTAAGCGAACCTTTTCATGAAAAAATAATTCACAAGTTTGCATTGTAATTCAAACAGGAATTCACAAGTGGAGCAGCTTTGTTTCCTGCCCTGCCAAGGGGACAAAATAGGAGGAAAATAGAGGAAAACCTGAGTTTTTTTGTGGATGAACAAGGAATATGTAAGAGCTCCTTCCTGAAGTGCTAGGAACTTGATTGCTGCTCTCCTGATTAATCAAAAATCCCAGTGAATTATATGGGAGGACCCCATAGGGCACTCAGGGGCAAGTGAAGCACTGGTTGGGTTGGCAGGAGAACCACGTCACTCCTCCCAGGCCCTCAGGAGGAACCTCTTAACACTCCTGATTGCTGCTGAAGGAGCAGGTGTGGATTGTTCCCTACTTTCTGTGATGAGAAGGATGGCAAAGTCCAGAGCAGAGGGGATCTGAGGATGGTTTTTGGTCTGTGCTGTTGAGGGTTGAGTTGGGCCTCACCTTGAGAAGGAAACAGCTTTGGACGTGGCCATGGGATGTGCTCCTTGGCTTCCCTGCTGCTCGGCTTGGCGTTTTTGGTGCTCTCCTGTCCTGCTTTTCAAAGGAAAAAGTGCAAGAGCCATGGATGAGAAAGGAGGTAGGATCTGAGTCCATTTTCCTTTGCTCCTCCTGCCCAAATTCCCTATGCTGGTGACTTCAGCCTGCTGTTGGTTCCCCTTCTGTTGGCTCCATCCCAGCTCTGCTTTGCCCCATTTCCTTATCCTTGCCTCCCACCCTCACTCCCCCTGTCATATTGCCCAATTCCTCCCCGAATCTCAGATATTCCCAGTCTTTCTCCACCACTCCCTGGATGAGCTGGGCTCTGTTTTACCACGCGCCTCCCCGGCTAGGGCTTTGTGGAAGCCTCGTTGCGTTTAATGTAGCTGCAGTTGGGTTATAAATTAATAATCCCTGCTGCTGGGCCTGCTGTGGAGCAAGATGGCTTTTCTGAATGTATCTGTAAATAATTCATGCTATTAAATGAGTTGTGTTCCCTGTCCACGGCTCGTTTACCTGCTGCGACTACAAATATTCTCCTATTCGCTTAGAAGAGGTGTAAGAACCTGGTGAGCAGGAGAGGCTGGTGCCCATTGGAAAAGGGCTTTGGCAAAGGGTTTTTTTGGCCCAAAAAACCTCTTGTCCTCCCCAGACATAGTGAAAAAGGGGGCAAAAGAAAATGGGGAAGAACGCTTGGGTGGAAAAGTCATATATCAGTCAATATCTGCTGATGTTCCTGGTGGTTCTGATGGCATTGGGTTAGGGAGTGATCTTGGACCATCTTAGCAAATCTATGTGTTCCTGCTGCTCTGATTTTCCTTAGATCTCATATATATATGGAAAAATCGTGTTTTTTTTTCCTTCAACTCCTGCTTAAAACCTCTTAGAGGGAGTCTCCAGCGTGGATGTATCTTTATATAAAAATACAGTGAGTTTAGGAGCAATTTGCTCACCCAAAGAGCTGCTGAAGAAACACCAGTTTACTGGGAATCCCTAATGGGGCCACATGAAAGATTTTGCTGCAATGTTTATTGGGATTTACTCGAGACAAACGCTCGCAGCGCAAGGAAAGCAGGAAAGACGACGGGTTTTGTGGTTGTGTGGGCCGCAAAAAGGCGGAGAGCTGCTCAGTAACTTAGAAAGAGCTTTGATATTAAGGAATTTGTGCTGTGGGAGGTCAAATTTTGCTTTTTGGGTGAAAAGAGAGGTCACTGTCAGCCAGAGGAGGCTTTTAGGACCCTTTTAAACTGGACTCATCTGGGTGCTGGAGGCCGAGGCAGGAGGCAAATGGATGGAGCGGCTACTAACAAGCAAGGCAAAAATATGGTTTATAGTAATTTTCTTTTAAAGATTTGGCAAACGAGCTCAAGAATGGTTTGCTATGAGTCTCACCTCATTTCCAATGGCAGATTGTGCTTTTGGGTTTGATGCTGGCTCTGCATTTTGGAGCTTTCCTCCGTCTTCAGCTCTTGGGTACCGCTGTTCGCACGTAACATGCGGGATAATGAAACATGAGGAATTTTCCATGCTCGTTTTCCTCTCAAAAATTAAAATAGAAATGTAAAAATTCCTCCCACAACTTGGAGTGTTGCGGCAATATTTAAATGTCACGACTAGCGTCTTTTTTTTCCGGAGATTAAAAGGAATAACCAAGTGCAAGGTGATGGAAATAGAGCGATGGTGGCGTGGCAGGGGCAGAGATGTAAGTATAAATATATTGATCAAATGTATTAGTGTTTCTTGATAAGCTCCGGGCTGTGGGAGCCCTCCGGCCTGGTTGCCTTGAAAGGGAAGCAATTTAATCTTTAAAAATAATAATGAAAGAGCAAAGTGTAAATGAGGCCCTTCTGGCAGACTGACGGGCCCCAGTCCCAGAGGCGGCTCCGCGTGCTCAGATGACAAATGAAGTCATTAAATAAATAGTGAAAATTGAGTTTTGGCAGCGGGGAGGGATCCTTAGGATGATGGAGAGGGTTAATATGAGCAAGGGTGGCGGGATTTGCTGGTGAGGAGCTTATCTGGGGCAGAGCAGCAGGGTAATTTTGCAGCAATCCCAGCTATCTGCTCCGATAGGGAGGCGATGAGGCCGGTTAATTTAGTGGGGAATTCAGCAGAGCAGGTTTTAGGAGTGCATTAAAGATGATAAAGCATCGCCTCGCTGTAGAGCACCCTGGTTATTGCTTAACTCGGTTTGGGATGTTCCTTAGGCGGTTGCTCCTGTGATTTAGGGTTTCTAGATGTGCAGATTTGTTCAGTTGGGTGGATTTGTTCAGTTTTAGGTTCGGTTTTTCCCGCGCTGACATGGAGGGAATTTGGGATCTGGAAGGAAATCTTGAGCCTTGAGGACTAACAGGGACAGGGAATAGGTGACTGAAACTCCAGTGCCACGAATCCCCCAGCACCAAATCCTGCTCGGATAATGGATGGATTTATTTCCGAGTGCTTTTCCCGGAGCAAACTGGTGGATCAATAACTAATTATTTGCAGGAATAATTGTGCAAATTTTCCCTCATAAATAAATCCGAGAGCATTCGAAGCTGCTGCCAACCATTTGTGAGCAGAGGAAAGGTAAAACTAATTATTCTCCTAGCTCAGACACTAATAGGCATGGGTTTTTTAATGCTTGTACTTGATGGAGCAGCTGTGCTTAACCTATGGCCTTGTTTATGCTTGGAAAAAAGTGCTTGTTTAGCTACATTGGCCCAAAAATGTTGATATATTTGGGTTTTTTTCCTGTTTTTTTCCTTTTTGGCTCATTTTAAAGGGAAGAGTCAAAGCTGTCTCTTATTCACATGAGTTTGTACTTGTGTTTATGGAACAGAGGCAAAAAAAGAGGCAAAAAATCACCTCTCTTGGGCATGGACGGAATTAAAGTAGTTCTCCCAAGTTGCCCAAAGTCGCTGCTTTTTGAAGGAGGATCCTGTTGGATCGTGTTGGTTGCCCTCAAATCATCTAGAGGAAGGAGTTCAAGGAGGCCTGGGCGTTGTGCTTGTTTAGACAGATATTTGGGTGCAAATTAATCCCAATTAACCAACGGCGTGAATTCCAAGCGGATTAAGCTGCGCTGGCCTGTGGATGCTCTTGCTCGGAATTAAAGTGGCCTTAATTTGATTGTTTACTTCAAAGCTAAATTAAATGAAGCCTGCTCGTAATTCCGGGGGAAATGTGTCCGCGCGGGGATTCAATTCAGTTTATCTCTCCAAATCTTATTCCGATTAACTGCCCTGAGCATCCACATGGAAAGAAGGCTCCGGGGAGCGGGATACTCCGGGGAATAAGGAAGGTGGATCGGCCCTTTCTGGCGTGTGTCACATCAGGTTTGCCCCGTGGTTTGGCTCCCTGTATAATGAGGGGAGAAACAAGGGGCTGTGCTAGAAGTAAAGAAGACTGAAGTGAAATAAACCCCAGTTTTCAGTGTGGTTTTGCAGCCACGCTGTCCTCGGCTTCATTGCTCTGGGTTTTGCTTTGATGCTTCTGCTCGGATCTATTCAGGGAGCAGTTGATGTCCTCCCTGCTCGGTGGTGTCGATTGCTTTGGTTGCTCCGTGTCTCCCAAGCAGTAATTAACTTCCCTGGCTCTTGAAAGGGGCATTTCTCCCTTCTCCTAATGATCCGTCTGAGGCTCCGAGCCTAATGTGAAAATTACCCGGGTAAATTGAGTCCTGGATAGCGGGAACTCAACAGGGCAAAGTTACGTGGCCTCCGTCTGCATTTCCAAGCAGGTTTGGGAAGCAATTCCAGGCGCTTCTCCAGACCCCTGTGCTCATTCCGGCGGGATGGCCGAGGGGCAGGGAAGCAGCGTTTGGATTTGGGAGCCCTGCTGCTGTGTTTTGCCTTTGATTTCCCTTTGGAGCCTAGGAGAGGCTGCCTCAAAAAAGCAGCCCTGCTGACTATGTGTGTGCTGGGAATGAGCGTAATCCTTGTGAACGGCTCCAAAAAGCTGGATTTGGACCCAAACGCTGCTGCACAGCGCTACCTGCTGGAGACGGCTCTTCAGGCACACGAAACCTCCGGAATGTGGTTTTATTGATGCGTTAAAATGGCTTTTTTCTTACTTGGTTAGCCTGTTGTGTAAGCGGATGTCCATGTGGGCTGTCAGGAGGAGGGGTAGGGTCTGGTTTGCTTCTCTTTTGGCTAAAAGGCTGCGACTGGACCCTGCATTTGGGTCTCTGCTACTTCCTTGTGCAGAAACCGGAGTCTTTGTGGCTTAATTGTGGCCCTGAGGTGAATATAGGGTGCAGGAAACGGGTGCAAATATCCTATGGAAGTGGGTGTCTGCAAGCAAGTTTGCAGGGATGCTGGGGAGCAGAGCAGGTAGCGCAGCGCCTTGGGGCAGGCAAAACAAGCAGATTGCACCAATATCTTGATTACTGCTCCTATTCTGATGTTAATTAACTCCTAATAATGATGCTGCAGGGCTGAGATTCCTCACTGGGTGTCCAAGGCCAGGGCAGTCGGTGCCATCTGCCAGTCCAAGCTCCGTATCCCGCCTGGAATCCTGCGGGAGAGGGAAATCCCGGCGCTTTCCTTGCTCACTTGGCCATTGGGTGGGTTTTTCTTCCTCATTTTATCAAGTGGTTCTTCCTCATGTAGAACTGGATGGATTTAGCACCTGATATCCCACTTACCCGTCCTGGATCCGCAGGGATTCCAGCTCCGCCGCTCCCGGCCAGTCCGTACCCCGCTATTAATTAACGAGGCAGAGGCACAAACGCAGGCGGACACAAAGGAGCAGTTTTGAACCTGCCTTAATTAACGCTGTCAAGTTGCACATCTGAGTGTGGGCTCAGTGGGGCTGTTGCTTTTGTTTAATACCACAAGACACCTCAGTCTGGATTGTTGCATTACAGTACAAATAAAAAAAGAACGGAAACAAACCCACGGCTGCATCTTACAAGGTGAGGAGGAGTCTAAATATTTACAGAGGGCGAGTGGGGAAACCACAAAAAATATTTACATAAAAATACAGGAGCTCGTCAGCATATACACTTTACACCAGTTCACAAAAAAAAAAAAAGGACACTATATAAATTAAAGAGAAGGGAATTCCGAAGGTAACCCAAGACTTTCTGGGACGCTTCTCTCATGCGGCTCAGGGAAAGAAGAAAAACTCAAGTCTTGTACAGCAGGAAAATGAACTGCAAAACTGCCCTTTTCTCCCCACCCTCCCATGACCTGGACATCCCTTGGACAATGTCCCTTGGACAATGTCCCCCTGGATAAGGACCTGGGGCCCTCGGGGCGCTCTCGGCCTGAGGTTTGGGAAGAGCAGCTTGTTTGGAAGGGGGTTTGGGTTCCTCTGAACGACCCTCTCCACGTGAGGAGCTTCAGATGGGGCTCTCTGGGAAGACATAGGCACCAAGTTGTGGGTGTTCAGTCACCTTCCCATGGATTTCACCTGATGAGACTCCTAGTTAACTGTCAACTAACGCTTTAAGACTTCGCAGGGACTCACCTAATGCCTGTGCTCTCCCTTCTCCAGCAAAGGTCTCCTACGTGTCCTGCTCCGAGGTGGAAATCCCGAGTTACGGAGCCCTAGAGGCGCTAGGGAGCAACGCAGCTGGCAGCTTCAGGAAGCAGCAATTTGTAAATCACAGGGAGCTCCTGGCGAGGGGAAGGGCATTATTTAAGAGCATAAGACTGGTCACCATTGCAGGGGATGGGGTCAAGCAGCAGATGACTCCACCTGAGCAGAACTGGCCTTGCGGTCGGCGCTGGTGCTTGCCTGGCTCTGCCCTCGCTCCTCTTCCTCCACCTCCTGCTCTCCCTCTGCGTCACCCATAGGGGTTAGTTGCCCCCCCTGGGCCGTGATTCCGGCTTTCCTGGACTCCAGGGATGGGGAACCCGCCTGGCTACCAAGCATCGGCTTGACCACAGTGCAAGAGCAGAACTGCATAGTTCACTATATGGCTTACGTGGGGGGCATCAACACAGGGAGATGGGGTGGGTTGTGTCACCTGCTGCCCTAGCCTGGTGGGGCTTGGGGGGACTTCATGGGTCCTGTTGTGTCCTATGGGGCACGTGGGCAGCTGAGGAGTTCCCAGGCTTGGGCAGCAGGAGGCTGGAAGGAAGAGGAATGAGCCGGGAATGGCCGGTGGCTTTGGGCAGGAACAGAGGTATCCTGGAAGAGGATGGTCCTGGTTAACGTAAGGCCAAAACCGGGATTGAGGATGAGGAGGAGGATTCGCTGGGCAGCAGGATGGGGCAGTTAAGGCTTTTGTGGAGAGAGAGGCTTCACCTCCAGCTCTCGTTACCTGAATCCCAAACGAACACACGGCCCTGGCTCTAGCGGCGGCCTCGGCAGGGACCGGAGGGAGACTGTGCTACGGCGGGAGAGCCCTAAAATAAAAGAAAAATGGGGAAAAAACCCCAAACGAGTGCCAGGAAGCAGGTTTTCCTCACAAAGCCCCTAAATGACTGTGAAGACATGGGGAGAAGCTCCCTTGGGCTCTCCGGGTTAATTCCAAACAGGTGGAAAAAGGTTTCGGCTGGGAGGCTATGGTCACCCCATCTCCTTCCAAAGGGAATTTGGGCTTGGAATTTGTGCTGGGGTTTCGGAGCTGGATGTATGGTGAGGCTGTGGGGAGGGCCACTTGTGAGGGGGTGTTGGGTGTAAGAGCTTGGCGGGAGAAGGGGGGAATTGGTGGGAAATGGGGGTGCTGCTCCCAGGGCCTTTGGGAATGAGGAACCTTGCCCTATTTGGCTCGGGAGTCGCGAGGGAGGCGGTTTGGGCACTGCTTCCGAAGGCTGCTCCGCTGCTCTGCCTGGCATGGATCCCTCAGGGAGGGAGGCAGCACCTCGGCATTCACCTAGGAGGGAAATCCTGGCATCTTTTCCCCAGCTCCTGCATAACCTCAAGGGGAGGCTGAGGAGAGGTTCCCCCCGGGGGTGGCATCGGGATCCATCCTTGGAAGCCTGTGGTGGGAAGGGCCGCGCGAGGCAGCCAGGGAAGGAAAAATTTCCTCTTTTCCTTCCCTGCTGCCGATCTCTTCCCTGCCTATCTCCAAACCTCGGCCAGCTAAATCTCCAAACAGTGAGTGCCGATGGCCTGGGAGGGAGCCGGGCGGAGGGGTTCGCTTTGCTCCTTGGGGTGGGGGGCTATGTCTTTTTTTATGTTTTTTTTCTTTTTTTTATCTGAAAAAATAAAACAGTCCGCTGTCCAGCAGAGGCTGCGTAGGCTCTATCCCCGGGTCCCCCCGCGGCGCGGCCGGCCGCTCACTCGACGTGCACCTCGGCGTCGGGCCGCTGCAAGCACAGCTCGGCGGGCAGGAAGGCGCCCTGGCCCAGGGCCGTGGCGTAAGTCCGGCCGTGCGCGTGGGCGAAGGCGCGCGGGTGCTGCTCGGCGCCCTCGTAGTGGGCCAGCAGCGCCACGTGCCGCTTGCCCAGCGTCTGGTAGGGCGCGTAGAGCGGCGCCGAGTCCCTCTCGGCGGCCGGCGCCCGCAGGCTGTGGCTGCGCTCGGGCTTGGGCGGCGCCGCGTGCTCCTCGTAGCCGTCGCGCGAGTGCTTCTCCTTGGCGCCGTGGCGGAGGGTCTCGGTGCCCAGCGGGAGGTATTTGGAGGGCTCGGGCGCCGCCTTGGGCCGGTACTCGGCGTAGGGGCCGCCGTTCTTGGCGGGCTCCCGCTCGGGCGCCTCGTGCGCCTTGCGGCCCCGCACGCTGCTCTGCTTCTGCGGCAGCGACGGCTTCTCGGGCTGCCCGTTGCCGAAGGCGCCCGGGTAGTGGCCCCGGTCGGGGTCCGGCTCGTAGTAGCGCTCGTCGCAGTCGGGCGCCTTGGCCACGTACCTGCCCTCCTTGGCCTCGGCCACGGCGAGGAGGCCGCTCTTGCCCGGGTCCGACTTGCTGCGCAGGTGCACGACGTCGAGGGCGCCGGGCAGCTCCTCCATGGGCGGCAGCAGCGGCGCCGCGTTGTCGTACTGCGCCGCCGCGGGGCCCTTGGCCTTGTGGCGCGCGCGGCTCTCGCGCCGCAGCGACTGCAGCCGGTACCGGTCCATGTCCTCCAGGTCCCACGAGGCGTACGGGGGCTTGTCGGCGGCGGGCGGCACGTCGCGGCTCACGAAGCTGTGCTCCTTGCCCACCAGGTGCCCGCCGGCGCCGCGCGGGTAGGCGGCGAGGCCGGCGTAGCGGTAGAGGCCGCGGCTGGGCACGCGCGTCGAGTAGGAGGCGGCGTCGCGGCTGGGCAGCGGGTGCCAGGGCCGGGCCCGCACGGTGCTGTAGGGCTCGAGCTCGTAGAAAGTGCCGTCGGTGGCGTAATAGGAGGACGAGGAGGAGCTGGAGTAAGGGCTGTAGCGGTAGTGCACGCGCCCGTTCTCGAAGTAGGGCTGCAGCTGCGTCACGTGGTAGTCGCAGTGCGGCGCGTACGCCTTGTACTGGTAGAGGGGCCGCGGGCAGTAGAGGGGCTCGTCGTCCGGGGGCACCTCGGTGCGCGAGATGGGCACGGAGCGGATGGCGGCGGCGGCGGGCGGCGGCGGCGCCGGCGCGTGCAGCGACTGCACCCTGCGGATGGAGGGGTAGGGGGGCGCCTCGTCGGCGTAGGCGGCGCAGGGGGC